>JAQHUG010000254.1:2725494-2737185 GCA_028555095.1 Dicrostonyx torquatus | reverse complement strand
CCTGCTATTGCCAAAACAGGAAATTTCTCTCCAGCAGGCCTCAGCAAACAGCAAAAGCTATTTTAAACTCTCTCTCTCCTTTTAAAGCCCTCTCAGGTTTGTTTTTTTATTAAATGGATTTAACCAGCCACATTGGAGCGCCAAACCCTCCTACACCACCATTAGATCAGGCACACTGTCTCAGTGGGTGGACCAACTTCCTTGCTCATCTTCTCCCTCCTTCTGCTCTTCAACAGGACCTTGGGAGCTCAGTCCAGTGCTCCCATGTGGGTCTCTGTCTCTATCTCTATCCATCGCTGGACAAAGGTTCCATGGTGATATTTGAGATATTCATCAGTGTGACTATGGGATAAGGCCAGTTCAGGCACCCTCTCCTCTGCTGCCCAAGGATTTAGCTGGGGACATCCCCATGGACACCTGTGATCCCCTCTAGAGCCAAGTCTCTTGCCAACCCTAAAATGGCTCCCTTAGTTAACATATCTTCTTCCTTGATCCTATATCCATCCTTCCTCCATCTCAACCATCACAAAGGTCTTGTCAATGAGACTGGCAATCTTCCAAGTACTGAGACTACAGCTGAGAAGCTAAACCGTCATTTTTACAGGACATGGTAACTTAACTCTTGATGGAAAAGTGTGGAAAATTCATTGCCAGAAACTTACAGTGACTGCACTAAACCATCCTAAAGCATCAGAGAAGCCATGACTACTTACTCTTTTTAGACCCTGTGTTTTCTCCAGCTCCTGCTTGTCTGTGTACACCCAACCCTCTACAGTGCTTCAGAGAACACACCTGAAACCAATGAATAAGCATTCACTGCTGAATGGGCCAAGGGGTATTGTAGGGAGTAGGTGGGTAGTGGGAGACTGACATGAGGACAGCTCCACTTCAGCCCCTGCTGAGACTGCTGTTATGTGAACACTGAACACCTCACAAGGCCAGACTTCATATTTTGAATCCCTGCCAGATTCCACACTGCAGTAGAGGAAGCTGTCGGGGACCGTCGCCCCAACATAGAAACTGATGCTTTTCCCCAAATGTGTGCTCGGAGACGCGCGGAAAGAAACAGGCTTTTACACCATTACAGCTTAAAAGGCTTCTCTCATTCTTTAGCGAGGCCTTATGTTTATTGAATCTCCCTAAAAATCATTCTGCTCTCTAGGCTCTCTTAAAACCATTTCTTCTCTGAAACTGCTCTCTATTTTCTCCTCTGCTATGTACCTTCTCCCCTATTTCTCCCTCTGTTCCTTTTTTCTCTTCCCCTCTTGGGGACTTATTTATCTATTCCTTTTTCCGGGGCATCTCTCTCACCCACACATTCCCATTTACACATCAGCTCGGAGATAACTACCTTTCCTCAGGCAATCTACAAATGAATCAGAGAGGCTGGAGCGAAAACCTCGGCTTTGTCTTTCTAAATAGTCGGGCGCCAGGTAGAAACCATGGCATCCCCTGGCTAGCAGGTATCAGAGCCCACAGGAAGCAATTGAAGTCATCCTTTCATATGATGGCCATGTCTGTCAGAAGTACCTTCTTTTATACTGTTGCATGGTCATTGTCCTCTGTCATGATTCTTCGGATATAATTTGGAGTAAAATAAACTTACAGGATCAGGCACAAAAGTGCTGGGAGGGGGGTTGAAAGTTATTGACTATTTCTAGAGCTTTCCTTTACAGGTTAGGGAATATAAGCCGTTGCTATGCCATAGTCAGATCCAGAGCCCATCATTTCTGCCTCATCTTGATTTTTCTTTTGTCTTAGAATAGTTTCTGCCAAGTAAAATTCCTCCATAAGCCATGTTCCTCTCAGGCTTTCACTAATCTTCATGTAACCCAGCTGTATTTTTAGCTTTTCTGTCCCTACATCTTGAAGAAAAAGAGATGGAAGTGTGCTACAAGTCATGCTTAATATGGGTTCATTAGTACCATGCCCCAAGATGAGCTTTTCAGCATATTCCCTTAAGGTGTTTATTAAGGGGTGGTAGCCCCACTCTGGAAACAATCATGCTGCAAGGCTAGAAGGATGGATGGGAAATCTAAAGCCAGTGCTGCCGGCAGACGTTCCTGTAATACTGAGTACTAGATACCATGATGCAGATAAAAGTCTTTGATTATACTCATGGATAATTAATTTTAGATACCTAAGTCCCAAGAAGGTTGCAGTGTGCCTCTGAGAACAGATAGTGTTAAAAAGAGTGTATGATGATCTAGTGGACCCTGATCAGGAGCTACTCATGTGAAAGGCGGAGTCTACTTGTCCTGTGGCTCTTGACTTTGATGCTGTAATGAGATTCTACCAAATGGCATGCATAGGTGAGGCTGGCTGGTGTTCTTGTGGAGATAAGTTACAATGTTGGGGGAAAGTAGACTGTCAATTAATTAGTCCAGACTTAATTTCACTAGTGATAAAGAATTCTTCCTAACAAAATAAGGAACAGACAGTTTATTGTTCAGGAAGCTGGAGCATATGTTCCCAGATGCTGCTTTCTCTCAAAATCCAGAAAAAAGGAGGTTAGGCTAGTTCTTAAAATAAAAATGGGGGAAAACAAAATATACACTCAAATTGTTATTTCTTAAAACAGAAAGACCAAACCTCCAAAATAGTAAATGTTGCCAGAATAATAATAAACATTCCCATCCTAAGATACACAGTCATGTTTTAAGGTTGCATAACCTATAGCCGTGTGCTTAGGCACTTCTATGAGAGCCAAAGACACATTCCAGATGTCAGAAGCATCATCACAGATTCAGGTCTGCATTGCAGGGTTGCAGCACCTCAGACTGCTGATTGTTGACTGCTAGCAACACACAAAGTGTTCCTGAGAACTCTTCGTGTCCTTCAGGTGCGAGTGGTGCAGCTGAAATAGTACTCTGGCTTAGAAAGTACCTGGAGTAAAATAACCCTTCAGGAAACCTAATTTTTTAAAAAAAGGAAATGCATCATTGAAAACTGACATGGCTTTCCTGAAGCATAGTCAAATCATATGTGAAATACAATAACCTTTCCATTTCCCCTGCATATTCCAGGCCCTCTTGCCCTTATGTTTTATTGCATGTTTAACTCTATGTTGTTGGTTATCCATAGCGCATGAACTTCTGACAGCCTAGAGGGACCTGTTCACCCTGTGCACTGTTGATCATACTACTCATGGCAATTGGGCTGTCTTGCTTCATTATTTTTAGAGCACACCAATGATTTGTTACACAGTCCACAGAGGTTATCCAGGTCAGAATTACCTAACCCTTCACTCTCCTAGATACCTATTAACTCTAGCATCTAGCTCTATTGTTTCCTTGCTGTTCTAGCTGTGTGGCACTGTGGATACATAGAGAGAAAAGGACCAATCATTTATAACTATATATTCTTACTGCCTCCAGTCACCACCCACTCCCCAGCTGCATCCTCTGGCCCAGGTTAGCCTAAACACTGAGCCAAATACTAGGGCTGCTATAGGTTGGGATTTTGCCAAGTACTCTGAAGCAGATGAAATGGATTTCCAAGTGTCCATCATAGCCTTCACCCCACATCTGTTCCAAAACTCGTTCTTGTGCTGTTAGTCACCCTAAGTATTCAACATCGACTCAGAGTTAATAGCTCTGCTAAGTTAACAGCTGATAACACCACAAAGTGCAGTTCTCCCCTCAAAATACCTATATTGTAGCCCAAATTAAAACTCTTGCAAATAACATCCCAAGGGATACTAGGATAGAAAGCTTAAGAAATGGTGGAGACCATGTGTATTCCATCTCTTGGGTCTGACACTTAAAAGGAAGTCAATAAGTATTTGCTAATTTGGTAAGTTAGTGAATGACATGATGTAGGCGGCAGAGCATAGCCTTGTATGAGATTGACTTAGTTGACAAGCAAAGATGCCCACTAGCTGGAAAAGCATGTGCAGCGGGCTGCTTGGGATGAAGAGTGCCTGATCTAGTAGATGAACTGGTCTTCATGCAGCAGGTCTGCCATTAGGCATCTGTGCCTTTTAGGCTGGTAATCCACTTCACCTAATATAATAGTCAAGGCCCACATAGTAGAAAGCCACTTCCCCCTGCCAGCCTCAGAAGCAACTGTGCCTTTTCTGGACAGTTCTTTAGGTTTGGACTTTTTCATGTTGTTTTTGGTAGATCTTGATTTTTTTAAATAATGATGTTAGCTGCTGACAAAGTAGCCTGATGCATTTGGGTGGCCCAAAAATGCTTTGCTGCTGTATTAGATGGGTGACAAGATCAGAGGAATTTGCATGGATTTAGAGTAGGGTTGGGGTCTGGATAAAGGCATATGGACTAGCTCTTCATTACCTCTTTCCTTTTTGTGCTGTTTAGACTCAGTAAATAAACATCTTCAGTAAGCTGAGTTATTACCACACTGACCTTTCTCTTCCTTTTGAAAACTATTCTAAGTCCAGAATAGTGGTAGCACATACCTTTAATTCCAGTACTTGAGAGGCAGAGAGAAGTGGATCTCTGTGAATTCAAAGCCATCCTGTTCTACACAGAATTCAGAGCAGCCAGGGCTGCATAGTGACACCCTGTGAACCCACCACCACCAAAATAATCCCAAAGCAGAAAAGATGTGGACATACATATTTGACTATGACACTATTGTTTCTGGAAAGGCTGGCACACTGTGCTTTTTCCTGGTTAGGTGGAATGATAGTAATGCTGTTTAAATGGACAAATCTTCACTCTTTTATCTCTAACTTCTAAAGTTCCGGGGTATAAATATACTGCCTGGTTAAATGAATTGACCAGGTACATTTGGCCATAACCTAAGGCAAAAAAGGGGAGGAGCATGTGACTTTAAAAGACTTCTGTGAAGTCAGTGTGGTAGTGTGTAATCCCAGTATATGAGAGGTGGGTGCAGGAGGGTCATGAGTTTGAGGAGTTTGGGCTAGCTACATATTGACTACTAGGCCAGCCTGGGCCACATAATGAGACTGTTTCACCCCACTCCGACCTCAAGAAAGAAAGAAAGGAAGGGAGGGAGGGAGGAAAGAAGGAAGGAAGGAAGGAAGGAAGGAAGGAAGGAAGGAAGGAAGGAAGGAAGGAAGGAAGGAAGGAAAGGAAGAGTTGATTAAAATGGTAGGGTTGTTACATTAACTACCCTCCCAAACATGGACCAGTTATCATCACAAGACAGAAATAGCAACATTTTAATTCATTGAACAGCTGGAAAAACAAAAACAATTCAACCTTCAGAGCACTTAAAATTATAGTTAGAAAAGATAAGAATTTACATCTAAATTTACTTAATAAATTCCACTCGAAAGTATACTTTGTGCAGCAACATTGGCTACACAGATAATTTATGTTCAAAAGTTAATAGATAAAATCAAGAATTTAGAGATATGCAGTCAGCCCTTCACTTCTATAGTCTCTCAATTTGTGGATTCATCCAACCCTACACCAAAACAAAAACAAAAACAAAAAGGTAGAAAATGTCCTGGTCTCTTAGTGGTGCACAGCATTAAATAAGGCCCTGGGAGGGTGCAGCCTCAGCACAGTCTGAAGTTCTGTTTCATAGATGCTGTAGAGGCAGCTGAGCAGAGTCATCCTCACAAGAGCCACAGTGGACACCAGAAACTGGACTTCACTGAATCCTGTATCTACTATATTTTTATATATGTACATAAAACTTACATGTTTTTACTTAGAAGAGGCACATTGTTGCTTCTCTTTAGTTTATCTGAATTGCCAGCTGTCCTTGTTTGTTTACTTTCTATTGCCCTGATAAACACTGTGACCAAATGCAAATTGGAGAAGACAGGGTTACAGTTTACAGCCCATCATGAAGGGAAGTCAGGGCAGGAGCTCAAGGCAGGATCCTGGAGTCAGCAACTTAAACGGAAACACGGAGAGGTGCCACTTACCCTCTTGCTTTCCCTGGTTTCTTCAGGTTGCTTTCTTATACAGCTCAGGACTACCTGTCCCTTTGAGGCCATTATTAAATAATGAGGACAGCACTATCGTGATATGACAGAGTGACCTAAGCACAGAACTGGCTATGAGATGACTAATGATTGAGTAGCATATACAGTATGGACACAGAGAACAAGGAATAACTGGCATAACTTATTTTATCTCACTGCTTAACATACTACATAATTTGAAACATTTATTTCTGGAACTTTCCATGTCATACTTTTAGACCATAGGAAACTAAAATTGCAGAACAGAAAATCTTGACTAAGGGGCTACCTGTATTACATGCATGGCAGTAGAGTCCATGTGGTTGGTATATAAGTAACTCATCTGTGGCACCAGAATCGCTGCCTTTGTTTGTGCATTTGTTTTGCCCCGAAGAAAGGCTCTGATGCTCTGATGAGCTGGCACATTGGAAGGATACACCTTTTCCTAATCCACACAGAGGCATCTACTGTGACTGGCCTTGGCCACCATGAACTTCTCATGAATTTAGGCAGAGTATACTCAAAACAAACAAAGCAGAATGTTATGATTGGTGACTTTTCTCTTTCCAACCTGGAACATAGCTGTGTAGTCCTTAATAAACTAGGTTTGCATTGTTAAAGCAGTGTGATCGGCAGGTCACATGGGCCTGGGTTAGCACTGCTGTCATACTGGGTGGTGGAGAGAAGCCCAGTGAGGGGGGAAAGCGTCGTCAGACCCATACCTGAGACTGCAGGGATTTGGAGAGAAGAGCTGGGTTGGTGGTGTGACCAGAACTTGTTGTGTTGCTGCCCAGATGCCATTTGTTTATTCCATGCCTGCTGCCTTCTCCCTCCCAAACACATAGGCTTCGTGACGTCTCACTTTCCCAGACCTAGGTAAGGAGAGGGTTGGTTGTGATTTGGTGGGAGGTGACAAGAGACATCATTAGAGGCTGAAAAGATGCTTTCTCCTTTTACAAAGCTGATAGAAAAGAGATCTAATCCGGCTGTAGTGCCACAAGCCCCACTCGCCAGCTCTGCAGTTGTGTTGTGAGCTCTGGGACTCGGAGGCTGTGAATTGCATAGTAATGTCTGGTTCCTCGGTGCTGATAAACATGTGCTTTGAGTTTTCCAAGTGACTCAGACTCACGCTGCGAGATAAATGCTGATAGCAAGCAGATGTGACATGTGCTCTTCAAGAGTGATAGGAGGGGCACGAGAGAGGGGGCAACTGTGGGGTTCGCATCTTCCACATGCTTTGAGGGGAGGGGCAAACACTAAATGGGGCCTGCTCTCTTAACAAGAAACACTGGGTGTTTCCCCCACCCCTTATTCTTTCTGTAAGTGGAATCTACATTTTTAAGCCTTAAATGTAAACGTGTTCTGGCTCCAATTTGTCAGCCAACTCTAATCGCTTCAAAAGTTTATATAAGCTCTAGGTGAGTAATTTCTCCAAGTACAGTACCCTTTTGGAATGCATGTGCCCTGAACTCAGATTAAACTTTGAACCCCACATTTTTGGGGGAAGGATTATTATCTATGTTTTTTATTGTTTAAAAAGACAATCATAAACCCAAGAACATTGAGTGCTCTCCAGTGACTGAGCCTGGTACAGTTTCTCCTTCTGTTGTGCATGTCTGGGAACCATGGATATACTTGACTTCCTAAAAATGGAAGGAGAGAGAGAAAGAAAAAGAGAGAGAGGAAGGTAAAAACGATTGCTCAGGCTCAGTGTTTCAGAACTAAAATTACAGGGCACTGATATTTTTGTCTTTCTTATGACATTCCCAACTAGTCAACTGTTTGGAGGGCCTTGTGCCTTCCTCAATCAACTACAGAAATATGAGTGTCTCCTATCCAAAACTTTGACTCTCTGTTTGCTGTTACACACCACATGCCAGTTGCTAAGTTTTCCCTATATCTCTTCCTCAGCAGAGCCTCACATCTGGCTCTAAGATTGTTCTGCCTTGTTCCAGGCTTGGCTTTCATTTACTCCATCTCCTTCCTTTAGGCACATGATAAAGAGTAGTGAGGCTCTTCCATCCCGTTGGGCAGAGCAAATGCCTGATGTCATGCTTAGAGATGGAGGTTCTCTTTGCCTTTCTCCCTGTACCCATTACTCACCTGCTTGAACCTTTGTGAAATTAGTTAGGCCTTTAGTGTGTGGCATGCATATTTTGCTTTTTGTTTGTTTGTTTAAATCTGAGTTGGTAGCATCAACATGGAAACAAGTAGACTGACTTATTCTTCTATTTATAGTAGATTTTGTTTGATGACTACCAAGATGCATTTGGCATGGCACTGTGGGAAACAAGATGGCTGGGGATCTGCTGCCAACTCACTGTGTGGTTTTTAGCAAGGCAAAGTGTCTGACTAGGCCACAGCTCATCCAATTGGAAATGGGAAGAGCTGGATTTTTGTCTTCTTACTGAGACAGTGACAATCCTGTTCATTTTTCTGTGGTGTTTCAAGAGAAAGCAAACAATAATGCAAGAAACAAATGCTCAAAACCCAGAGCATTCTGTGTGTGTGGAGAGAGAGAGAGGTGTGCAGACACATGCAAGTGTGTATATGTATGTATGTATATATATATATGTTATATATACACACATGCACACATGCAACATGCATGCACACACACACTCATATGTTAGGTCTGTCATTCCTCAGGAACAGTCTACTTTGGGTATTGTTGTTGTTGTCTTCCTTTCTTTCTAGTTTTGAGGTGCTTGAAGATTCTTGAAAAGAATATCAATGCTTTTTTTCAGGTAGCTGGACCAAAAGCACCAATTTATTTACTTGATTTATTTATTTATTTATTTATTTATTTATTTATTTATTTATTTATTTGGTTTTTCGAGACAGGGTTTCTCTGTGGCTTTGGAGCCTTGTCCTGGAACTAGCTCTTGTAGACCAGGCTGGTCTCGAACTCACAGAGATCCGCCTGCCTCTGCCTCCCAAGTGCTGGGATTAAAGGCGTGCGCCACCACCGCCCGGCTACTTGATTTATTTTTTAGTATTATTTGTTAATATTTGTGATAGTGCTGCAATTTTGAATGGAGAAAATGACATCTGTGCAAACAGTTCATATTAGCAAAAGTGCTGGGATTAGCCAGAATTATGTAAATGAAGCACTGCAGAAAAGAGAAGAACTATAGAGAACTAAGGAAAGAACAAATAATCAGGGAAGAAGATGGCAATGTCAGGGGCACCTTATTAGTGCCAGGAGTGGGAATGGATAGGGGTTTGGCTGTATAGGGTTCTCCCCTCTAGAAGGAAGCTGCTCTAGGCCTAGTAATTATCTTTTTGTCATCATCTTTGTCTTCATCACAGATTAAAGCATTGTTTCAGCTTATCAAGAAAAGCCCTGTGATCAGGTTAGGATAGGGCTAGCTACCTACATGTATAGCACAAGCTACTTTTCAGCATCCCAGTGAAGATGCTCATTAGGTATTCCACTTTGGTGACATCCTTGGAGAATCAATTCCCATTCATAGCACATAGGAGTTCTTCTGCCCAGTAAGCCCAGAGAGTCTGGAACTCTCACTGTTCACAATTTTAGGAAAAGCTACTGGGCAGCTCTGTGATCACACCGAATGCTGCAGGGTTGCATCTCACAGCAGTCACAAATGTTCTGTGATTTGGCTGTGTGTATATAGTCTATAGACTGGGACACTGGTGTGTATGTGGTTTGTAGCATATATTAAGTGTTACATTACACTAGTAGTACAGATACAAAGTGAGACATAGACTCAGGCTTTGAATCCTGCCAGAATTTTCCTTGACAAAAGGCAGGTAAACAATATTCCAGGCAGAGAACATTTCATGGAAGGCACAGAACAGCATAAAAGTACCTGATGCATCCCTTTGATTTAGTCTAGGAATTGTGGGAGTCACTGTGATGGGATCAAAGATCTATGAGGCATAGTGGCAAAGACAAGGCTAGAGAAGCAAACTGAGGGATCTGTAAGAGCCTTTTGCAAGCACGACAATTAAATAAATAAGTTTTCAAAAGATGCCAGGGAATTTATAGAAATACACACTACATGAAGAAATTTGTGTGTTGTACACCTTAACAACAATGATAGTTTTAAAAAGACATTTGAAGTGTAGGAAATAGTGAGAAGAAACATATGTAAAACCATGAGTGGTTCATATATGGTGCACATACAGTTGTTAGAAATGAAAGGAAACTTAGGTCCTGAACTTCCTAGAGACCAAATCCAAAAGGGAAATAGAAAGTTCACTGCACTTCTGTGATGAAAGCCAATTGCTTCAGGGAAGCTGGCTTCTTCTAGAAGGAAGAATCAAGGGAGAGTTCTCCTGGTTTTCATCAGAGTCTCTTTGTGGGATACAGTGGAAATATCTTCAACAGTATCCGCACACTAGCAGTTTTATAAACCTGTTCCTTGTCATGTCCCCCAGTGCAAGCCAACGGCACTGTGCCAGAGTGTAACTCAGTGAAAACATCTCTGCTCAAGCCAGAGGAGTTCAGCCCACGCCTGCTGCTTGGGTTGGTTTGGCTGTGGGAATTTGACTGAGGGGAGGAGAGGAAGAGGTGTCCTTCCCATCTCTCAGGCAGTCATCCATGAGTGCTGCTCCTCACAACAGGACCCTTGAATGTATTAGCAGAAACTGAACTTGAGCCCTCTTCTCATTGGGAGAGATCTCGGGAATAAAGGCATTAACCGCAGGTTATGTAACAAAGTATGTTTTTCAAAGATGTTTAATCTTGGAAGCAACTGATCAGGATGAACTAGCGATGTAACCCATGGGCTAAGTGCATTCTGGCTTGGCATCAGGGCCCAGCTGTTACTGAAAACTGACCTGGCACACTACATCTGGCTGTGAACTTGTGACTGAAGGTGGACACACAAAATTCCTCAAATTTTTAAAAAGGAAGCAGTGGGCTGATTATACTTTGAAATTTGGCCCCATTTATGAGTTAAAACATTGTGTGAACAGGAACTTAGATGCATGAAGCTGATGTGTGTGTGTGTGTGTGTTGCAGTGTTTTGCTTCATTTTGATTCAAAGCTATGGCAGTCACTGAAAAGATAGAGTACATTTGGCAAGACACAAATAACAGGTCCTATGTATCTTATCAGATTATAGTACAGTTTATAAACTACATTCTGGTCACTCCCCTCCGGGGTGTTAATGTGTATGAGATGTGTCTGTCTGTCTTACACACACATATGCACTTGAACAGGAATGTGTGGTTGTATGTAAAGGTCAGAGGACAACTCTTCCACTATGGATTTGAACTCTGGTAGTAACCCTTGCACGGCAAGCATTCCTACCAGCGGAACTGTTTGTCATACAGAAGAAAAACTGTAGCTTGAACTAACTGTCATGGATATTGACAAAATTTGACTAGGATTGTCAAATTTTGATTGTAGTACAACCCAATAACAGAGACAGTGATTTTGAAAGTCTTTATAAGCATGCTCAACAGCTGCTGCGCTGTGGAGAACTTGTAAGCATTGTAGGTAGGGAATGCTCCTTATCGGCAGGAATGCTCCAGTGCTTCTCCGCTCTCGGGAAGTCCAGGGCTTTTTGGTCCCTAGACCCCATGAAAGGTCCCAAATGTGTTCTGGCCAGAGGTGGCCCTTAGCTTTCTTTGTTCTACTACCTTCTGTTTGCCAGGTGTAGCAAGTTTGTTTTCCCTTTTTTTATTATTTATTTATTTTTTATTGTTAAAAGCAAAATTTACATTTACTCCCCTTGTTCCCGGCCCTCCCGCTCCCCCACTACCCCACCGTCCTCCCCCTGCTTCCTTAAGATGGTGCAGGATACCCTGTC
>JAQHUG010000254.1:2697907-2718544 GCA_028555095.1 Dicrostonyx torquatus | reverse complement strand
AAATTTGTTTTCATATATGTCTCTGTATGTGGTCTCCTGATGATACAAAGTTAGCTTCATTTACACTATAGAAACTGTAAATGATCCTTCCTGTTGATACTCAGTTGCAGGATCTTCCCCCACAAAGGACTTACTCAATATAAACTCAAGGATGGTATTGAACTCTTGTGTTCAGACAGAGAATAACTCTTTCCATCTCCAAGCACCTACATTTTCATTAAACTTGGAAAGGTCTAAAACCTGTGTCTGATTACTTTGACCAGGTGGGAAATTGGGGGTTAAACAATCTGACCTCACAGTGTGATGAACTGCAAATGTCCCCAAAGACAGGCTGATTCTTCCAATCAACAGAGTATATGTCACTGGGGAGCCAGCCCCTGGTACTCAGTACCCACCCCTGATTTATATCTTGGAAAGGAATCCAAAGTCTTTGTACAGAAGGCATACCTGGCAAGAAAATATATTGTGGGCTGGAAAGATGGCTCAGCTGTTCAGAGCTCTTCCAGAGGACCTACATTCAGTTCCTAGCACCCATACGGCAGTTCACAACCGTCTAAAGCTCCAGTTCCAGGGGACTGCTCTCCTCTTCTAACCTCTGCAAGGACCAGTTGTGTGTGTGTGTGTGTGTGTGTATGTATGTATGTATGTATGTATGTATGTATGTATGTATGTATCACTCTTAAACATAAATAAATATTTTAAAAATGCATTTGCATCTTCACTGAAGAAGTTTTCCAGCTACTTGGAAGATGGGGCATCTTATAGTGAGTGAGAACCTGTCTTAAAACAAAGTCAGAGTAAAAGGAGCAGAGCTATTTCCACACACAGCTGCCCACAGTATATACTTCTTGGCAGACAGCCGTCTGCTGTCCCACCAGTGTGTCCCAGTGCTTTCTGTGACCTGCTACTGTATCTATAGAAAGGACATTAGAAAACAGGGCAGTCTAACCGTCATCAGAGAGGTGTCATCCAGGAACTAATGCGAGCAAATGCAGCGACCCACAGCGAAACACTAGGCAGAGCCAGGGGAGCCCTGCTGAAGTGGGAAGGAAGGGGTCAAGGACACCAGGAGAACACAACCCATAGGATTCAAGGGCTTGCAGGACTGAAACCACAAACGTGGGCTCTGTATGGGTCTGAACTTGACCCTCTGCATACATCTATGGTTGTATAGCTTGGTGATCTTGTGGAACTCCCAACAGTGGAAGTAGGGGATGTTTCTGTCTCTTTTGCCTACACTTTGGACCCTTTCTTCCTACTGGGTTGCTCATCCAGTCTTGATATGAGATGTGCCTAGTCTTATTGTAACTTGTTAGGCTATGTTTGGTAGACATCACTGGGCAGCCT
The DNA here is from genome assembly GCA_028555095.1 of Dicrostonyx torquatus. NCBI lineage: Eukaryota > Metazoa > Chordata > Mammalia > Rodentia > Cricetidae > Dicrostonyx > Dicrostonyx torquatus. The sequence continues at coordinate 2,717,197 of JAQHUG010000254.1, read as the reverse complement.
GTTCAATTTTTTTTTTTAAGGAAAACAGAGTCGGAGTGGATCTGGAGTGGAGGGAACTGGGAGGACTAGAGAGAGGGGAAATGTGGGGATACAACATATGAGAAAAGAATAAAAGAAAAAGTTTGAAAAGAGAGTATAATAAAATAGCAGAAAAAGAAAACAGGGCAGTCACCAAAGGAGTGAGCCATTTCTAGTATTACTCATTTGCTGAACTATCTATCATTGTGCATTAAAATGGTTAATGGACTATTATAAAAAGGCCAATCTGAGTCCCAGAGATTAGTTTCTGCTTTAAAAGATTTAATTCAGGTTCAGGATTATGCTTTTTCAGAGGAGAAGAAGCCCAGGCCTATGTTGTGCTAGAGTGAAGTAACCATGGAACAGCAGGTTGGAATTCTGAAAATTAACATAATTTCTGACATGTGAAAATCCTGAGAAGATCTTATTTGGGGCTCTAGATTGGAATAGAAATGAGAACAAACTCCAGTCATTCCAAAGCTGTAGGTTTTAGGATTGGCATTTGTGAGCAGATCTGGGAGTTGCTTTGACTGCGGTGAAATGCCCATATACTAAGTATCCAGCCCTCCTCCTCAGTTTCCACTCTGTACTTACCACTGGCTGGGCTTGACTTTCAAAGGTTGGGGATGTGGGGAGCAGGAAGTGGGAGGGGGTCGCTCTGAGCCAGTAGAAAGTCAGGCATCACTTTCTGGATTTATAAGTAGAGGATGCTATTACAGTGCCTGAAGTTTCCATTTTTGTATTTTAAACCATTTTTAAAAAATATGAGGGGGCTGGAGAGATGGCTCAGTGCTCTTCCAAAAGGCCTGAATTCAATTCCCGGCAACCACATGGTGGCTCACAACGATCTGTAATGAGGTCTGGTGCCCTCTTCTGGCCTGCAGATATACACACAGACAGAATATTGTCTACATAATAAATAAATAAATATTAAAAAATATGAAAATCCTTCATAGTATTCTACACAAAAACTGTATTAATTAAATCACTGCTTGGCCCATTAGTTCTAGCTTCTTATTGGCTAACTCTTACATCTTAGTTTAATCCATTTTTATTAATCTGTGTATCACCACATGGCAGTGGCTTACCAGCTCAGTTTTGGCTTGTCTTACTCTGGCAGCCAATTCATGGCGTCTCCCTGACTCTGCTCTCTTCCTCCCAGAATTCAGTTTCATCTTCCCCGCCTACCTAAGTTCTGCCCTATCAACAGGCCAGGGCAGTTTCTTTATTCATTAACCAATGAAAGATGCACATGGACAGAAGGTCCTCCCACACCAAAGACTAATGGCCAAAAGATTCACTACAGATGATCTAATTAGGTAGATTTTGTTCAACATTATATAACTAACTCTGGCGGGATACTATTCCAGCTCAACTTACAATGCCTGTGTTTAATGTGAGGTAGTTCTTGACCCTAATAAAGCATTATAATAAGAGAGTTTCTGATGAACTTTAAAGTTATTATTTAACCTTGATTTTTTTTTCCCAAAGGGCCAGTTGTGTGCATAGCCTGTCACCAATTCTTTCTGTTCCTCATCCTTCCTGCTGTCCTGTTGGGAACATCTTTTACAGTTTATTAGTCCCTTCACTAGAAGATGGGGGAAAATGAAGTGAAAGAGACTGGGTCACAGCCAGACATTATGCAGAGAGAGAGAGAGAGAGAGAGAGAGAGAGAGAGAGAGAGAGAGAGAGAGAGAGAGAGAGAGAGAGAGAGAGAGAGAGAGAGAGAGAGAGAGAGATGCTTTTGGAACATACAGCTCTAAACAAAATGTCTCCATCAAATCCCTCCCTACAGAGCTCAGGGAATTCCCCAAAAGAGGAGGCAGAAGGAATTGGTAAGATGGGGTAGAGGACACCAGGAGAACAAGGCCCTCTTAGGAACTGAGCAAAGGTCATATGAGTTCACAGAGACTAAAGCACTATCACAGGGCTGCACAGGGCTGCACCTCTGCAGATATACCATAGCTTTCTATCTAGTACTTTATGCGATTCCTGAATGCATAGAAGAGTGGATCTCTGATTCTTGTGCCTTTCTTTGGGCTCTTTTGTTTTTTAATTGACTTGGCTTATCTAACTTGGATATCATAATTTTTATTTTATCTTATTACATTTTATTTTGTGGTTTTCTCCTAGAAGCCTGTTCTTTTCTGATAAAAGAAAGAGTGGATCCAAATGGGAGAGGAGGCCAGAAGGAACTGAGAGAAGCAGAGGGAGGGGAAAATGTTCAGATTACATTGTATGAGCAAAGAATCTATGTTCAATAAAGGGTGGAAGAGAAAAAAATAAAAAGACATATGTCCGCCTTCAATGTTAGGGAATTATTGACTGAACTGAATCTTTCTTAGTAAAATAAGAAATAAAGCCAGAAGCCAGTGGTGGTGCACACACTTGTAATGCTAGCCCTCAGGAGGCTGATCGAGAAGGGCTGTGACTTTAATACTAGCCTAGGTTGCATAGTGAGGTCACCTCAAAACCAAAGAGCAGTTGGCCAACGCAAAATGGACTCAATGTTATTTTTGTAAACTTTTTGTCTCATTTTGTTTTGTTTGGGTATTTTGATTTTTTTGTTATTGGTCTTATTGATAAATAATTTGTATGTTTCTTGGTTTTGTTTGTTTTTTAAAGAAATGGAGTAAAAGAAAAGAACATAAAGTTGGGTGGGTAGGGATGTGCAGAGGATCAGGAAAGAAAGCATGATCAAAATGTATTGTATGAACTTTTTTCAATAAGAAACAAACCAAACAATGTCATACACAGGATTCTGCTTTACATGGTATTAATTTTGTCAGATGTAAGGAAAGCCACTCTGATAAATCTAGCAGGATGGCTAAAGTTCACTCAAAGTTTCAGTGTTTATATTCATCAAAAAATATTTTTTGACAGATTCTCAATTCTATTGACAAAGAATCTGAATTTTCTTGCAACATAATATTTTTAATAGTTGTGAAAATAAGAGCAGTCTATGGTTGTATGTCAGCTAACAGCATATGCAAGATTGGTTAATTCTCAAAACTGCATAGGATAAAGTCACTAAAGGGCTGCACTGTCCTTGGCATTGAAGCCTTCTGCTATCTCTGCAGCGGAGATGGGAAAATCACAGTATTTAACTGGTGGAAGGTTAATTCAAAGACTTAGCCTGCAAGTAGATAATTCTGTGGTCTTAAGAAAAATAGAATCTTTGCCACTAGGATGGATTTTGGGGGAGAGGAAAGAAGGGAGAAAAGGAGGTGACTAAACAAAGAAAAGCAAACAGCCTCAGTTTAAAAGTTACTGCTTTTGTGAAGCCACTCCTTCAGTTATGCCACAATGAATTTAGTTTCTTGCCCTGATGCAAGAGAGATGTTTTGAAAAGCAGGTCATACTTTAACCCCTTTGGAAGAAGAAATAACAAATAATTAAGGTCACAGTGCTTAAGGGGCTGAAATGTATTGACAATAAAAGGCAGCACGCTGGACAACCCGTCCGGTTAACTGATTGGAATGAGCATGTCACTGTGTGGAAAAACAGGGCTGGAAGCACCCAGGGACCCATAAAAGCACAGACAACAGTCCTGGAGAATTTGGGCAGCTGTGCGGTATCCTGCCCTTAAGTGGATATGGTTTTTCTATCTCTCCCCAGCTAACTATCTCACTATTAGAGAACATCTCCAGCTTCTTTAGGTATATACCTGGCCCCTCTAGAACCTATATGCACCTGGAAGTTACCAGATGCAGTGGATAAAAATGTGAGAGATTAAAGTTTGAGGCACTTTACATACCTGTTGAAATGGCATAGTTATACTAGTGGGGAAATACTGCTTTCAGCCATGGAACTGGATGAAGTGGAGATCCAGGAGCTGCAGGTCTGGGGAGGGGCCTGAGCTTGTGCATCTAACAAGAGTCCAGGGACTACAGATGTGTTGGTCCACAGACATCCTGTAAGTAGTGAAGCTGTGTACCAACCCCATTCTGGCTTCCAAGGTGGCAGTGACTGTATCTTAGTCTTCTGGTCTAAATAAGTACACCTGTATTTATTTAGGTGACTGACATATTTGGTCCTCAATAATAGTACACACCTTGGATTCTCAGTCTGTGGGTCGCAACCTCTTTGGGGTCAAGCAACCCTTTCACATCACAGGGGTTGTCTCAGACCATTGGAAAACACAGATATACAAATTATAATTTATAACAGTGGTAAAGGTTTTCAGCATTAGCAAGGCTGAGAAAATTAGGTTAGAGTGGATGTCTGGAAGAGACAACGTGAAAAAGGAATATACTACCCGGTTCTTGTGACCACACAATTTCACGTAAGCTCCATTCCTCAAGGGGCAAATACTGACTTTTTTCTGTCTGGTTTCTTGTTAATTCTTTCTCTCCTCTTCCCCTGTCTCCAGCTCACTCAAACTGACTTTATAAAAATAAAATCAACTTGGAAGGACATTGGGAAAGTGATGTGTCCTTACTGTCTGAAAGATTTTTTTTTCCAAATTAAATTCTATCTGCCCTCTGGAGACATTGGTTTCTTTTGTTTTTTTAATATTTTTATTTTATTTTTTATTATTTTTATTGAGCTATATATTTTCCTCTACTCCCCTCACATCCTCTCTGCTCCCCTTCTACCCAATCCAATGGTCCCCAGACTCCCCATTTTACACAGGAGATCTTGTCTTTTTCTACATCCCATTTAGTTTAGATACATGTATGTCTCTCTTAGAATCCTCACTTTTATCTAGGTTCTCTGGGATTGTAAATTGTGGGCTGGTTTACTTTGCTTTATGTCTAAAAGCCACTTATGAGTGACTATTTATTATAATTGTCTTTCTGAGTCTGGCTTACCTCACTCAATAGGATGTTTTCTAGTTTCATCCATTTACCTATAAATTTCAAGATGTCATTGTTATTTTCCACTGTATAGCACTTCCAGGATATAAATGTACCACATTTTCCTTATCCATCTTCGGTCAAGGGGCATTTCGGTTGTCTCCAGGTTCTGGCTATGATAAACAAAGCTGCTATGAACAGAGCTGAGCACGTGTCCTTGTGGCACGGTTGAGCATCCTTTCAGTTTATACCCAAAAGTGGTATTGATGGGTCTTGAGGTAGGTTATTTCCTAATTTTCTGAGAAATCACAATACTGATAACCAAAGCAGCTGTATCATTTTGAACTCCCACCAGCAATGGAGGAGTGTCCCCTTACCCCACATCCTCTCCAGCATAAGTTGTCATTGGCATTTCTTATTTTGGCCATTCTTACAGGTGTAAAATGGAATCTCAGAGTTGTTTTGATTTGCATTTCTCTGATGACTAAGGGTGTTGAGCATTTCCTTAAGTGTCTTTCAGCCATTTTAGATTCCTCTGTTGAGAGTTCTCTGTTTAGGATTGTAGGCCACTTTTTAAATAGGATTATTTGTTCTTTTGATGACCTATTTCTTTAGTTTTTTTAATATATTTTGGAGATCAGGCCTCTGTCTGATGTGGGGTTAGTGAAGATCTTTTCCCATTCTGTGGGCTGTCATTTTGTCTTGTTGACCATGCCCTTTGCTTTACAGAAGCTTTTCAGTTTCAGGATGTCCCATTTATTAATTGTTTCTCTCGGTGTCTCTGCTACTGGGGTTATATACAGGAAGTGATTTCCTATGCCAATGCATTCAAGTGTACTTCCCACTTTCTCTTCTGTGAGGCTCAGTGTGGTTGGTTTTATATTGAGGTCTTTGATCCGTTTGGACTTGAGTTTTATGCATGGTGATAGATATGGATCTATTTTCATTCTTCTACATGTTGATATCCAGTTATGCCAGCACCATTTGTTGAATATGCTTTCTTTTTTCCATTTGACATATTTTGTTTCTTTGTCAAAAAACAATGTTGGTAGGTGTGCGGATTGATATCTTCGATTCAGTTCCACTGGTCCTCCTGACTGTTTTTATGCCAATTCCAGGCTGTTTTCAGGACAGTAGCTCTGTAGTAGAGTTTGAAGTCAGGGATTGTGATGCCTCCAGGAGTTTCTTTATTGTACAGGATTGTTTTGGCTATTCTGGGTGTTTTGCTTTTCCATAGGGAATTGAGTATTGTTCTTTCAAGGTCTTTGAAGAATTTTGTTGGGATTTTGATAGGCATTACATTGAATCTGTAGATTGCTTTTGGTAAGATTGCCATTTTTTCATTTATTTATTATGTATACAATATTCTGTCTGTGTATATGCCTGCAGGCCAGAAGAGGGCACCAGACTTCATTACAGATGGTTGTGAGCCACCATGTGGTTGCTGGGAATTGATCTCAGGACCTTTGGAAGAGCAGGCAATGCTCTTAACCTCTGAGCCATCTCTCCAGCCCCAGATTGCCATTTTTACTATGTTAATTCTACCTACCCAAGAGCATGGGAGATATTTTCATTTTCTGGTGTCTTCTTCAATTTCTTTTTTCAAAGATTTAAAGTTCTTGTCATACAGGTCTTCCACTTGTTTGGTTAGAGTTACTCCAAGATATTTTATACTAGTAGTGGCTATTGTTTCTCTTATTTCTTTCTTAGCCCATTTATCATCTATGTAAAGGAGAGCTACTGTTTTTTTTTTTTGAGTTAATCTTTTATCCTGCTATGTTACTGAAGGTGTTTATGAGTTGTAGAAGTTTCTTGGTAGAATTTTTGAGATCTCTTATGTAAACTATCATCTCATCAGCAAATAGTGAGAGTTTGACATCTACTTTTCTAATTTGTATTTTCTAATTTGATCTCCTTTTGTTATTTTATTGCTCTAGCTAAAACTTGAAGAACTCTTTTGAAATAGGTATGGAGAGAATGGACAACTTTGTCTTGTTCCTGATTTCAGTGAAATCACTTTGAGTTTCTCTCCATTTATTTTGATGTTGGCTGTTGACTTGCTGTATATTGTCTTTATTATGTTTAGGTGTGTTCCTTGTATCCCTGCTCTCTCCAGGACCTTTATCATGAAGGGATGTTGAATTTTAATTTTAAGCCATAGTGATCCAATAAGATACGTGGAGTTATTCCAATATTTTTGTGTCTGTTGAGGTTTGCTTTGTTACCTAGTATGTGGTCAGTTTTGAGGAAGTTCTATGATGTGCTGAGAAGGTATAGTCTTTTATGTGTTTTGTCAGAATGTCCTACAAGTGTCGGTTAAGTCCATTTGAGTCAAAACATCTGTTAGTTTCCTTATTTCTGTTAATTTTCTGTCTGACAGACCTGCCCAGTGGTGAGAGTTTGGTGTTGAAGTCTCCCACTATTAGTATATTGGGTTAAATGTGTGATTTAAGCTTTAGAAGTGTTTCTTTTACATATGAGGGTGCCCTTGTATTTGGAACATAGATGTTCAATATTAAGATTTCCTCCTGATGGAGTTTTCCTGTGACTAATATGAAATGTCCCTCTTTGTCTCTCTTGATTTATTTTATGTTGAAATCTATTTTGTTAGATATTAGGATAGCTACACCAGCTTGTTTCTTAGGTCCATTTGATTGGAAAATTTTTTTCCCAACCCTTTACTTTGATGTGATGTCTGTCTTTGAGGTTGAGGTGTGTTTCTTGTATGCAGCAGAAGGATAAATTCTGTTTTTGTATACAATCTGTTAGCTCGTGTCTTTTTATAGGTGAGTTGAGTCCATTTATATTAAGGGATATTAATGACCAGTGATTGCTATCTCCTGTTATTTTAGTTTTGGTTGTTGGTGATGTCATTGTGTATGTGTGTGTTTCCCTTCTTTGGGATTTGCTCCTGTAAGATCATCTATTGTCTGTGTTTTTGTGGGTGTTTTTTCCTTTTAGTACTTTGTGTAGGGCTGGATTTGTGGCTAGGTATTGGTTTAATCTGGTTTTGTCATTAAATATTTTGTCTGTCTATGGTGATTGAAACTTTTGCTGGGTATAGTAGTCTGGGATGGCATCTGTGGTCCTTAAATGTCTGCATAATGCTTGACCAGGCCCTCCTGGCTTTCATTGTTTCCATTGAGAAGTCAGGTGTAATTCTGATAGGTCTGCCTTTATATGTTACTTGTCCTTTTTCCTTTGCAGCTCTTAATATTCTGTATGTTAATGTTTAATCAAAAGTGAGGGAACTTTTTTTTGATCCAGTCTATTTGGTGTTTTGTAAGCTTCTTGTATCTTCAAATGCATATCTTTCTTTAGGTTGGGAAAGTTTTCTTCTGTGATTCTGTTAAATATATTTTCTGTATATTTCTCCAGGCTTTGAGCTGGAGTTCTTCTCCTTTTTCTGTACCTATTATTCTTAGGTTTGGTCTTCTCATGGTGTCCTATATTTCCTGGATTTCTTGTGTTAATCTTTTGATAAATTAAATGTTTTCTTTGACTGGTGAGTCTATTTCCTCTATTGTATCATCAGAGCTTAAGATTCTCTCTTCCATCTCTTGTACTCTATCTATGCTGCATTTGTGGTTCCTGATCGTTTTCTCATGATTTCCATGTCTACAATTCCCTTGGTTTGTGTTTTCTTTATTGTCTCTATTTCAGTTTTTAAGTCTTGAATAATTTCTTTCATCTGTTTGATTGCTTTTTCTTGGTTTTCTTTAAGGGATTTGTTGATTTTTTCCCCACTTTTTTTCTTTGTTTTTTCCTCCATTTCTTTGAGGGTATTTTTCATTTCCTTTGTAAGGGCCTCAAACATTCTCCTAAAGTTACTTTTTAGGTCATTTTCTTCTGCTTCATCTGTATGTTGTTGTTCAAGTCTTACAGTTGTAGGGCCACTAGTTTTTATTGGTGCCGTGTTGCTCTTTGTGGTGTTGAGTGTGTTCTTATTTTATCTACCCATATTTTTCTCAGATTGTTGTAGTTGATCACTCTTCCAGATGCCGGTGGTTCCCAGGCTCAAGTGGTTCCTCCTTCTGGTGCAGTCAGTCCCACTGTTCCAGTCACCCCAGAGGGCACTGCATGTTCCATCATTCACTCAGTGCTCTCGCTGAGGCTGCTCTGCAATACCAGGGTCGCTTGGGGCTGCTTTCACTGAGGTTGTTACCTTGACCTGTTCTGGCCAAGATTGCTGACTCAGACCTGCTCTGGTGGAGGTTGCTGGCTCAAGCCTGTTTCTGTAAATGTCCCTGGCCTGGGCCTGCTCCTGCAGAGGTCCCTGGCTTGGGCCCCCCGTCCTGCAGAGTTCTCTGGCTCAGACCTGCTCCCTTGGAGGTCCCTGAGTTGTGCATGGACCAGCAGAGGTCTCTGGCTAGGTTCTGCTCCCTCAGTGGTCCCTCCCTAGTGCCTGCTCCTGGAGGTTGTTGCCTCAAGCCTGGTCTGGTGGGAAAGAACATCATGAAGCAAGAAATAGCCTCTAAAATTTCTTCTCTTTTTCTGTCTTATAAAAAAAAAAAAGTGCCATGTTAAATTATGTGTTTAGAGTTCAGTCTAATTAAAGTGATTTAGAAATAAAGACTTATTACTATGTTACGCCTATAAAGAAGATGATACTATTTTTTGTTGTTTTTTTTTGTTTTTGTTTTTGTTTTGTCAAGACAGGGTTTCTCTGTAGCTTTGGTGCCTGTCCTTGAACTAGCTCTTGTAGACCAGGCTGGCTTCGAACTCACAGAGATCCACCTGCCTCTGCCTCCCGAGTGCTCTGATTAAAGGTGTGCACCACCACTGCCTGGCGGGGATACTATTTTTTAATGTAACAGTAGCTTATAATGCCCCAAAAGACACTATGCATTTTCAAATAACTGTCATGGGACAGAGTCCAAGTACCTTACTTAGATATACAGAACACCACCCCCTTCATCTGAGAAAGTATGAGGATAATTAGCTCAGAGTCTTCACCAGGGTGCCTGCCACTTAAATCAGCAGATAGCCTCCCAGGGAGCCGCCACAGCCCAGGTGTTGACTGGAACCCCCTGCCTTTTTACCTCCCCAATCTGAATTTTGATAATGAACTAGATAGTGCTGTGGGGGCAACAGACATTTTGTTTTCTTGGTTTCGTCCTGTGACCTAGCCCATCATGTTTGTCCATTCGGTAAGATTTATTGTAGATGTGTTTTCCTGAGCTAAACAAAATTTCTTCCTTCATTCTGCGAATTTGCCTATTAGTAGCCATTGATCCTCTGGAATCAAAGTTGCCTACACTCTTACAGAATCTCTGCCCCGTGAGGCTTCTCTCTTGCAGAATCAAATGACAAGTTTCTGGTTCTCTCAACCCTACCTCATGTCTCTGAATGATGATGATCTTATAAGAAAGTTGTCCAGTGGAGGCAGGGCCTTTGCTAACTGAGGCAGACAGCTTGAATGAAGGCTGCCCATATCCCAGCTAGTTGCTACTCATTAGTTTGACCCAGGACATTTTTCATGGTGCTGCATAGCCCTATCCACAAGTGCCATGGAGGGATGCTGCCTTCTTTTAGGGAAGATGAGAAAGAGAGTTAAGAAATTTGAATTTGAATTGTTTAAGATTTGATAAGATCAAAGGCAATTAAATCCTGTGAAGTTCTCAGAGGTCCACAAAAGTATTAGAAATTGAAGCAGCCAGACTTAGTCAAGATATGTGGGAATGAGTTGGAGTTGCTGAAATAAAGGTGCCAGTGACTCCTACTCACCGGTACATACATACATACTAAATACTAAATGTGTGTGTGTGTGTGTGTGTGTGTGTGTGTGTGTGTATGAGTGTTGAACTTCTATGGACCAATAGAAGGCAAAGAAAACAACTTTCTCACAAGGTATAATGGCCGCTGCATTTAGTGATATTTCATTTGTATTTTAATAAATAAAGCTTACCTGAAGATCAGAGAGTAAAACAGCCCCATTGGTCAGCCTTACAAACCAAGTAGTGGTGACACACATCTTTAATCCTAATTAGCTACGCTAGTTTGTCATAGAAACTGGATTGTAATGGTGCACACTTTTAATCCCAGAACTAAAGAGGAATGAATATAAGACAGGAGGAGACCGCTCTCAGACATGGTCTCATTGTGAGATTCCTGAAGGCAGGGTCGCGATTTCAGACTGAGGTAGAGGTAAGAGCCAGTGGCTGACTGTTGCTTTTTTGACCTTCAATCTGAATCCCAATATATGTCTCTGGCTTTTTATTAATTGTGCTACACCTGCATATACTTCTGACCCTGGAGAGACTGAGGCAGGAGTATGAAGTTTGAGGTCAACCTAGGCAACAACAAAACCCTGTGTCCTAAAAACCAAAAGAAAACAGACGCAGACAGCCCTTCAAGTAATTTTCAGGGAAGCAGCTACGTGCCTCTAAACCTTTGTCAGTTACCCCTGTGGCAGATAGCAGACATCTTGCTCTTCTGATCACCCAACTCTAAAGAACCTTCTTCTTCTTCTTCTTCTTCTTCTTCTTCTTCTTCTTCTTCTTCTTCTTCTTCTTCTTCTTCTTCTTCTTCTTTTTTCTCCTTCTTATTTCTCTCTCTCTTTTTCTCTCTCATTTTCTTCTCTTCCTCAATTTTGGGTTCCAGATACAAGTCTAGCAACCCAATCTTAGCTTTGCCAGGAGCATGACCACAGCCTCACATTATGTAAGAAAGAACATTTCATGTGTAACATGCATGACTGGAGCTAGAAATGCTGCCTGGATCCCTTGCCACAAATGTTGGTGACTGTGCACATGGAATAAGGGTCTGGGGTTTGGTGGTGACGTGATGGTGTCAGGGAACCCACAACCTAGCACTTGGGTGCATACATCTGCTCAACAGCTCAAATGTTTACCTGTCTCTTGGTTTTTAGTTTCTGTCTTGACTTCCTTTAACATGGAATATAATATAACTTTTGTTACACACCTAGGATATCTGAGCTTGTGTTTTCAGGTTTGCATTTTATCAAGTATTTTTTGTTTTGAGACAGGGTTTCATGTAGCCCAGGCTGATCTTGAATTCATGATCATCTTAAGTTTTTTGTTAGTTTATTTTTGTTTTTGGTTGTTGGACAGGATCTCACTCTGTAGCCAAGGCTGGCCTCAAATTCTGGTAGTCCTGACTCTCCTGACTCTCATCCTTCCCAGTACCGAGATGACAAGCATGAGGGAGACATTGCACTAGCTCACAGTATCAGACATGCCATTTCTCTAACTCATGTTGGCTATAGTATGACTTCTTTCTCACTAACACTGCGCTCATCTTATATTGTGGAAACTGCTTGTTTATTTAAAAATTAATTTTCAATACTAATCAAAGGTCAGGCTGAAAGCTAAGGTGTGCTCCAACAATGAACTTCCCAATCCTGAACAGTATATGGGTATAAGGATTGCCTTTGTGAGGCAAATCAACAGATGAGAGTGTATGCTCTGTTTGCAGGCACCCTCCAGCAAAGGATCTGCCCTTAAAAGGAAAACAGAGCGGACTATGCTCCATTGAGCACATGCCCCTTGGGAAAGTCTGTCTACCCTATTTGATAGCATTGTCATAGGGTTGTAATGATGCCTGCATCACAAGAAGAGAGATTGGGACTCAAAGGAGATGAAATGTTGGTTTGGAAACTAGAGCCTTATTCTTTCTACCACATTACTGTTCACATAAGGAGGGGGTCATCACTGTTGGATCTCGTTGTACAAGGGTTACTTCAGAGTTCCAGCCCTTTTACCTGTTTGAATCCTTCAACTACATGTTTCCATGCCTTGTATTTACTAGGTTACGGAAACTCTCTCAGTGTGATGAGATTCAGAACACTTAGAATACAGTTGCTTCATCTTGGGATAATTTCCTATATTAAGTAGCAGGTCAGACCACCCACATGAGGCCAGTTAATCCTGTGCTCTTGCATTTGTGCACTGGAAGTTGAAAAGGGGGCATCAGTGTATCTGACCAGTATTCAGTCATGTGAGAGACATAAGGGCAATTTTGATTGTTTAAGGATACATTTTCACTAGACACAGTATCTTTTTTACCCAATAGACATGATTTTCTGGTCATTTGTAATGCCAGCCTCACCCACAGGGTCCATGGTCTGTGATAATCAAGATACTACTCTAACTTGATCCAGGGCATTTCACAGGTGACCCTGGGTTCCTAGGTATCTGTTCCTCATGGTGAAAGGTTAGTTTATTGTTTGTTTATAGCCAATCCCAGACGTATATGCTTGTCTAACTCTTCTGAATAATGAGTCCTTGGCATTTTTAATTGAGCTATTACTTTTCTGAATGAAGATGAACTGTTTCAGTTCAATACAGACTGTACAGAACACGTGGCATTTTGATGTCCCTCTCCTCTCTGTCAATTTTACTTTGGACTTACTAGAAAATGAGGTTTGGGTGTAGACAGGCTGCTCATTCACTTCTCAGCCTCTCAAACCCAAAAAATCACACAGAAACTGTATTAATTACAACACTGCTTAGCCAGTGATTTGAGCATATTTCTAGATAGCTCTTACATCTTAAATTAACCCATTTCTATTAATCCATTTATTGCCACAAGGCTATGGTTCAGAAAAGGTTTTGGTGGCAGTATCTTTCTCCTTCAGCAGCTACATGCTGTCTCCCTAGCTCTGCCAACTATATATATATAGTTTTTGTGGCAAGGGACCTAACTGAATATATATATTCAGATTTCTAGCCTGGCTTTGCTCTGTTAAACCATTGGCCAAAACAGCTTTATTCATTAGCCAATGGTAATAAAACATATTCATGCAAAGGAGAATCCCACATCATCTAGGAAGTTACATCTCAGTAAAACTGAATTGAATACTCTTTCTTTCCCTGTACTCACCTAGGACTTATTCTGTTGACTTTGCTACTTACAAAAGGCTCCACTTCTTATGGAAATACCTGCAGAATACCTTTCTTTAGACAAAGCCACCTGGCAAAACAGGGAGCTAGCAAGGTGCCTCTGCAGGAGGCCTTCTGCCCCTCCTCTTTCTCCAGCAACTCCTTTTTATCTCATGCATCCTTTTATGCCAACATGTATTCCTGCCTGAGTTGAAAGCTGATGTGAATATGAATGATGTCTGTTAGTACTTAAAGCCATTGCTGAGTTTCAAAACTTAATTCTGGGCTAAAGGTCACTCCGTTTTATTGCATTTACTCTGACCATGTTCAGAAACTTTGTGGCAAGGGACCTAACTAGAACTTATAATTCCATAGATGCAAGTGTTGGATCATGGTGGTGATGGTGGTAGGTGGTGATGGTGGTGATGATGGTGGTGCGTGTCTCTCTCTGTGTGTGTGTGTGTGTGTGTGTGTGTGTGTGTGTGTGTGTGTGTTGTTTTGCACATAAAATTTTTAATGATTTATTTATTTTTATTTTACATTCATTGGTGTTTTCCTGCATGTATGTCTGTATAAGGGTGTTTAGATTCCCTTGCACTGGAGTTGCAGACAGTTGTGAGCTGCCATGTGAACTGGGACTTGAACCTGGGTTCTTTAGAAGAACAGCTTTTAGCCACTGTGCCTTCCCTCCAACCTCAAAATTTTAATTAATGCTTATGAATAGCCAGCATATATTTGGGTTATTTACTCTGTTAGGTGCTAATGAATGATGAAAACTACAACCTTGAGAGACCTCTGAGGGTCTGTATGGGAATCTAGGACCTTCAAGGGAATAGACCTAAGCCAGGACTCCTGTGGGTCTGGGTGTGAGTCTAGGACTTCTGAGGAACAGGCCTGAGCCAGGTCCCCTGTGGGTATGGGCATGAATCTGGGACCAGAGATCTCTGAAGGTCCAGGCATGAGTCTGGGACCTCAGAGAGAGTAGGCTTGAGCTAGGACCTCTATGGGTCTGGGCATTGGTCTGGGACATCAAAGGAAATGGGAAGAAACCTGGAACCTCTGCTGGTCCAAGTGTGAGTCTGGGACCTCTGAGGGAGTAAGCCTGAGTCAGGTCCTCTGCAGGTCTAGGCACACCCAAGCCTGGGAACTCTGAGGGAGTAGATTAGAGTCAGAGTCCTTTACAGGACCAACCCCAAACCAGGGACCTCTGCAGAAACAGATCCAGAACAGGATTTAGAGAAACAGGTCAAAGCTGACAACCTAGGCTAGAGCAGGCCTGAGACAAGCAAACTCCAAGGGAGTGGAGCAAAGCCTGGGAGCGCTGAGCTATCTCCAGGAACAAGAAGTGACCAAAGGGGTAACTGGAACCATAGCACTAACTGTACCACGAGGAACAACCATCTGAGCCTTGGATTCACTGGCACCTAGAAGATAAATGAACACAATCACCGACAGCCCCAACCACACCTACTAGAGGAAAAGATGAGTAGAAAGGGAAGAACACATGCAACACCACAAAGAGCAACACGGCACCAATAAAACCTAGAAACCCTACAACAGCAAGACTTCAACAACCAAATATAGATGAAGCAGAAGAAAATGACCTAAAAAAATAATGTAAGGAGAATGTTTGAAGCTTTTAAAGAGGAAATGAGAAATTTCCTCAAAGAAATGGAGGAAAAGACAAACAAAAAATTGGAAGACATCAGCAAATCCCTTAAAGAAAACCAATAAAAAGCAATCAAACATACTATTCACGACTTGAAAACCGAAATACAGACATTAAAGAAAACACAGGCCGAGGGAATTATAGAAACAGAAATCATGAGAAAAAGATCAGGAACCACAAATGCAAGCATGAACAGCAGAGTACAAAAGATGGAAGAGAGAATCTCAAGTGCTGAAGATACAAAAAGGAAATAGACTCATCAGCCAAAGAAAACATTAAATTTAACAAAAGCTTAACACAAAATATCCAGGAAATATGGGACACCAAAATAGGCCAAGTCTAAGAATAATAGGTATAGAAGAAGAAGTTGTGCAACTCAAAAGCACAGAAAGATATTTAACAAAACTATACAAGACAACACTCCCAACCTAAAGAAAGACATGCCTATGAAGATACAATAAGCTTACAGAACACCAAATGGTGGATCAAAAAAAAAGTCCCCTCACCACATAATAATCAAAACACTAAGCATACATAGTAAAGAAAGAATATTAAGAGCTGCAAAGGAAAAAGGCCAAGTAACATATAAAGGCAGGTCCTTCAGAATTACACCTGACTTCTCATTGGAGACAATGAAAGCCAGAAGGTCCTGGTCAAGCGTTATGTAGACATTAAGGACCACAGATGCCATCCCAGACTATTATACCTAGCAAAACTTTGAAACACCATAGAAGGACAAAACAAGATATTCTATGACAAAGCCTGATTTAACTAATACCTAGCCACAAACCCAGCCCTACACAAAATACTAGAAGGAAAATTGCAACCCAAGGAAGTTGGCTACATCAACAAAAACACAGAAATTGATGGTCTCATAGCAGCAAATCCCAAAGAAGGAAAGAACTCACAAATTTAAAAATGAACATTGAAATAATGGAACTAACAGATGTTATGACTCAAATGGACTTAACAGATATCTATAGAATATTCCATTAAAACAAAAAATAACATACCTTCTTCTAAACACCTCATGGAACATTCTCAAAAGTTGACTACATACCCGATAATAAAACAAACCTCAACAAATACAAAAAAAAAATGGAATAACCCCATGCATCTTATCAGATCACCATGGCTTAAAACTAGAAGTCAACAGCAATACCAATTCCAGAAAACCCACAAACACATGGAAATTAAACAATGCTCACCTGAATCATCAATGGGTCAAAGAAGAAATAAAGAGAGAAATTAAAGACTTCCTAAAATTCAATGAAAATGACCACACATCACACTCAAATTTATGGGACACAATGAAAGCAATGTTGAAAGGAAAGTTCATAGCACTAAAGGTCTACATAAAGAAGCTGGAAAAATCCCACACTAGTGAATTAACAGAACATTTGAAAACTTTAGAACAAAAAGAAGAAAACTTACCCAAGAGAACTAGAAGGCAGGAAATAATCAAATTGAGAGATGAAATCAACAAAATAGAAACAAAACAATACAAAGCATCAGTGAGACAAAGAGTTGGTTCTTCAAGAAAATCAACAAAATAAACAAATCTTTATCCAAGCTAACCAAAAAGCAGAGCTAAAATATCCAAATTAACAAAATCAGAAATGAAAAGGGAGACATAACAACAGACACGAGGAAATGCAGAGAATCATCAGGTCATATTTCGAAAACCTGTACTCCACAAAATTGGAAAACTCAAAGAAAATAAACAACTTTCTAGATAAATATCAATTACCAAAATTAAATCAAGACCAGATAAACAAGTTAAATAGACCTATAACTGCTGAAGAAATAGAAACAGTCATCAAAAGTCTCCCAACCAAAAAAAGCCCAGGACCAGATGGTTTCATCTTAGAATTCTACAAAACTTTCAAAGAGGAGCTAATACCAATACTCTTCAAATTGTTCCACACAATAGAAACAGAAGGAACATTGCCAAACTCTTTTTATGAGGCTACAATTACCCAAACCACAGAAAGACAATACTAAGAAAGAGAATTACAGACCAATCTCACTCATGAACATTAATGCAAAAATATTAAATAAAATACTGGCAAATTGAATCCAAGAATACATCAGAACCATCCACCATAATCAAGTTGGATTCATCCCACAGATGCAGGGATGGTTCAACATACGAAAATCTGCCAACATAATCCACCATATAAACAAACAGAAAAATAAACCCACATGATCATCTCATTAGATGCTGATAAATCTTTTGACAAAATACTACATCCCTTCATGATAAAGGTCTGGGAGAGAGCTGGGATACAAGAAACATACCTAAACATAATAAAGTCAATATACAGTAAGCCAACAGCCAACATCAAACTAAATGGAGAGAAACTCCCAGTGATCCCACTGAAATCAGGAAGAAGACTTTCCATATCTATTAAATATAGTTCTTGAGGTCCTAGCTAGAACAATAAGACACCAAAAGGAGATCAAGGGGATACAAATCGGAAAAGAAGAGGTCAAACTCTCACTATTTGCTGATGATTTGATAGTTTACATAAGCGACCCCCAAAAATTCTACCAAGAAACTTCTACAACTCATAAACACCTTCAGTAATGTAGCAGGATACAATATTAACTCAAAAAAATCAGTAGCCCTCCTGAACTCAGATGATAAAAGGGCTGAGAAACAAATCAGAGAATCAACACCCTTCACAATAGCCACAAATAGCATGAAATATTTCGGAGTAATTCTAACCAAACAAGTGGTAGACTTGTATGACAAGAACTTTGAGTCTTTGAAAAATAGAAATTGAAGAAGACATCAGAAAGTGAAAATATCTCCCATGCTCTTGGGTAGATAGAATTAACATAGTAAAAATGGCAATCTTACCAAAAGCAATCTATAGATTCAAGGCAATGCTCATCAAAATCCCAACAAAATTCTTCACAGACCTCAAAAGCACAGTACTCAACTTCATAAGTGAAAGCAAACAACTCAGGATAGCCAAAACAATCCTGTACAATAGAAGAACTTCAGAGGCATCACAATCCCTGATTTTAAACTCTACTAACAGAGCTACAGTACTGAAAATAGCCGGGTATTGGCATAAAAACAGACAGGAGGACCAGTGGAACCGAATCAAGGCCTTGGATATCAATCCACAAATCTTTGAACACCTGATTTTTGACAAAGAAGCAAAAAATATCAAATGAAACAAGAAAGCATATTTAACAGATGATGCTGGCATAACTGGATATCAACATGTACAAGAATGGAAATATATCCATATCTATCACCATGCACAAATCTCAAGTACAAATGGATCAAAGACTTCAACATAAAACCAGCCACACTGGGGCTGGAGAGATGGCTCAGAGGTTAAAAGAACTGACTTCTGTTTTGGAGGTCCTGAGTTCAATTCCCAGCAACCATATGATGGCTCACACCCATTGTAATGAGATCTGAGATCTGGTACCCAGAACACTATATATATATAATAAGTAAATTAAAAAAAAAACCAAAAATAAAATAAAACTAAACCTTAAAATATGGTTAGGATAATACTTTAAAAAAAAAAAGCCAGCCACACTGAACCTTACAGAAGAGAAAGTGGGAAGTACACTTGAAAACATTGGCACAGGGAAACACTTCCTAAATATAACCCCAGCAGCACAGACATTAAGAGAAACAATTAATAAATGGCACCTCCTGAAACTGAAAAGCTTCTCTAAAGCAAAGGACAGGTCAACAAGACAAAACGACAGCCTACAGAATGGAAAGAGAACTTCACTAACCCCACATCAGACAGAGATCTGATCTCCAAAATACACAAAGAACTCAAGAAATTGGTCATCAAAAGAACAAATAATCAAATTTTAAAAATGGAGTACAGTAGGATGCCTTTTTGTCTTAATGACTGTGTCCTTTGCTTTACAGAAGCTTCTCAGTTTCAGGAGGTCCCATTTATTTATTGTTGTTCTTATT
>JAQHUG010000254.1:2678606-2695367 GCA_028555095.1 Dicrostonyx torquatus | reverse complement strand
TCAATTGTGCCACAAGGACATGTGGTCAGCCATGTTCATAGAAGCATTGTTTGTCATAGCCAGAACCTGGAAACAACCTAAATGTCCCTCGACCGAAGAATGGATAAAGAAAATGTGGTACATTTACACAATGGAGTACTACACAGCAGAAAAAAATAACGGCATCTTGAATTTTGCAGGAAAATGAATAGAACTAGAAAACATCATTTTGAGTGATGCAACCCAGACCCAGAAAATGGTTTTTAAACATAAAGCAAAGAAAAAAACCTGCCTATAAATCAAAATCCCAGAGAACACAAAATCCTAAGAGAGACACACATAGATCTAATCTACATGGGAAGTAGAAAAAGACAAGATCTCCTGAGTAAATTGGGAGCATTGGGACCTTGGGATAGGGTTGAAGGGGAGGGAAGAGTTAGGGAGGGGAACAAAGAAAAATTTCGAGCTCAATTTAAAAAAAAAAAAAAACTACACCCTTCAACTTTTTTTTTTCATGAGAGCTAAGTATCTTGATTAGGAGGGTGTTCAGGTGCAGTAGAATGTAGGTGAGGGGGCCCCATAGAATCAGACCTCACAGAGAACTGAGGGCCATTGAGAGGATCTTTAGAGGATGGGTACAGTTTATTTAAGCAAGCATGCATTAGGGACAGCATTGACAATACAGCACAAGGTAGCAGCATGTCTCCTGGCAGCTCAGAGTCTTGAAAGCTGACCTGAGGGACACAAGAAGAGAATGAAGGTACACAGTTGGGGTGGGTGACTTCAGGAAGGTACCTGTGCCCTAATCTTTTTCTACTATAAACAACCAGGAACTATCAAAAATATTCAGACTGGAGAAGGACTTGACAAAATGTATCAGGCATCAATTCTAAGGCATGTTGCTAAAAATAACCCAAATCAGAGGAAAGCAGTATTCTTTTAAGTGATAATAAAACTCTTGCCTCAGCTTGGGGTAGAAACCTCTGCTTTTCCCTATGGAAATGCATCTCTCTCTTCTCCTTTGTGGTTTTGTGTGGGTGCCTGAGTGCCTACCTATTCTGGTATTCAGCAGTCTGCTGGAGCTTGTCCTGTGCACTGTCTGTCAGAGTGACAAATGACCCCCTCACTGCCTGACTGACCTCTGAATTGCTGTCTTCCTTACTAGATAACCCGGGATTGAACCATCGTCATGACGATCCATGGGCCCCCTCAGGAACAGAGCACTTTGCTCGATATCATTTGTCAGCAGCTCCAAGGGTGCTTCGTGGAACATTAGAATCAGTTTTAGTATTTTGAACTTTGACCGGAATCCACCATGATCACTCAGGAGTTGGGTCTTTTCTTCTGCCCTTTGTTCCTTTTAATGCCCCCCCTTAATTCCTCCTCTGGTGGGTTTTATCTGAGTTGATTGCTTTCTGGAGAATATTTGGATTGCATAGATCCTGTTTCAAGTACAAGTGACTATTTCTGCCTATTTGAACTTTTGTCCTAATACATCTCAAATGTTTAGACTGCTTGGCCCATTCAGCTCCAGACTAGAATCCAGTGACTCTGTCAGGAGAGGCATACTTGGAACTCTCCATACATCCACAAGGGTTACTCCATTCTTTACTAAGGGCCATCAGAATTATTTCTGGCATTTCGGTATAAGAGTCTCAAAAGAACAAACCAGAAGGAAGAAATACAGCTGCAGAGAATAAGGAGACTGCAGATGTGCAGGAATGGCAGGCAAGAGTGGAGGGTGGGAAGGAGGAGAGAAGTTGGAACTAAGTACGTGATGTCATAGAAAAAGGTGCTGACACCTTCTTAGACCGAGATGGAGGGGGGAGGGCCTTGGGCTTCCCATAGGGCAGGGTATCCTGCCCCATCTTAAGGAAGCAGGGGGAGGACGGTGGGGGAGTGGGGGAGTGGGAGGGCCAGGAACAAGGGGAGTAAATGTAAATTTTTCTTTTAACAATAAAAAAATGAAATGATAAAAAAAGGTGCTGAAAGCATAAGACAGCAGAGATTTTTTCCATTTTATTGAAAATAGGTTCTTTTTTCAAACTATATACCCTGACTATAGTTCCCCCTCTTTTTTCCTCCCCACTTCCCATCCCCTCCAGATCCACTCCCTTTATGTCTCTCATTAGAGATAACAGCCAAGCATGACAAAATACATTAAATACCAGCATATTGGAACTAGATAAGGCAAATCAACAGAAAGAAAAGAGTCTCAAGAGCAGTCAAAAGAGTCAGAGATACACTTGTTCTCACACTCAGGAGTTCCACAAAAATACTAAGATATAATATGCACACAGGACCTGGTGCAGACCCCGTAGGTCCTGTGCTTGCTGCTTCAGTCTCTGTGAGCTCATGTCAACCTTGCTTCGATAATTCAGAGGGCCTTGTTTTCTGGTGTCCTGTTTACCTTGCATAGATAATTCAGATGGCTTTGTTTTCCTGGTGCCCTCCATTCTCTTTTGAGCTCTGAGGGGAGGGATATGATGGAGAAATCTCATTTAGATTCTGTCTCCTGTTCGTGTCTGGTACCTGTTCCCAACTGCTGCAGGAGGAAGCTTCTTTGATGATGAATAAGGCACTGATCTATAAGCATAGCAGAATATCATTAGGAATCATTTTATTGATAATTTTTAAGACCAGTAGCATTTGGTTTTGCCATAAGTCTCCGGGCTATCTAGTCCTTGGTTCTTGGTATGGGTTCTGTCTCCTGAAGTGAGCTTTAAGTAAAGTCAGACAATGGTTGGCTTCTCCCACAAGTTCTGTGCCACCACATCTTGCGGCCAAGTTAGATTGTAGGTCAAGATTTTGTGGTTGGGTTGGTGTTTGCATTTCTCTTTTGGTAGCCTGCAGAGTATCTTCCTGAACCAAGAAACTAGAACATAGGTATGACTTCTCCATGTTTAGGGAGGTGTGTTAGTGTTGTCCTCCTAGGAAAGGAGGCCCTGCTGTTAGTTTGCAGAGTGCTTCCCATTGTTGTAGCAACAGCCTGGGTTGTTTGGGATCCCATTGGCCAACAGATCAATTGAATATAACCCAGTTCCACTATTGGAAGCCTCATTGGGTGACAAGTTGTAACTGAGTATCCCCCATTATTAGGAGACTTCATTAGATGCACCTTCACATATTTTAGGAAGTTTCCACTGTGCTAGGTTTTCCTATCATGATTGGAACTTTGAGAAAGGGTTTCTTTGAGTCTGGAATCCATAATCTTCCTGCCTCGGCCCATCAGTTGCTAGGGTTGTTGGTATGTATAGGCAGAAATAGATTTTCTCAGTGACTTTTTTTAATGCCATGCTGTGGCTCAAATTCAGGGCCTTGAGCATGTTAGGCAAACTGTTCCCCAATTGAGGTGAACTTTTAACCCTTAGTACACCATTTTTAAAGATTTATTTTTCTTTTCATTCATGTATGTGAGACAGATAGAGTGTAAGTATGTATGAGAAAAGAAGAAAGAGAGAGTCAGTCAGACAGAGAGACATATGTGCAGGTACCTGAAGAGGCCATTGTATTCCTCTGGAGCTGGAGTTACAGGCCATTGTGAATTTTCTGACATGGGTGCTCGATACTGAACTCTCAGGCCCTGTGCAAAAGTAGCAAGTGTTCCTACCTGCTGAGCCGTCTCTCCGCCTCCCTTCCCCAGCACACCACTTGACACTCAGATATCGTCTCTGCAAATTATGCTTAAGGTTCGATTTTGACTTTTAATAATTGCTAGGAAATCACAAAGACCTTTTCAGCTGCCTGAAGGACAGGAGCTGGCTGCTGCTTTGCTTCCTTCCCTCCTGCCCTGTGCCCTGTACAACTTTGTTCAGTCAGCTAAAAGACCAGTGTGACAACTGCATGCGATTCTGGTTTACCAAGTAAAAGACTTGGGCATTTTCTACCACCTCTGTGGAGTAGGAGTGTTCTCTAAGCCTTGGCACCTGTCCAATAGTGAAACAATTAAAAATAGCCATGTACCCATCTACTTTTATTTATAACTTTTTTGTTTTTAATTCATAATTTGACTGTATTCTGATGAGCCATCAGCTTGGTGTAGCCTGGTCCATATTGAGCAGGATAGACACTGAAAGCTCTGAGTCATCACTGAATGGTTGGCTGCTCCTTTATATTCCATCAGCTGACAGTGGTGCTGTGTGTTTACAGTCTAGTGGGGCACACATGGCCTATATTTAGCAAGAGAGACATATGAGGTATCCCTTTGGATTGGTCAGTGTTATACAAGATCATTTTAGATTTGGGGGATAGTACCCTTATATCACGTTTAGAATCTGGGTCGTGTTAGCACCTGAATTAGACCACAGCCCTCACCATGCAGCAGTAGTACCCCATCTCTTACTCACCTAGATTTTCCCATCCTATTCCTCCCCAGGCTCAGCCCAGGGATGTTACTGTTTACCAGTTGACTGCCCTTTGAATCATGTCCTGACTTTTTTAGGCTACATGGCAGCTTCCTTTTCTGTGGTTGTAAGGCAAGTGCTCCAGCCTCTAGCTCTGAAGAAACAGAGAATTAAAAGCTTTTCAGATTAAAAAAGAAAAACAAATAGGTCCTCAAAGCTGCCAGAAGTGCCATGGGATTGCCGTCTCTTGGGTCCAGAACCCCAGCAGTGCTCTGTGAGGTTCCTCTCCGTTGAGCCTCAGGCTAGGCTCCTGCATAGCTCAGACCTGGATACTGAGGAGCAAGAATAGCTGGAAGGTCAGAGAGCAGCTTCTGGGATTCACATTCCTGCCATAACCCACTTCCTGCTGTTAGGTTCACTCGGGGGCTGGCGGGGGTGGTGATGGTAGAAGTTTGCAGAGGTTCCCATTCACAGGGACTCTGAGTTAAGGCACCAGCCTTTTGGACTTGCACATGTCAATCGCATCTTACACATCCTGCACAAGCTGCTCTTCTGTCATCTGGAAGCCATTAGCAGTGAAATGGTTTCAAGCACTTGCTTAGCCCTGGTTTTCCAGGAGGCTCAACTTGGCACTGCCAGGTCTCAGCAGCCAAGAACTTTTCAATTTTTATAGGATTTTCAGTTAAGGCCTAGCAAAGCTCTGTCTTCCAGACCCCAACCCAGTCCTCTTCTCTTATTGGACCCGACACTGACACCTGTCCTTGATCCATGTCTTATCTGGTTTATGGATCTGAAGGGAAGTTGCCTTGCCTTCTCTGCGGTATGCACATAGGGCCATGAATTAGCTCAGGAGAGGCCTGTGTAGGGGACGTAACTGCTGCTCTGGGATCTCTAAATCCATCGCAGTGACCATGCCGTCACAGTGGCCACTCTCAGTACCTACTACTCTGTTCTTGCCGCATGCCTTCCCCTGGTTCTTGTAATAAATAACCCTGCAGATGCAAACACTGTGGTTTGGAGGCACAAGCAGCTTGTAAAGGTGATTCTGGTTCTAACTGAGGTCTTTGTAATTCCAGACCTCTTTCTGCTCTTCAAAAACATGTCACTCTTGGAACCTGGATAAGGCAGACAACCCAGGAGAACAGAGAACAGCTGAGGAACTATCATTTGCATGCTATATAACATAGCCTGCTTGCTTGCTTTTCTTTTCTTTTCTTTTCTTTTCTGAAGCAAAGCCGTCTTTTAAAAGGAAACTCATGCAGTCTGTCAGCTTCTTGCCAACTCTTACGACAGTGCAACCGGCCAAAACCAGCCAAACCGTGTTCGGGGCATGAAAGCAGCTGTTATAATAACCCCTGCTCTGCTCCTTTCCTGTTATGATGGAATGACTGTTTCAAGTAAATGTCTCTAATCCAAAGATTTTCTGGGGTCAAGAAAACACCTTTTTAATTGGCAGGATTGATCAGATTTTTTTTGGACAAGTTAGGAAGTAAACAGAATATCTCCATCATTTCAGCTTCATGCATGACTAGAAGTAAGTGCTAGCTCCATCCGGGCTCCTTAATCTTCACCTTCCACTCCTTTGCCTGAACTTGCCCCTGTTCTATCCCAGGATTTCCAACAAAATGTCAGAAGAATGACAACACAGATTGTGGAATCAGATCTGGACTGGGATTGTGGTGCTACCAATCTTGACTGTGGACTCTCAGATAACTTACTCTGGGCCTCAGTCTCCTAATCTACCAGATGGGTATAGTAATAACCATTTGGCTTAACACAAAGTTTAAAACAAAATTAAAATAAGAAACATTACAAGCTGAAAAGAATAATCAGTAGTTGAGAGAGCTTGCTGCTCTCTTCCAGATGGCCCCATAGCACCCATGTTACGCGGATCACAACCACCTGTATCCTCAGTTCCTGAAGCCCTCTTCTGACTTCCATGGGCACCCCCACCTCCAGCATACACACATACACATTAATACATAAATAAGCAAATGAATAAGAAATGTCCCGCAGTGCTTAGTATGTATCCTGGGCTTTTTTTTTTCCTGGATTGAGGATTACATATATAACTCACTTCATCTTTTCAACAGTCCTGTGGGATGGGAATTTTCTGATCATGCAGTAACCTTTCTCTAGGTGTACATAAGTGAGCACACACCGGGAACCCTGCCTGCACAGACCTGATGCTGCCAGGGGGACCAGTAGATAAAAGAGTCCATATGTTAAATAGCAGTAAGAGCAGTGAAGAAAACTAACATGGGAGAGGAAATGGAAAACAGGCAATAGGGTAACCAGGGAATGCCTGCCTGAGAATATCTCATCAGAATAAACCCTGGTGGGGGAAGCTGGCAGGAACTGTATATAATTCTGCATAGGAGATGTATAGGAACTAAAAGAGCCTACAACTGCAAGGGCCCCATGGTCACTGGTCTGGTGTGTTCAAGGTGCAGAATGGAAGAGCTGAGCTGATGAGGTCAGCATTGTGGCAGACAGTTCAGGACCTTCTGGACCTGAGAATGAGAAGGTTCTGGAAAGAGGGACACAATCCAAATTATGAGAGATGTGAGAAGGGACACTACACATTTGGTCAATATAGCTGCTCTTCCTGCTGTTGGTTCCAATTCTTTAAGATGATTTAAGTAGGACATTTCTTAAGGGGACATCTGGACCTCCACTAGTGAATTATACTTTTTGATTTTAACAACAGATGGACTTTCCCCCATGTCTGCATCTATACTCTTCCCTCTCCTTTTTTGAGGGAGGGAGGCTAGTTCTGTCCTTCACTGCAGCTCTGGCCTGTATAGTTTCTGAAGTAGTGCTCCCTACCTGGCATTGTAGGTAACATGGCATACACTTGCCATGTCTAAGGTACTTACTGGTACCAAGGACTTGTGTATTACTTAGACCGGGCAATTACGAGAAAGAAGGGAGAGAAAGGAAATGCTTATAAATGAATTACCTCAAACTGTGGGATGTCAAGAGTGCCATTGCAACCAGCAGATCTCCTAGGACCTGTAAATGCTGGTGAGAAACAATTCGGATATTCCCCCAACTTCCTTGAGAAGTCAGTTTTGACCCTTGAGTCTTGGGTGGCTTTTGGCACCTTTGAATCTCCTGAAATTGAGTCTAAATGTATATCTGTGGGTATTTTTTTAAGATGAGGTTCTAGCTACCTTGTGATTATTGTTTTAGATGACTTTAGTCACAGTCAGTCATAGGCTGTACTTGCAATGTCAGATACACTAGGCAGGTTAGCCTTTGTTCAAAGCTAAGGGAAGTTGCCTATTTGAAAATGGAGTTTAAAGAGACCCTTCAGTTGCCTAACATTGTGTAGTCCTAGTCTTCAAATACTATTATAGTATTCCCAAGATAGATACCACTATCTTCTAAAAGTTATGCTATGTATGTTTGAAGATACCAGAGTATATACTGTCATACAAGATTGTTCAGCCTCCTTGATCAGAGGCTATAAGTCATCAAGAATCCACCGTCAGTGTTAGGCTTTTCATTGCCTTTGAACACCCCCCAATTCCTGAAATTCACAGGAACACATATGAGCCAAGTGGGTTCAGACAATAGCCTAGGCCTTAAGTATTTAGAATCCCAAACTCTCCAAGTCATCATGCATCTACATGCAAGAGGCATTCCGACTCCAAGAAAGACCAGAGAAGAATTTAACACGACATCCAAAAACTTCGTAGCAAAGCCATGTACAAAAATTTACACCAAACATGTCTCATATAAAAACCTGAAATCCTAAATGCTCCAAATTCTGAAACTTTGAGCACTGACATGATGCCACAAGTAGAACATTCCACATCTAGCCTCATGTATTGACTTGGGTCATATACCTAAGATATCTCATTAAATATATACATATATTCCAAAATATGAAAAGAAAAAATGAAATACTTCTGGTTTTAAGCATTTCAGGTAAGCGGCAATCAAGCTATATGTTGGCACATGTTGTCATCTTATGGTAGTGGAAACAGTATATATCCGGTATGTCTGCTAGTCAGTCACCTACAGATGTACTATGGAGCACAAGAGACCGCTTTCCATGGGGGCTGCTGTTCATCCTGAGCTCAGGATTAGAGCCATAGTAACCCATTCTACTAAGGTTCAGATAAGCCTCCAAGGGGCTACTTAGCTGGGAGATACAGTCATTAATAGAGGGATTTGCTGAGAATGACTGATTCCATGCCCTGGAATGCAAACCACACATGGTTTCAGTGCATAATTATATACAGTAAACTATAAAGGACACATAGTGGGCCTCTATGTCTGGTTCCCCATTAAAGAACTGGTGTAACTCCTCATCAGTGTAGCCAGGAACTACCTCTGTCCCCATCCAGCCAGGTCCCTCATACCTACACTAGTCTGCAGATGTCTGCTCTTTACATTAGAGTCAGAAGCAAGGGTTGGGATGTCACAACATGTCCCTGCCATTGAGAATCTGTCACCAAGTGTGATGTGGGTGAAGAAGAGTATGAAAATCAGTAACATTAAATACAGCTTACATTTGATAAGTAACATGGGCTCGGATGATCAATATGACGTAGGAATTTGTATTTATTCAATGGCACTGCACAAAAATTTTTCATCAATATGGAAACTTAAAACGAGGGAGACTGTGCATGCTCTCCCAATAGTCTGCATTCCTATGTGGCTTTGTCCTGGTCCCAGAAGAGCTGCTGTGTAAGTTCCTCTCCAGTCTCTGGGGTAGCATGACACTGCAGCATTACAACATTAAATGTCCCCATGGCACAAACTCTAGGTATGTCTTTGAATCACCACATGCTGTGGTTTGGATAGATTGTATTATCCAGTGTCAGTAAATAGCAGCCTTTCAAGAACACCCTCCAACATGTCTGTTCTACTTCACATTAGGTTTAGATGATCCATTCCTAGCTTTGGCTAACTGAATTCCAGATGGTGGTAAGTGGCTTAATAGAAACAAATGTAATTAAAGTTACTGTAAACTACAGCATACTACAACATTTATTAGGGCATCAGGGCTGGGTTGTGGTTTGGTAGTACATGTTTGCCTCGCATATCTGAAGCCTGGGGAGGAGGGTTGATCCCTTTTTCTGCCTATAAGTAAATGAATAAATGAATTGGTTGATAGTATCTATTTGGTTTCTTCTTTCATTATTTTCTGGGTATTTATTTTTGAAGGCAAGTGAATGGAGGGGAGTAACTGTAGGTGACTTTTCCATAAATGAATACTGTTGTGTCTAAATTCAACTCCTCTGAATAGAAACACAGACAGAAGGGCACTGTGTAAGGCTTCTAATGGGTACCTGGCTGAGAGGACAGTGAGAGAGGAAATCTACCCTGTTCACCAACGGGGTGTAATAGAAATATAATCTTAGTGTTGAGCTGTGGCTTCAGCTCAGTGGTAGAATGCTTGCCCAACACACACAGGCAACTGGGTTCACTTCCCAGAAGATATGCACACACGCATGTACACGTACACACACCAAACAAAAGCAAGTGCAACCTTAGTACTGGAATTCTCCATGAGATACTAGGTCAGTACTCATTTCTATACCTGACTGCCTTCATTCATTGGGCCTTGCATGTCCAAGGATTTTTACATGACTGTGGGTACATTTCTTTTTTTTATGGTTTTTCGAGACAGGGTTTCTCTGTGGCTTTGGAGCCTGTCCTGGAACTAGCTCTTGTAGACCAGGCTGGTCTCGAACTCACAAAGATCAGCCTGCCTCTGCCTCCCGAGTGCTGGGATTAAAGGCGTGCACCACCACCACCCGGCTTATTTCTTTTCTTTCCTGTTTTACTCTCTAAAACTGGCTCAAAAAATAGTAGGCATCATTTCCATGTGCCAGTAAGCAAAACCCAGATCCCTGGCTTCTTAGGATACAAAATTACTGTTGGGGGTTGGGGAGAATGCCCAGTGAGGAAAATGCTTGCTCCACAAGCGTGAGGACCTGAGTTCCAATCCCCAGAACCCATCGTGGCATGTGTCTGCACTGAAGGGGCTGTAGTGAGGGAGACAAGAAGATT
This sequence comes from Dicrostonyx torquatus, assembly GCA_028555095.1. NCBI lineage: Eukaryota > Metazoa > Chordata > Mammalia > Rodentia > Cricetidae > Dicrostonyx > Dicrostonyx torquatus. The sequence goes on along the minus strand of JAQHUG010000254.1, from coordinate 2,685,015 downwards.
CTGGAGCTTGCTGGCCAAGCAATACAACCAAGTTGATAAGTGCCAAGTGAGAAGTCTGTCTAAAAAAGCAACAGGGCAGCGGTGGCGCATGCCTTTAATCCCAGCACTCGGAAGGCAGAGGCAGATGAATCTCTGTGAGTCTGAGGCCAGCCTGGTCTACAAAGGGAGTTCCAGAATAGTCAGGGCTACATGGAAAAGCCCTATCTTGAAAAATAATAATAATAAACAAGTAATTAAGAGAACTTGCTGATCTTCTAGAAGCCTGGAGTTGCATTTCCAGCACCCACGTTAGTCAGCTAACACCTGTGACTGTCTCCAGGTTATCCAATGCCCTCTTCTGGTCTCTGTGGGCACTACATATATGTGGTACACAGACAAGCAGACGCATACATAAATAAAATACTTAAGGTATAAAACTGAAGAACGACAGGGAGACACAACATTGACCTCTGTGTGTCTGCACACAGACTTGTGCACCTGTCCATACATGTGTAACACCAAAAGATGAAAAGAAGTATGCACGAGCGAATGACAGATTGTCAGCAGCTAGTGGAACTATTCCAGTGCTTCTGTGATCCTGTCTCTCATCCTCATTGTCACAACTCTCCTTTCCTAAATTCTGTCTAGATAATCACAACACTGCTCTTTTCCCAAAAGAAACATTTTAGTCTCTACTCTGTAGCCCCTTTCACCCTGTTCTGGACCCATATAGCAGCTTCCTAAACAAAGCCCACCACCCCGAGCCTGGCTTTCCCAGCAATGCCTGAATAAACACTTCTCTTACATGATTTGTGCCCAGCTGTGCTGTGCTCTTGGGAAGTAAGCAAGAGTGGAAGGAGGCCTTCCACCAAGCTCACAGCCACAAAGTTTGACTTGTGTGTATTAGTCCTGCAGCTAACACATAGTGTGTGATCACACAGTAGGTTCGGTGGGCCGAAGTAAACTAGCACTTGAATTGTATAAGCACAGTGGTGAGTGGGGTTTTCCCTCTGACTGTAATGCGTGTCCTTTACTAGGTATTGTATATTGGGTGCTGTTTCCCCGCAGTGGTGCTGGAGATGATAGGCTATATTTCTGCTTTGTCTTGACTGGCTTTCTCACTTTAACACAGCTGCCTTCTGAGAGGAAGAAGCATTGCATAGTACCAAGAACTGTAAAGTCCAGACTTAAGTTTAACCCTTGCTTAGGAATGGAAATGCTGAAAATCTCTGAGCCCTTCTCTTTTAGTTCTTCAGAGTGGGGCACAGTGTGTCAAGCAAGAGATTAAAATGGGCTATCGTTGTATTTGTAAAAAGAACACTACTGGAGTCCTCAATAGGGCTTAAGCTTGAGTCACTTTTCCAAGTATAGGGTTGGATAACTGGGGAAGTTCTGTAAGGCAAGCCACATTTTAGATCTGCAAAGCCAAGGTCACCCCGGGTGTCCTATTGTCAAGAACCCCCTTAGAAGAAGTACTTCTTTAGAGGGTGTGTGTGTGTGTGTGTGTGCGTGTGTGTGTACATATGTGCATGTGGAGGCCAGAATTAGTCTCAAGTGTTTCTAAGGTGCAATTTACCTTTACCTTTGTTTTGAGACAGGGTCTCTCACTGGCCTGGAGCTTGCTGCATAGGCCAGGTCAGAGTCTCCACACACTCCAGGATCTGCCTCTCCTGCTGACCAGCACTAAAATCACAAACATACTATCAAACTTGCTTCTTTATGTTAGGAATTTTCCCAACACAAGCTCTCTGCTGACGTAAAAAATCCCAGTCAAGCCAAATTAAAAAAATATCCAGGTTTAATGGGATTCCTGCGCTCTCAGGGAAACTGGGAAGCCGCGAGTGGGGGGTGAGGGGACGATGACCATGCAGGAACGTTCCAGGGAAGCAGTTTAAATAGACTGAGGGAATGGTCAAGATTTTGGCGGGTTGTCTTGACCCTCCTCTGGGGAGGAGTCAAGGCTTGGTGGGCACAGGGACGGGGCCTCCAAAGATGGAGGCCAGAGACTGGGACTTGGGACCTACACTTTATTTTGGCTCTCAGGATCAAGCTCAGAATGAACTGCTTCCCAGCCCCAACAGAGGGATTCTTTATAGTTCAATTGCACTAGTCTGAGTAGTATGCTGGCAAATGTTTAACAACCAGCTCTCCAGAAAGGAAAAGCTCTCTTGTAAGATGTATGTCCATCTCCAAGGTAGAAACAGGCTCAGTGAGGTCAAGGAAGACACGCTTGTTCATCCCGGCCACCCAGAACCAAAATAACCACACCAGATACTGTATTAATTAAATCACTGCTTGACCCATTAGCTCTAACTTCTTATTGGCTAACTCTTAAATCTTAACTTAACCCATTTCTATTAATCTGTGTATCACCATGTGGCAGTGGCTCACCGGCAAAGTTTTGGCATGTCTGACTCTGGCAGCTCCATGGTGTCTGTCTGTCTGTTTCTCTCTCTCTCTCTATCTCCACCTTCCTTCTCCCAGCACTCATTCCATTCCAGTTTTCCCTGCCTACCTAAGTTCTGTCCTATCAACAGGCCAAAGCAGTTTCTTTATTCATTAACCAATAAAAGCAACACATAGACAGGACCTCCCACACCATTTCCCCTTTTATGTTTAAACAAAAAGGAAGACTTTAACTTTAACATAGTAAAATTACATATAACAAAACAGTTATCAAGAAAAATTACAGTTACAATATTTATATCTACTTTATCTTTTATCATAACTAAGGAAAACTATAACTATAAATTCTTCAACTCCATCAAAAACTCCAGAAGGATATGATATTACCTAAGTAAATAGGAAATACATTGTAAGCAACTTCCAAAACTGTAGAATTGACAGAGACATCTCGCTACCTGAACAGTCAGCCTAAGTTTTTCTGTACCATTGGGGCATCCATCTTCAGCCTACTGGCCCATAGCATCCAGCAGACTTTTCCATGAAGCAGGAAATTTCAAAGACAATTCTGCCTATATTGGCAGTTTGTCAGTCATTTTCTTCTGTGTCCTGCAGAATGTCTGGCAGACTCTTTCATGAAGCAGGAATCCCAGAGGAGCAGCTCACCTTTAGGCAAGTTCAGCATTCATTTCTCTGTGGGTCCAGCATATCCAGTGAAGCAGTCAAGGCAGGAGCAGTTTTCTTGCCCAAATGGCTAGCAAACTTCATAAGGAACCTCTTCAATGCCCATCATCCTCTTGAAGTAGCTTAATACTCCAAGGAGCAGATGTCTCATTATCATGAAAAGTCTTAAGTTCTGAAAGATTTGAAGAATACCTATCTAACTGAAATATATCTCTATACATATAGAAAATCTAACTAACATGACTGCAAGCTTGACTTATCAAGATGATTATCTATTAACCTATATTTCTTAATTATACATTACATTTTTAAATGAACTACACAATCACAATAACTTAATCAAGGGCAGAAATATACAGTATAATAAAATTTACTTTAAATTTGTTCAATAAACCAAGATCCATAACAAGGAAAATTATTTAGATCTATATCATACCCCCCTTTAAATATAAAGAAACATTTAAAAACAATATTTGGAGCCAGGTGGTGGTGGCGCACGCCTTTAATCCCAGCACTTGGGAGGCAGAGGCAGGCGGATCTCTGTGAGTTCGAGACCAGCCTGGCCTACAAGAGCTAGTTCCAGGACAGCCTCCAAAGCTACAGAGAAACCCTGTCTCGAACAACCAAAAACAAACAAACAACAACAAAAAAAAAACTATTTGGGAATATGGGCATAGTTTCTCCAAACTGCTTCCTGCTGTTTGGGGGAACTGTTAATCAGGTCTTTCATGATGTACCCTGTGTGCTAGGTTCATCTCAGTCAGCAGTTGGGCAAAGTAATTTTTTGAGGATGTCCACAGAGACCTTTCAGGGGGTCATGCTCTATCAAACCACACCAATCTGAAAGCAATCCACAGGTTCTCATCCTCTGTGGAAACAAGAGAAGAAGCTCTTTTCCAAAGCAACATAGCCTCAGACCCAAATTTGAAAGGCATGATACCTTTATAATATACATGCTGGTTCAGCTTAGCAGCCCATACAATGAAATGTCCTTCACAGTCAAAAAATTGAAAGAAAACACAATAATATACATAATCCAGACTCTCTGTGAACTTTTCATCTTCACGTGGCTTATTTTTCTTTACTCCTTTTAATCTATGACTGTCTGTACTCTGTCTCTTTAAAAACTTTACCCTGTTTTTAACCATTAAATTCTTTTTATGACTCTCTATACTCTTTTTCTTCTCTCTCCCAAGCCTATGTAATTTATCCAATACTGTGACCCATTTAGAGGTCTTTTTAATCTGGATTTGTCTTTATTGCATATCTGTAATTATATTCTGACCAGGAGCACTTCTTAAAACTTAAGCTGCAGTATTACTAGGTCAAGGATGGTACTGCATGCTTGCCCCACCCAGGCTAGCATTACAGAGCCACTTGTGCCTCTTAGAATCACACACGGTCATACTCTCAGGCACACAGCCAGTCCATGTCACCATTATGCAAGCTGCAGCAGTCTGCTCGCAAACCCCATCCAAATACTTGGTCTCCTGAAAGAGCCAGAGGTCACACTGGCAGCATGTCCCAGAAAGCCTGCATTTCAAAATGTCATGGCTTTTTTTTTTCTGCTGCTGCTGCTGCTGCTGAGTCAGGAAAACCTCTCTTAAAGGAGCTGTGGCACACCACTAGCAAGCAGCAAGAAGTTGTGTTAAACTCTGTAATTTTTTTTTGTCTAGAATTCCTTTTCAAGCCCTCTCAGGTTTCACGTGGATTTAGTTGGTCATGTTGGCACCAATTTGTTGGGGGGAGGAGGCTGCTCATTGGTCTCAGTGGCCCAGAACCAAAATAATCACACAGAAACTATATTAATTAAAACACTGCTTAGCCCATTAGCTCTAACTTCTTATTGGCTAACTCTTACATGTTAATTGAACCCATTTCTATTAATCTGTGTATCACCACATGGCAGTGGCTTACCAGCAAAGTTTTGGCATGTCTGACTCTGGCGGCTCCATGGTCTCTCTCTCTCTCTCTCTCTCTCTCTCTCTGCCTTCCTTCTCCAAGCATTCAGCCCAGTTTTCCCCACCTACCTAAGTTCTGCCCTATCAACAGGCCAAGGCAGTTTCTTTATCCACTAACCAATAAAAGCAACACATAGACAGAAGGACTTCCCACACCACTCCTGTAAGTTGTATGGCCATTTTCAAGATAGGAACAGGCTCAGTGAAGCCATTTTCAAGGTATGCATGTAAATTTCAGGATCATGGAACTGTGAACACATACAAACAGTAGGTTGTCACCATTCAGTATTATGTAATTCCTGCCACACCCCTAACTGAATAAAGTCACGTATGTGTATACAAAAGCATGTTTTTATTTATTTCATTTTTCAACACATTTCTAAATTTTAACTGTTAGGAAGAATCTCTTTGGTGTGAAAAATTTAGTAAGTCAAGTTATTCTCATTTACATGACAGTTACACTTGGCTGTGTGCCTTCTAGTGTTTCTGTTGAGTGGCTTTTTGTTTAATTTCCAGTTTTACTCTTTCATCTTAAAAATCATAACTGTCCATCTTATGAAAAACTTCTTCCCTCTGTCTGCCCTTTGCTCAGCTTTAGTAGCAGCTATATGGCTGAGCTGGGTGACCATCCTAGGGGAGTCTAAGCTGTACTTTTCCATTGTTGATTAGCCAGTTTTCCTCACTTGTTTATTTGAACTTGGCTGACTAGTTTCCCATTAAGTTTCTGAACCAAGTAATGTCTAGTTCAGGCTAGAATGGACACTAATCATAGAGTCTGTCACTGCCTTGGCTCCTTTTTTTTCTCAATTTTAAGCATCCTTTCTCTTGAAGGAAAAAAAAAAAACCAAACCTATACCTAGAGAAATAAGAAATGTCTTTCAAGTTCACTGTAATTTTATTCACATTTAACCCCTACCCTTTCATCAAAATACTGCTTTTCTTGATCTACAAAGAAACAAGTGTAGGGCCAGAGAAATGGCTCAGTGGGTAAGACCATTTGCTGTTCAAGGAAAGACAGGCCTGGCCGCCTGTTCCAGTGACCCCAGCACAGGTGGATTCCAGAAGTTCACTGGCCAGGTGAAGCTGAGGTCGAGGGTCAGTGAGACACTGTCTGAAAGGAGTAAGGTAGACTGAGGAAGATGTTCAATGTCTTCCTGTGGCCTCGTGTACACACACACACACACACACACACACACACACACACACACACCACCAGAAAAGAGAGCAAGAGTGCATGTGAGAGAGCAGCTTCACGCTTTGATGTAAGCACCTGCATCCCCCATAATTATGTTTGATCCTGCTCAGTTGTGTGTCCTGTCACAATTTTGTTAGTCCTTCAGCTGTGACACTTTTTTTTAAAATATTTATTTATTTATTTATTC
>JAQHUG010000254.1:2654887-2676031 GCA_028555095.1 Dicrostonyx torquatus | reverse complement strand
AAAAAAAAAAAAAAAAAAAAGTCTAGCAGCTTCTATCCAAGTACATGCATGGTATATGTCTGTCTCAATTGTGTGGCAGACTCTCAAGGCCCAAGCTGGAGCCAAATCACTGTGGGTTCTTTTCATGCAAAGATTCAGGGCTTAATCACAGAAGGACACTGCTTAGTAGTGCCAGATAACAGAGCTGTCAGGACTGCTGGAATCTATCATCCATTCACTCTGTGCCATAGAATGAAACAACCAGGAATGCAGCCAAGAGGGAAGAACCAGCCAGGAGGAGTGTGTGTCAGAGATACGATGTTTGACCTCTGCAGCCAACAGTCTTCTGCTCAGAATTGAAAACATTTGTGGACAGTTCATCTGATAAATTTATGTAAAAACCACAAAGAGGAAAAAATGGTGTTGTTTTGAGACACTACATTCTGAAAGACACTCTATATTCTGAGTAGGACCATTATATCTGGTTTCTGCCTATAGCAATTGTTTATAAAAAGTCAGGGTATAAATTATAAATCTTAAAACAAATACAACTTACTCTTAAGCCTGGAGTTCTTGTCTATTTCCCCTTTCCAGGGAGATCCATGTACATTCTCTTAAGGTTCTCCTTTCCTGTCTTCTCTGGTGTTGTAGACTGTAGGCTTTTTGCTTAACATTTAATATCTACTTACGAGTGAGTACATACTGAATTATTTGTCTTTTCTGGTTCTGGGTTACCTCACTCAGGATTTTTTTTCTAGTTCTATCCATTTGCTTGCAAATTTCAAGATGTCATTTTTTTTAGCACTGATAAGTACTCCATTGTGTAAAGGTACCACATTTCCTTTATCCATTCTTTGGTTGAGGGACATCTAGGCTATTTCTAGGTTCTAGCTATTATGAATAATGCTGCTATGAACATAGTTGAATGAATGTCCTTGTGGTATGGGTCTGCATCCTTTGGGTATATGCCCAAGAGTAGTATTGCTGGGTCTTGAGGTAGATTGATTCCCAGTTTTCTGAGAAACCACCACAATGATTTCTAAAGTGGCTGTACAAGTTTGCACTCGCATCAGCAATGAATGAGTGTTCCCCTTACTCTGCATCCTCTCCAGCATAAGCTATCATTGGTGTTTTTGATCTTACCCATTCTGATTGACAGTCATTTTGATTTGCATTTCCCTGATGTCTCCTAAGAAAACTGGGAGAAGGTAGGGCAGAAGGAGAGGAAGAAAGGAGAAGTGAAGGATATAGACAGAAGTTTCTGTCCCACCTGGTCCGGCAACTGTTCATTCCCAAAGAAACACACTAAGACTTATAGTAATTACAAGCTATTTGACCTATTAGCTTGGGCTTATTATTAGCTATCTCTTACAATTTAAATTAACCAATAATTCTTGTCCATTTTTAGCCATGTGGTTTGGTACCTTTTCTCAGTAAGGCATTCTCATCTTACTTTCTCTGCATCTGGCTGGTGACTATGTCTCTGCCTTTCCTCTTCCCAAAATTCTCCTAGTCTGGTCGCCCCACCCATACTTCCTGCCTGGCTACTGGCCAGTCAGTGTTTTATTAAACCATTATGAATGACAAATCTTTACAGTGTACAAGAGCATACGGGTGTAGGAGGAGGGCCCACTTGTTTATTCTGGCCACCCAGCTAGCTTAGCCCTGAAATAACCACACAGAAATTGTATTAATTAAATCACTGTTTGGCCATTAGCTCTAACTTTTTATTGGCTAGCTCTTACATATTAAATTAACCCATTTCCATTAAACTGTGTATCACCACGAGGTCATGGCCTACCAGGCACGTTCCAACACATCTATCTCTGGCAATGGGTCCATGGCATGTCTTACTCTGCTTTCTTACTCCCAGAATTCACTTCTGTCTTCCATGCCTACCTAAGTTCTGCCCTATCAACAGACCCAAAGCAGTTTCTTTATTAATCATGAAAGCAGCACAAAGACAGAAGGACCTCCTACACCATTTCCCCTTTGCTGTTTAAACAAAAGGAAGGCTTTAACATAGTAAAATTTTAGGAAGAATTACAGTTACAATATTTATACTTACTTTATCTTTTATTATAACTAAAGAAAACTATAACTATAAGTCCTTCAATTCCATCAAAGACTCCAGAAGGATATACTATTGCCTAAGTAAACAAGAAATACATTGTAAGCAACTTCTAAAACTTTAGAAATGGCAGACTCATTCATGAAGCAGGAACCCCAAAGGATCATCTCACCTTTATGCAAGTTCAACAGTCATTTCTCTGCAGGTCCTGCATGTCCAGTGAAGCAGTCCAGGCAAGAGCAGGTTTTTTGCCCAAATGGCTAACCAACTCCATAAGGAATCTCTTCGATGCCCATCTTTTTCCTGAAGTAGCTTGTGCTGCCAGGAGTAGATGTGTCTCACTGTCATGAAAAGTCTTAAGTTCTTAAACATTTTAAATGCCATATTCTGAAGGTCTTAACTATACATTACATTTTTTAAAGGAACTACACAATCACAAGACCTTAATCAAGATCAGAAATACATATACATGTAACAAAATTGACCTCAAATTTGTATCAATAAACCAAGATCCATACCAATGCAAATTATTCATATCTATTTCATAAGGGGGGGAAGAGAGCATGAGAGAATGGGACGGTCAAGATGTGGAAAGGACAGAAAGACAAAGAGCAAGGAAAGAGATTCAGGGAGCCATTATGGAGCTAGCAAGAAATCTGGTACTAAGGGAATTCTCGGGAATCCACAAGGATGATCCCAGTTAAGACCCTAACAATAGTGGAGAGGGTACCCGAACTGGCTTTCCCCTGTAATCAGATTGATGACTACCTTAATTGTCATCATAGAACCTTCATCCAGCAACTGATAGAAACAGATGCAGAGGTTCACAACTAGCACTGGACCAAGCTCCCAGAGTCCAGTTAAAGAGAGGGAAGAGCAATAATATGAGAAAAGGGGTCAAGACCATGATGGGGACACCCACAGAAACAGCTGACCTGAGCTCCTGGTAACTCACTGACTCTAGACTGACAGTGGGGAAATCTGCTTAGAACCAAATTAGGCCCTCTGAATGTGGATGACAGTTATATGGCTGGGAAGTCTATGGAGCCAACTGGCTGTGGGATCAGGACTTATCACTAGTGCTTGATTTGGCTTTTTGGAGCCCATTTTCTTTGGAGGGATACCTCCAAATATATATGTCTGTATATGGAGGGCTTTGGTCCTGCCTCAAAGTGATGGGCCAGACTTTGTTGACTCCCCATGGGAAGTCTCACCCTCTCTGAGGAGTGAATGGGGGATGGGATGGGTGGGAGGTGGAGTGAGTGGGAGGAGGAGGAGAGGGAGGGAACTGGGATTGGTATGTAAAATGATAAAAGATTATTTTAAAAAATAAAAAAATTAAATCCAAACTAGAACCACTGTCCTTCTTTTATGTATATATGAAAAATAGAAGCTATACTATAGGTATATGCATAGACTATTACAGTATTCACAATGAATGTGAAATGGTTTACTCATAAAACTATTTTCTAAATCTTTCTTTGTTCCTATCTAGTTAGACTTTCGTGAATAGAATTGCTGAGAACTTGTTTGTACAGAAAGTGGTTGCACTACCAAGTCTTGTCTCATTTTTGAGATTCTTCATGTCACTTAAGAATCTCGGCATGCTACAGTGACCAGCACTAGAATTCATATTTATTAAAGTAAATCACTTAGTAATAAAAAGAGTTATACTAACAAAATCCATATTGTACCACATACTAAATGGATTGTGTAATGAGGACAAGCTAATTATTTATGGGATGAAAGCATAGGGTATGTAACCTTTTGTGATTTCATAACAGTAGCTAGCCAGAATGCTAACTCTGCTTTGTTGCTATGGAGGACAATTATAAATATGTATAGGTATATTTGACTCATAAATTTTACTGTTAGAGCCAAGTCATTCTCCTGGGCTTATGGGAATAATGCCACAAGGCAATAGATTAGTAACTACAGAAAAAAGGTCACTTCAAATCTCAGATCAAAACCATCGTCTTTGAGATTTTGCAGTCTACCAGCTATGTGATGCTCTTTTTCGGCCGCATGGTCTTAATGATAACACTGCCCAGCAATAGACACTTGAGGTGTTTAAGATGGCCCAGAATGTTCCAATATACCCATGGTGCTGACATCCACCTACTGAGGAAGATGTTCAATCAGTGTGTATCCCTCTTAATGGACAAGCCTGTCTTTGGTGATATACATGACAAGCAAACACAATAGTAAAGGGAATGGGAATCCCCCCTACCCACTTCCAAAACAGTTTGGAAAAACAGATTGGTTTGGAGCCTGGACCACAACACGTGGGAGGGCTCTTTATGGAGAACCACAACCGAAAGGAATTCTCCTTACTGATGAATTCCTCTGGCCCTTTGTACTGGCTTTCTTGGGGCATGTCAGTTATTCCTAGAACCAACTAACCACCCCCTGCTTGGTGGCCCCATCCCAAGCAATTCTTACTTGAAATTTGTGTCGAGCAACAGAGAGAACTTTTGAGTGTGGTCAGTCTATTCTTAACTTTGGTGGGCTATTCAAGTTTACCAGACTGATTCTGGCTTCTTCGGGGCTTGTAGCATGAGGGCCTGCCTTTTGGGATTTCTGTCCTACCTGGTCCCTCAGCCATTTAGTCCCAGAGAAAATCACACAGAGAGTCTACATTAGGTTATAAACTGATTGGCCCATTAGCTCAGGCTTCGTATTAGCTCTAATAATGTATACCAGCCCATTATTCTAGTATATGTTAGCCACATGGCTCAGCACCTTTTTCAGCAGGGTAGGTCACATCCTGCTTCTTCAGTGATCTGGGCAAGAAAGCCGAGGGAGCTTCCTGCTTCCCAGAATTCTCCTATTCTTATTGCCCCACCTCTACTTCCTGTCTGGTTTTCCTGCCTATACTTCCTGCCTGGCTACCAACCAATCAGCATTTATTTAAAACATAATTGACAGATATAGAATTGTTCTCCCACACCAGGGCCTCAAAGGTTTTTGAATAATAAAAACTTGAACACTGCAAAATGCATTTAAATCATGAGCCAAGAATGAACTAGAGTGGGTGGTAGTTCAAGAAGCTAGCCAATGGGAAAGCATGGACCCTGAAGGGCCTTTGCCTGTGTGCAGCTGCATCAGAAATATGCCGTTTGGGCCAGGTTTTTCAAGAAGTTAGTTCTCTTGGTTTTACAGGGCAACTTTGCTCCACTTTCTGAACTGAAATCTCTGATGCACAGCATTCTGTAGATTGATTCCCCTTGCTCTTCTTGTACTTATTCCAGCCCCCATGGGGACAAAGTCCCTAGTCTCTTGAAAGTGATGCTAAGTACACAAACACTACAAAGTCTGTTAACAGGGGGATACCTCTCTCAAATGTTTAGGTTCTTTTGTGGTTATCTAGGTTCAAGGAAGAAAGAATGCCCTAGCTCCAGGAGCCAGCACAGCCTCTTTGTAGTAGGCATCTATATGTTTAGCCAGATGTCATCCCAGGGAAGGGCAAAGAAGGAAAGATAAAGCAGAATTCTTATTAAAAATAAGACTCCCGAGGGAGAAAAAAAAACAAGCTAGAGAATGTGTCAAATGAAAAGGGAGGCAGGCAGTGCCATCTGCTGTTGATTAATGCTGGTAGTCAGCGATGAGAAATGCACACTGCCAGGAAGTGCCCCTGCTCTTTGGAATGTGGTCCTGTGGCAGCTGTCTGGGAGCAGATCTTCATGCACCCCACATGCAAAGATGCCCAGTGACAACACAGTGCTACAGAGTGCATACAGACAGAGAAGGACAGGAGGGACAGGTGCCTGTAGTACAGTCTGGGCATGCATCTTCTGATCTTGCTTCACCTTTGTTTTCCTATCATTTGACACTTGGCCAAATGACCTCTGTGCTACCCTTAAGCTCCCAGATTCCACTGTTCATCATACTCTCCCCAACCAAATCTCCCAAGGTTCTTCTAAGGTTCTGAAGAAGTGTGAAGAGCCTTAGACAACTCAAGCAAGGAATGGCACCCCTAGCAGCTCAGTTGCATCCAGTCTTTTTTCAGGAGATCCAGCTGTGTCTGTCATTCTCCTGTGTTACAGTTGCCACCAAAGCAATGTATCTTCCTCAACATGGAATGTGACATGTTTGAAGGTCTACTTATAATTCTTTCTCTCCTGGTTTTAATAGCGCTTTCACAATTTCTGAATGCAAGAGGCTTTGTTTTATTTTAAGTAATTTTGGTTTATTTGTGTGTGCGTGTGTGTTCATGCACACATGCATATGCACAGGTGGAGGTCAGAGGACTGCTATAGGAGTCACAGTAGGGTCTCCTGCCATGTGGTCCCTGTGTCAAAATCAGGTCCATCTGCAGTGCCTTTACCTACTGAGCCATCTCAATAGCCCAGTTTTATCTTAAGCCATCAGATTATAGAGACTTTGTGCTGGAATTTGTATATGTTTGTATTCATTTGTTTGTTCATCTTTTAGTTAAGGGTGGGGCATTAAAAGTTGTTTTTGTCTTTTCCTTCTTGCAAATATCATAAGGACAGCAATATTTTAGTAGAGGGTGAGGCTGGATTCCAGTGGGATGGAAGACAGTCACAGTGAAATGGAAAGAATGAGCAGAGCAGAGATCATGGTGTCGTGCAGATGTGGTACCTTGCAGAGGCCAACTCAGCTCAGAATCCTGGCTGTGATATGTGTAAGATGGTGCATATGCTGTCACTACTGTACCTCTTTGCAGCTTGTTCTATGGATTCCAGATGCTTCCCATAAAGGACTCGGCTCAGAACTTTGTACTGTGTTGGAAGCCAGTGAACATTAGGAAGCTAGGTGATTAATAGAGATTGTGGTAAAAAATACCCTATAGGAACATGAGCAGGGACTCATATATTGAGAATTAGTAGAGGCACACTGTGGAGATTTTTAGTTTAACCACCTGAGCAGTTTGGATAGTAGTACTTAGTTAAGTTGCAGATGTGCTTTGCAGATGTTATCGCTAGGGCAGCAGTAGACATGAGACGGCACTGAGACACAAATACAAATAAGTAAACAAATGATGATTATCCATTATCAGAGAGGTTTGTCCCTGCAGCTGATGGGAGCAGATGCAGAGACCCACACCCAAACATAAGGCAGAACTTGGGGCACCCCGCAGAAGAGGGGGAGTAAGGATTGTAGGAGCTAGAGGGGTCAAGGACACCAGGAGAACACGACCCACAGAATCAACTGAGCAAGGCTCTTAGGGGCTCACAGAGACTCTCTCCGGGTCTGCACCAGGTCCTCTGTGTGCATACTGTAATTGTTTAGCTTGAGTGTTTGTGGGACTCCTAACAGTGAGAGTAGGGGTACCTCTGACTCTTTTACCTGTTCTTGGAACTCTTTTCCTCCTACTGAGTTGCCTCTTCCAGCCATGATATGAGGGTTTGTGTCCAGTCTAGTCTGATTGTAATTTGTTAGGCTATGTTCAGTTGCTATCTCTGGGAGGCTGCTCTTTTCTAAAGGGAAATGGAGGAGCAGTAGATCCAGTTGGGAGGGTTGTGGTGGGGGCAAGCTAGGAGGATTGGAGGAAGGGGAGGCTGTAGTTGGAATCTATTATATAAGAGAAGAATAAATAAAAGAAAAACTGGTTGATTATCATAGTGGAGTGTGATTTGAAGTTGTGTGTTATTTTAAAATCATACTGGGTATAACTATGACAACGTGATATAATATTGGATGGGCTTGTATTGCTGCAGTGGAGAGTTTGTTTAATTTGAAAATATGTTCATGGTATAGGAAGGCAAGTGATAAAACTCTTCTTACTTACATTATTTAAATCCAAACTCATTGTCCTGGTTAGTGTTGTCAAGTTGACAGAATCTGGAGTCATCTCAGAGACAAGCTTCCCGGAATACTAGTGAGAGGTCTTTTAGCCCCACATATGGGGAGATTATGTTGATTATGTTCATTGAATGGGAAGACCCATCCTCAAAGTCCTGGAGTGTGAGAAGAGGAGAAAATGAGCTGACTGGGTGCAGTGGGACAACCTCTGTGGCTGTCTTGCCATGGACTGTAGCCCTGAGCTGCCAGTAAAAATATACCTTTTCCTCTTTAGCTTTCTTTTCATCAGGGCTCACACTCACAGCATCAAGAAAAGTAACTAAGATGTGTTTCAGCGAAGATACTGTTTGAAATGATGTTTTTATTTACTAGTATTAAATTCTGACTTCTCTTACAGGTATTCAGGAAGGAACACAGTGTACCAAATGTAAAAATAACTGGGCACTGAAGTTTTCAATCATATTATTATACATTTTGTGTGCCTTGCTAACCATCACAGTAGCCATTTTGGGATATAAAGGTAAGTAAGCACTCTTTATGTTTCCTTCCAAATAGCAAAGGGGTTTGAAATTTAAATGCTAAAAACATCATCTTTGGAAGTAAGAAGTACAGTCCATAGAGAGTTAATTTTAGGTCATTTGTCCCCTCAAAGGATCTCAAAATCTTTTAATGCTGTCTTGCCTTTACTGCAGGGCTTCCATTGTTAGTATGTATACATCCTCCCATATATTTTATGTCATTTCTAGATGATTTATAATATAAATGCTATGTAGATGGTTGCTATACCTCATTATATAGAGAATAATGCCAAAAATAATTTATATATGTTCAATACAAATAACATTTTCCCCAAGTATTTCCATTGTGAGGTTGGTTAAATCCAAGGACCTAGAACCTTGGAAGGACCATTGAATTATATTTATGATACTCCTGTGTAAAACTCACTAACCTCACGAATTCCATTTTTGTGTCCTGAGATATTAGCTATGGATGGGAGAGTTTTGATTCACTTCATAATCATGACAGCCCTTTCTACGTTAGGAAGATTTTTTTCTTTCCTCCATGTTGCTTTTTCCTATCTTTCTAGCCATTCCCTTTTCCTTGTTTCTTTCTTTCTTCTTCTTTATTTTTCTTCTTTTTCATCTTATCTGTCTCTAAGAGGCTCTGTGCAGTCATTACCCAGGAAAATGCTGCTGATGGAGGAGAATAAGCAACACACAGGCTCTGCAGGGACATGACTCATCCCCCAGGGATTGACCAACTGATGCATTTTTTTTCTCTAAAGCGTGTTTACTTCAGTAAAGAAAACAAAACCATTACCCCATAGAAATTAAACTTATAGGCAACTTAATAAACTGTTAGGCCTACTATGTCTGATTAAGGTAGAGGAGATTTTCCTCCAAATCTTCCAGACCTACTTAACTAGGTCCCAACATATGCACATACCACACACCGCTGCTGCCATGATCCTCTCAGAGACCATGGGTAGAAAGTCATGACAAAGAAACACAAACTGCATAAACCCTTGTATGGAAGGCAGACATGGCATCTGACTGTAGCACAGAGGCAGGCGAGGGTCACACCTTCCAACCATTGTCTGAACAGTCCCCCAACTGTTGACAGACCTCAGAACTGATAGATTAACACAGCAGAATCAATGCACCAACTGTCCTTGTCCTTAACTTGTGGCACCAGTTAGAAAAGATAAAGTCTGAGAGTGAGTTCCCTCCCACTGTAAATCCCCCAGCACCCTCACTGTGGCTTCTGAAAGGGCCAGGTTGAATTCAGTGCTTCTGAATTAGAACTGACTTAGGAGACAGTCCAAGCTATCATGACCATACCTATTTTTTAATACAATCATGAATGCCCAGTAAGTGTCTGCCACTAGGTGTTGTGTTAGTCCCACCCCCTTTAGTGCTATACCCCAGATGTTGATGAGAATTTAGGAATTTGCCTGGTCACTTTATCCATTTATAATGAATTTATTTCATCATGAAGGAACAGAGGCTTCGGTTAAGAAAGGCTGCTGAATCACGAGGGCTGGGCAGAGGGGCAGGGTCAGAACCTAACGGTGTGTTTTATGTCCCAGTCATTCAAACTGCCCCATTTGTTTCCTGGACCATGACTTTTCCTCCTGTGCTGAAGATGGTCAAAAACAATCATTCAATAAGGAATGTCAGGGCTCAGTACAGAGTGATAGCATGGGAATTAAATTCACTGCTAGAAGAGAGAGCAGAGGGGGTTAGTGGGTACACTTTGTGAATTTTACCTCTTCTGGAAAGGATAAGATTTATGGCTTTGCACAGAAAGCCAAGAGTCCAGCTATTGTCTCGCTGCATCTCTGTACCACATTGGAATGGCCCTAGCATATCCATGTGCTTGATCACTGATCTGTGGTCCCAGTACTGTGTTGTACCTAAATGACTACTTCACCTCTTATGTCTCTGATACATATCTCACCAGAAGCCCCTGAGTGGAGCTTCCCACAGTGTTTGTTCCCAAAGTGAACTTTCTCCATTTTAGGTTCTATTAAATCATATCATTATGGCTAGTCTGTCTGGCTTATGTGGGTTAACACCAAACTACAGGATTCTACTAAAACTGCCTTTTTTTATGAAATCTCTTACTTATTGTATGTGGGGGGCAGCTGTGTCCCACCGCCAAGAAGTGGGGCGGTTTTCCCGGCGCCTGGCTCTCAGCCACCAGCTACCTTATGCCCAAAATAACCACACGACAATTATATTCATTTAAATTACTGCCTGGCCCATTATCTCTAGCCTTTGCTTGGCTAATTCTCACATCTTATTTCATCCCATTTTAATAGTCTATAAGTCACCACAAGGTAGTGGGTTTACCGGGAAGATACAGCATGTCTGACCCTGGCGGCTTCATGGTGGGCTCTCTCACTTCCTTCTCTCTCACCACCTTCCGTTCTGTCTACTCCGCCCACCTAAGAGCTGTGTTCTATTCTATAGGCCAGGCAGAGTCTTTATTTAACCAATGAAAGCAAAGAAATACAGAAAGAACCCTCCTACACCACTTACTAGTACCTAAAACTCAGGAAATTTACCTACATGAATGGGTAGTTGGATGGAGGGTCAGATGATGGTTTGGAACTGGTTTCTTTGAAGATAAAGAACAGATGCCAAGGAACCTCTGAGCCAGTCTCTTTGTAGGGAAGTCTTTTTCCTCAAAGCACTACCCAGAAACCTAGCATTCTAGAGACCAGTTTGGCCTGCTCTGTATTCTTACCAGGTGAAGGGAGAAGAGATCTGGGGAATAAAATGACATTGCCACTCTTTTCCCTCCTTCAGTGCCTCCAATCCTCAGGCTTCTGCTTACTAAAGAAGATGATACAATATACACTTCTGGTCACCAAAGCCAGCCTTAAAGAACTGAAAGTTAACATTTTCCAGATGTACTTTCTCTTCATGTGCCTGACTCCTCTTTCTTGCTGATAAGATTCTAAAGACCCCAATGTTGTAGGAGGCAGAAAGATAAACCCCAACTCTCTCTTCGCAGACCCTTCTTTGATGTCTAGTAAAGCACTTCTCCATTAAATAAAGGAAGGAATATGCAGTAAGAGTAGTCCAGGGGTGCTTCCAGAGACATGAAAGGAAACGAAACTCTCTTAGCAGGATTGACAAAAGCTGTATTTACACTGTTTTCCTCAAAATTGTTCTTCGGTTCTCCTTTTATGTTATTTTCATAGCTATGTGTTAGAATCTTTTGAAGATTCAGCTAGAGAATCTGCTGAGCAAACTGGAGGATGGCTTAGTCACTCAGACGTGGTCTGGATAGTGGCTGGGACCATGAAACACGTTGGTCATGTTGCGGAAACATGTTTTTGAACAATTGCAACTTGTACAGCCTCTACCCTAGACTCTATATCATTAGTCATAAGCCTACAGGAAAGGCATCCACCCCAAATCCCTCTCACTTTGGTTCTTCAAGATGGTTTCTCTGTGTGACAGCTCATAGAACACATTCTGTATAACCGGACTGACCTTGAACTCACAGAAGTCTGCCTGTCTCTGTCTCCCAGGTGCTGGGATTAAATCATCTCTTAAATTCTTCAGTTAGTCATGTTCCTTCCAGAACATTCCCTTCTCATGAAAAAAATCTTAAGTTCTTAAGATGCTTAGAATGACAAAAGGCACAAATCTGAGTCATCAAGTCTCCAGTCCCTCAGGGTTCTTGACTTTGGTTTGTCTGATAGGTGACTGCTAAAGTTTGCCAGCATTGTAAGGACAACTGGGGGTGCGGTAACATCTCAAACCACACTGTAGAGTCCCTTAGAACTTGGGGTGTTGCCCTCTGGACTTTGTGCTGCTCAGTCATGAATCCTGAGGTAGTGTTAATGGTAGAAATGTCTTTGATGGGTTCCAAGGCTGTGTAGCTGCTGATCCTAGAATCCTAGGAACTGTTGATGTTGATTTCTCTCCCCGCATTTTCCAGCATGGGAGCCCGTTTTCCAGGAGAGGCCATGGCCTGTCTCTTTATCTTCAATATTTATACTATGACAGATGCATAATAAACATCTGTTGATGATAATTAAAAATAGAACATAGATTGCTTTCCTTTATGGATTTTCCTTAATTAGAGGAAATCAGACTAAAGAAAGAAATATTTTTAAAAATCTGTGTGGATATGAAGAAGACATGGATTTTAGAGTTCCATCTCCTATCCTCTGAAGTCTCATTTCTTCTCTTACAAGCTGTGTGATTCTGGGTTGTTCTCGAATATCTCTAAAACTCAATTTCCTAATGTGTAAAACAGGAGGGGTAGGAACTGACTGCAGTGATGGTACAGTATACATAGCACAACTAGGAGTTTCTTACTCATACCATAAAAACTAAGAGATTCAGTGGGGATGTTCCAGACTCAGGTAAGAAGCAAAGCTTAATGTGCTGTGGTAGACCTTAGAAAATGAGCGGAAACAAACAGGTGAGAAGTTGGTGTTCAGGCCAAGAGATGTCCCATCCAGCTGTTCCTAGTGGGATGTGCTGTGAGCACTTGCAGAGTGGTAGGTCTTCAAGCATGTTGTCTGAAAATTAGGATTCCACACTAGAAGACAGTTTGCCCGGAATGTTGGTGGTCCTGTTTTCATTATACAATGATGGGTGTAGACTTGGAGACCGGAAGCTCAGCCATTACGCTTCTGGTTGAAACTTTGTGCTATAAATTCGGGGAAAACTGGAGAGATGGTGTGTGCTATCTCTGATCCTGTCAGCCTGTAGTTTTTGTGGACATGTGTTGCCAGCCTTGCAGTCTTACAGTTTACAGCTTTATACCAGGGTGCTATTTTTAGACACAGACACACACAGGGCTGTTCTTGAACACTTGTGGACAGCACACATCACTTCCTTTCCTTATTGAAAACGAAACTAACAGTTACTTTCTCCTCCTCCTTCGAGAAAGTGTTATTCCCTTTATCCTAAGTACACTTGAATTATATGTCCCCAACAGTTCTGTGTTTTTATAAACTAAAGGGAGGGTGAAAAACGACTGCCTGTCAGCATATTTCAGATTCCGTTGGCTTCCAGGAAGGAGGCAGGGCTTGAGATCCTGTGTGGTTTGAGGACAGAATGAGGCATATGTTTTTATCTGAGAGTCAGAACTGAGTCTAGCTTGTAAACATTTTTTTAAATTTAGCTTTGATAAAATGTATTTTGTTCTACAAGATTTTGGGGGATTCAGTAGCATGTATGCCTATCACACAGTGCCAAACTCAAGATAGAACTGAACCTCTGTGTCTACATAGTAGTTTATTTTTTGTTTTTATTTATTTATTTTTTTTTAAATTATGTGGCTGGATATGTGCACAATTGTGCAGTTCACTTGGACACCAGAAGAGGGTGTCAGATCTCCTGGAGCCAAAGTTACAACAGGCAGTTGTGAGCCACTTAACGTGGATGCTGGGATCTGAATTCTGGTTCTCTTCAGGAGTACTCAGTCATAACCACTGAGTCATCTCTCCAGTTCCTGTGAGGCTGCTTTAGAAATAATAATTCAGTAAAATGTCATACTGAGGGCTCCCTGGTTAATTGGTTTTTATGTTGGCTTCTACAGTCTAGCTCAGCTAGATTTCTAGACCTTAGCAAATTTTTACTTATTTAAATAAATGGCACAAAAACTATTAATTAAGTACTACATGCTGCACTAGGAACTGGAGAGGCAGCTGCAGATGGTCCTTACCACGGTTTGTCAGCTTTATAATCACGTGAGGTAATATACACTCAATAGAAAAACTGTACTTTGAAATTTGTTTTTTTCCAGACTAGTGATGGGTATTATGCTGGGTAGTAGCTGAAGCCACAGTTCTGCCACCCATGAGCAGGAGGCTGAATGACTGACACTTTGCCATGCTGGGTCACTCAATTAGAATGGTTTGAATATCTTCAACTTACAGTGGGTTTGTCCAACATAATTCTGTCATAATAAAGATCTGTCAAAGATCATAGTAAACAGTGTATGTGTCCTGAAATAAGGAATGGGCTACTCCCCTAGAGAATTCCACAAGGTGCTGCTCAGCCGAGGTTTCCCAAAGAGCTAGCAAGACTAAGTTTAAGAAAGACACTCAGGCTGGGCGATGGTGGCGCACGCCTTTAATCCCAGCACTCGGGAAGCAGAGGCAGGCGGATCTCTGTGAGTTCGAGACCAGCCTGGTCTACAAGAGCTAGTTCCGGGACAGGCTCCAAAAGCTACAGAGAAATCCTATCTCGAAAAACAAAACAAAACAAAAAGACACTCAGTTAATAAACAAAGAAGAAAATGGGTGAATGCTGTAGATGGAAGAAGAGCTCAATTGTGCCACCACACCCAGCTAAGCCAGTGCTTTGCCAGTGGAGTTCCCACACGCAAGGAACATTAGGGAGGCTTAGAAGTCATATAATTTTTTGAATAATTATAGTGTTATATGTCTCCACATGTAGAAATTAACAGATGTGTTACAGTAGAGGATTCAGTGTATAACAAAGTACTCCAGCACATCAAAAATTTAGAAATTAGTCCAAACCCTTTCTACAGCTTCAAAAAAAAAAAGTTACAAATATATGGTCTTTCTGCCAATAAGTTATATCACTTGGCTTTTTGCTAGTTATTTATCTAAAGAACAGCCTGTCTTAGAGTTTCTATTGGTGTGAAAAAACACCATGACCAAGGAAAACATTTAATTGGGTGGCTTACAGTTTCAGAGGTTCAGTTCATTATTATCAGGGATGGATATTGTGGCATGCAAGTAGACATGTGCTGGAGAAGGACCCAAGAGTTAATATATCTTGACCCACACGCAACCAAGAAGTGAACTGAAACACTGGGCATGGCTGAAGCATAGGAGACCTCAAGCCCACCTGCACAGTGACACACTTCTCCAATAAGGCCACACCTACTCCAACAAAGCTGTACCTCCTAGTAGTGCCACTCCCTATGAGCTTATGAGGGGCAAATTACATCCACACTACCACACAGTCTCCTCCATATTTGATCTCAGCTTCTTATTTTAAATCGGCTTTCATCTGTAATGAAATTATCTCATCTTAGAACTGAAAAACAAACACGAGCAGATAAGTCAACTAATCTGTTCTTTTCCCAAATCTTAGTTGTAGAGAAAATGGACAATGTCACAGGTGGCATGGAGACATCTCGCCAGACTTACAATGACAAGCTCACTGCAGTGGAAAGTGACCTGAAAAAATTAGGTAAACTACAGCAAGAGAGAGCCACTGAAAGAAAGGCTCCACTGTATGTCATCTGTGTGAATGATAACAATTTTTCAGAATGGTAATGCATTTAGGTTTTTATTGTTGCATGCTGTGTCTTTACTTGCCATTTAACTTTAATATTTCCTTTTTGGGGGTGGGTGTTTGGTTTTGGTTTTTCAAGACAGGGTTTCTTTGTAGCTTTGGAGCCTGTCCTGGAGCTCACTCTGCAGACCAGGCTGGCCTCAAACTCACAGAGATCGGCTGCCTCTGCCTCCCAAGTGCTGGGATTAAAGGCATGTGCCACCACTGCCCAGCTGAATATTTCCATTTTTAAAGGTAAGGACTCCCACCTTGAAAATCTCATGCATCATATAAAATCTACACCCAATCTTGATGGAAAAGAACCATTAAGTAGCATCTACCAGAGATTCTCTGGTCAACTGCTCAGTAAATACTAATTTGAATTATTTTAAACTGTATAGGCACATTGTTGGGAGTTAATTCTCTGTGTAGATCAGGTAGGCTTCAAACTCAGAGATCCTCCTGCCTCTACCTCCAGAATGCTGAACTTAAACTATGCCCACAGAGTTGATTTTTAAAACTTTTTATTTTACGTGTGCTGGTGTGAAGGTATCAGATCTCCTGGAACTAGAGTCACAGACAGTTGTGAGATGCCATGTGGGTGCTGGGGATTGAACCCTGGTCCTCTGGATGATCAGCCAGTGCTCTTAACTGCTGAGCCATCTCTCCAGCCTCATAACTTTTAATATAAAAGATTCTAGCCTGTTTGGTCTCTTGATGTTCATTTTCACTTATTAAAATTGGATTTTGGTTTAAATGGTGTATAACATTCTATGAATATGATTCTGCTTTTGAAAATTGTAATTTCTAGCATTCAAGCTATTAAATACCCACTGAATAAAAGAATTCTCATAAATTTGTAAGATTATTTTCTTATAAGCACACCCTGTCTGCTATCCTAGTATCTGGTAAATCACCCTCTGTCTTTGAAAAAAGTGTCCACCCAAGTTTGTAAAACCTATGCTGATTCTAAAGCTCCATTCTCAGTTATACCGCCTCACCTGCATGTACCACAGATTTACATCTAAAAGACAGTACTACCATTTAAGCATATGGGATCTTTTTTAAAAAATTACTTTTATTTTTGTTTGTTTGTTTGGTGGGGGGCATATACATGTCGCAGCATGCATGTAGTGGTCAGAGGACCGATGACTTACGGGCATCTGCTCTCTTCCTTCACTATGTAGGCTCAGGGAATGAACTCAGGTTGTCAGATCTGTCAGTAAGCACCTTTATCCCTGAGCCATCTCTTTGGCCTCACCTCAACCCCCTCTACCACCAGTCTAAGTGACAAACATCTCTTATTCCAGGGGACCAAACTGGGAGGAAAGCCGTAAGCACCAACTCAGAACTTTCTACCTTCAGATCAGATATACTGGATCTCCGTCAGCAACTTCAGGAGATCACAGAAAAAACAAGTAAGAACAAAGATACATTGGAGAAGTTACAGGCAAATGGGGATTCACTGGAGGACAGGCAGAGTCAACTGAAAGAAACTCTGCAGAATAATTCTTTCCTCATCACCACTGTCAACAAAACCCTCCAGGCATATAATGGCTATGTCACAAATCTGCAACAAGATACCAATGTGCTCCAGGGCAATCTGCAGAACCAAATGTATTCTCAGAGCGTGGTTATCATGAACCTCAACAACCTGAACCTGACCCAAGTACAGCAGAGGAACCTTATCACTAATCTGCAGCACTCTGTGGACGACACGAGCCAAGCCATCCAGCGAATTAAGAATGACTTCCAAAGTTTGCAGCAAGTTTTCCTTCAAGCCAAGAAGGACACCGATTGGCTAAAGGAGAAAGTACAGAGCATGCAGACATTGGCTGCCAACAACTCTGTCCTGGCCAAAGCCAACAATGACACCCTGGAGGAGATGAATAGCCAGCTCAGCTCATTCACAAGTCAGATGGACAACATCACCACTATCTCACAGACCAATGAACAGAACCTGAAAGACCTTCAGGACTTACACAAGGATGCAGAGAACAGGACAGCCATCAAGTTCAGCCAACTAGAGGAACGCTTTCAGGTCTTTGAGACAGATATTGTGAACATCATTAGCAATATTAGCTACACAGCCCATCACCTGCGGACGCTAACCAGCAACCTGAATGAAGTCAGGACCACTTGCACAGATACCTTAACTAGACACACTGATGACCTGACCTCCTTGAATAACACACTGGTCAATATCCGTTTGGATTCTGTTTCTCTCAGGACACAGCAAGACATGATGAGGTCTAGGTTAGACACTGAAGTGGCCAACTTATCAGTGATTATGGAAGAGATGAAGCTGGTTGACTCAAAACATGGTCAGCTCATCAAGAATTTTACAATTCTACAAGGTAAGTGTAACTTCCATATTTGGGTTTGTGTCAGTTATCTATTGCTGCAAAACAAATTATTCTAAAACTTGACAGTTTAAAACAAATGTGTAATATATAACAGGTTTTATGGATTGGGAATTCAGAAGCAGCTTCGTAGATTGGTCCTGACTGGTTGTTTTATTTTGAGGTGTGTGTGTGTGTGTGTGTGTGTGTGTGTGTGTGTGTGTTTGCAGTTAAGGTGTTAGCTGAGGCAACAGTCATTTGAAGGCTTACGAGGTGTGGGACATCTATTTCTAACATGTAATACATGATCCTCAGCAGGAAACTCAATTCATCACCAAGTGAATTTTCTTAGTGTTGTCACAATAGGGAAGCCGCCTTTCTCTAAAGTGGTCCAGTGAAGAGAGGAAAATGAAAACCCCTTGTAACTTCACCTCAGAAGTCACACATTCTTAGCAGTAGTGATCATCTGTAATCCCAGTACTTGGAAGGCTCAGGCAAGAGGATTCTTAGTTCAAGGCCAGGCTGGGCTACATAATAGGACTCTTTCTTGAGAAAAAACTAGTATTCAGACACCTGTAATCCCAACACTAAAGAGGCAATGACAGGAGGATCAGGAGTGAAGGTCTGCCATTCTTGTCCACATTAAGAAGGTGAAGCTAGCCTGTGTTACACGAAACCTCCTTCTACCATGTTCTACTCTGGATGTGTAAGTCAGCAGGAGGAGGAGAGCTAAGCCCCACATCTGGAAGGTGGTGTATAGATGTGTGATTAAGTAGTTTATTGTACTAAAGATTTATTGTTTTGGATTTTCTCAACATCTGAGCTATTTCAGTGCCTGTATATGTTGAGCTCCTCCTATGAAAGCAAGATTAATTCATCCAGGTCTTCAGGCTACAACTAAGGTATTCCTATTTGTACATTCACCAGTAGAAGGACAGTTGATTATTGTTATGCCCAAATCTGTGAAGTCCCCAAAAAACAACAAGGAGACTGAGTCCCATATGTAAAAGCAAAGAGCCTTTGTTTTATGTAAGTTTGCAAACTCGGTCTCTCCACATGTCCAGCATATTGGAATAAATGGAGAGCCCCGAGCTCAGTTAGAGTTGGGTTTTTATAGTAGTAAAGGCGGGGGTGAGGGTTTTCTGAGGTCCAGAATCCCTGATTGGCTGGCATTTGTCTAGGGGTGTCCTGGTGAGTGTGTGCTGGCAAGTGATCCTATCTACAGTGGTTGGAACTTGGAACGTTATGCATTTTTTTTTGGATGGTCTGTTCTTGGGTGGTGCTCAGGTCCTTCTTACAAGAGTAAACTACTGTGACTCAGGCCCCTATTAAACTTATTGATGACTGAGTTCTACTCTAGCAGGTGATAATGGTTGGAAGTAAAGAACTTCCTTTGGGTGGTCTGTTTCTATTTAGCTTAGCATGGCTGCTCCTACAATTATCACAGTAACTGTGAGTCACAGAAGATGGAAAAGGTTGGTCACTACCATAGAAAATGAACTTTACTGTCATCCAGGGAATCCATGCTGTAGAAGCAATGACTTGAATTCAGGCTGATTTCCAACAATAACTGCCATCATAGGTTTTAATGCAAAGAACTACTGGATGCTGTGCTCAGTTATCTAAGGCATACAAAGAAGGCCAGATAGTGGATGCTGCATTCAGTTATCTAAGGCTTACAAAGAAGGTCAGATACTGGATGCTGTGCTCAGTTATCTAAGGGGGCTTACAAAGAAGACCAGGTAGATGCTTCCCTTTTGGTAACTTAACCTCGAGAAAATTTTAAAACCTCCAAAGATGGATGGCAAGTAATCATATTCTTGACTTTCAGAAGGGGAATAAAAGGTGGACTTAACACACTATATTTAGTTGGGTCTGCTTTTAAGCCTGAGAAAAGTTTAAGACAGGAAGAGAGGAAGATAATTTGGGAGCTCTCAGGAAAGGCGCTATCACATTGAGTCCACTAAAAAGGAGGCAGGTGGCCTAATCTTATTTCCTTACACTGACAGATTAGTTAAACTTGTAGAATGGAAACATGTCTGGATTTTACGAAGTCACTGGGCATTGATACTATTAAGAACAATGTAGAAAAACAGGTGGATCGCAGCACATTTGGATGGATACATTGATAGTGATAGTTTTCTGGGTAGATACCTGAGTAAGGTAAAACCAGACACACATAACATCTCACAGTTTCTGTTAGCCAGAGTCTTGGTGAAATGCAGTGGGCCATCTGTTTGGGGCCTTCCCATGCTGCCAGCTCCCTAAGGACTTGGGACTTCATCAGAAACTGTTCTGAGAAGATGTATGTTTCCATGTCACCTCAGGCTCTTGGCAATATTTGCTGTCTTGAACTTAAGGGTTGTCATCTGAGGAATCCCCTCAGCTCCTGGACGGTGATATGTTCTTGGTCAGGCAGCCATGTCATAATAGCTCAGTTTCTGCAAAGCCAACAAGAAGCCTGTCTCCGTGTAGTCTGCCAAGGTGGAGCCTTTAATGTCATGACCTAGTAAGGAAGTGACTTTCTATCACCTTTGCCATGTATTATTGGTTTGAAGCAAGTCCCATAAGTCATACTAAAGAGAAAGTGACACATAGGACATGTGTCTTAGTTAGGACTTCTGTTGCTATAAAGAGACATCATAACCACAACAACTCTTATAAGGACAAACATTTAATTGAGGTGGCAGCTTACAGTTCAGAGGTCCAGTCTGTTATTGGTAAGCGCATGACGGCATGCAGACAGATGTGGTGGCAGAGAAGTAGCTGAGAGTTCAACATATTGCAGGCAGCAGGAAGTGCTTTCAGTATTACACTGAGCAAAGCTTAAGCATATATGAGACCACAAAGCCTTCCTCCACAGTGACACACTTCCCTCAGAAGGCCACATCTCCTCCAACAAAGCCACACCTCCAAATAGTGCCTCTCCCTGGGAACTTATGGGGCCAATTGCATTCACACTACCACAGCCTGCATCACTGGTGGTCACCTTAAGGAGTATCTGCAACATTTGTTGAATGATTAACTATAAAAAGCACCTGTTTGTGACAGGTAACAGATGGCAGGACCCTTTTCAGCAATTCTGTTAGTAACACAAAACTTACACAGTATGTAAAGATGATAGAACAGTATGTAAAGATGATAGAACAGTATGTAAAGATGATAGAACAGTATGTAAAGATGATAGAACAGTATGTAA
>JAQHUG010000254.1:2602281-2614062 GCA_028555095.1 Dicrostonyx torquatus | reverse complement strand
AACTCAAAAAAGTATCCCTCCTATACACAGATGATAAATGGGACAAGAAAGAAATCACAGAAATATCACCCTTTACAATGACCACAAATATAAAATATCTTGGGGTAACTCTAACCAAACATGTAAAAGACCTATGTGACAATAACTGTAAGTCTCGAAAGAAAGAAATTGAAGAAGACATCAGAAAATGTAAAGATCTCCCATGCTCTTGAATAGGTAGGATCAACATAATTTTTAAAAAATGGCAATCTTACCATAAACAATCTACAGATTCAATGCAATCCCCCATGAAAATCCTACCACAATACTTCACAGACCTTGAGAGAACATTGCTCAACTTCATATTGAAAAATAAAAACCCCAGAATAGCTGAAACAATAAAGGAACTTCCAGAGGCATCATCATCCCTGACCTCAAAATATAGAGCTATAGTAATAAAAGCAGCTTGGTATTGGCATAAAAACAGATACGCGAATCAATGGAATCCAACTGAAGACCCTGACATTAATTCATGCATATATGAACACCTGATTTTTGACAAAGAAGCCAAAAAGGTACAATGGAGAAAAGAAAACATCTTTAACATATGGTGTTGGCATAACTGGACATCAACATATAGATGAATGCAAATAGATCCATATCTGTTGCCATGCAGAAAACTCAAGTCCAGATGGATCAAGGGCCTCAACATAAAACCAATTACATTAAACCTCATAGAAGACAAAGTGGGAAGTGTTGAATGCATTGGCACAGGAGACCACTTCCTAAATGCGGCACTGAGAACAACAATCAGTAAATGGGACCCCCTGAAACACATTTCTGTAAGACAACACAGTAAACAAGACAAAATTACAGCTTACAGAATGGGGAAAGATTGACACCAACCCCACGTCAGACAGAGGGCTGATCTCCAAAATATATAAAGAACTCAAGAAACTAGACACTAATATACCAAATAATTCAATTTAAAATGGGGCGTAGAACTAAACAGAATTCTCAACAAAAGACTCTCAAATGGCTGAAAAACATTTAAGGAATTGCTCAACACCTTAATCATGAGGGAAATGCAAGTCAGAATGGCTCTGAGATACCATCTGATACAGCTGTCAGAATGGCTAAGATCAAAAAATACTGAGAACAGCTTATGTTGGAGAGGATGTGGAGGCAGGGGAATATGTCTCCACTGCTGGTGGGAGTACAATCTTGTACAGCCATCATTATGGTGGGAATCAGTCTACCCCAAGACCCAGTGATATCACTCTTGGGCATATACCCAACAGGTACTCAATTGTACAATGAGGACACTTGCTCAGCAATATTCATAGCAACATTATTCATAATAGCCAGAACCTGGAAACAACCTAAGTGTCCCTCAACCGAAGAATGGATGAAATGTGCTACATTTACACAGTGGAGTATTAGTCAGCTGTAAAATACAATGACATCATGAAATTCGCAGGCAAATGGATGGAACTAGAAAAAAACATCCTGAGTGAGGTAACTCAGACCCAGAAAGACAAACACAGTATATAGTCACTCATAAGTGGGTAGAGGATATAAGCAAAGCAAAGGATAACCAAACTACAACCCATAGCTCCAGGAAGCTAGAGCCTTCTTCCAGTAATTGATGAACCAAATACAAAGATCCACAACCAAGCACCAGGCCCAGCTCTGGGAATCCAGTCAGAGAGGGTGGAGGGAATACATGAACAAGTGAGATGAAGATCATGATGGAGATCTACAGAGACAGCTGAACCAAGCTCGTGGAAACTCATGGGCAGCTGTGGAGCCTCCGTGGGTCTGAACTGGGCCCTCTATGCAGGAGTCAGTTGTGAAACTTGGACTGAAGGGCCCTGGCAGTAGGACCAGGACCTGTTATTGTTGCAGGAGCTAGCTTGTTAGAGCCCATTCCCTATGAGGAGATGTCAGACTTAGTACAGAGGGGAGGGCTTGTACCTGCCCCAGATTAATGTGCCAAACTGTGTCGACTTCTCATGGGAGCCCTTACCTGTAGGGAGAAGTGGATGGGGGTGGACTTGGGGGATGCAGGAGGGAAAACCTTGGTTGGAATGTAAAATGAATTTAAAAATAAATAAATGTTTAAAGAACAAAAAAAAAGGGAAACCTGTGATGCAAATGTCCAGATTTCACTGTTGGGTAACATTAAGTGGCATTAGAAATAAAGGTTAATAAAAATGACTGGCAGGAAATGTTTCCCAGTTAAAAACATTTTTTTTAAGTTAGAAAGACATAATTGATGAGTGGTAACTTTTCATAAACAGCAAGCAAAAACTTTCTACTTGTCATTTTTATTTTTGTAGAAATCTACCAGAGAGGCCTTGAATAACAGAAATATCAAGCCATTGTTGAATGCCTTCAGTCAGTTACCTGGCAGGTAAAACTTCATTGTCCATGAAAAAGAGCTTTCTGAATGTTTATATTAATAGTGAACTATCTGTTAAGTGAAGATCTTTTTTGTTTTTAATAGTGAAAATGAAAAAAAATGTACCCTTGACCAGGCTTTCAGAGGTGTTCTGGAAGAAGAAATTGTAAGTATTTTTCCCCTTTATTTGTTGTTTAAATTTGCTGATCATGTTATTAGAAAATTGCTTTATTATTAGAATGGATATTTAATCATGACATCTGTTTCCTGAGCATGAATATTTTGCCTTTTAGAAGATAGCCTGAGCCGGGCGGTGGTGGTGCACGCCTTTAATCCCAGCACTCGGGAGGCAGAGGCAGGCGATCTCTGTGAGTTCGAGACCAGCCTGGTCTACAAGAGCTAGTTCCAGGACAGGCTCCAAAGCCACAGAGAAACCCTGTCTCGAAAAATCAAAAAAAAAAAAAAAAAAGAAGAAGAAGAAGAAGAAGATAGCCTGACAGGATAAGAGTTTGTCCTAATTAAGGCTCTTGATAGCTCAGGCACAATTTAAGGTTTTGATGATAAGAGTTTTCACATACAGTCTTAAAGAGCAAGAAGTAAAGACTGACCCAGGAAGACCTGCTACAGAGCTTAACGACCTGACTGTGGTCTCTAGAACCTAGATGTTGGGAGGAGAGAACTCCTGCAAGTTGTCCTCTGACCTTCATACATGTACAGGGATACTCGCATGTACTCAAAATACACTTTTAAATGCAGTTGTCAAAGTAAATTCTCACTTTGCTTTGTAAATGGTGACACACTGTAAAGGCTTAAGCAGTCTAGTCCAAGTGTGTTAAGCACAGAGCCAGGTTTCCATGCCCTCATTTTCTTGTGGGATCTCCCTCAACCACAGAATACATTAAAAACTAAGACTTGTTTAGCCCTGGTAGAGAAATTTTATCTATTCATGAAGAATGCAAATATTGCCTTTAGCAGGGATCCTGAATAGAAGAAAAACAGGGTTTTTTTGGTAAAGCAGAACTCTCCCATAGTGGTAGATTCTCTTCTGATGACCATAGTGGTAGATTCTCTTCTGATGACCATAGTGGTAGATTCTCTTCTGATAACCACAATATAGTGTCCCCTTTTTTCTCAGATAATTTGGGTCAGACCAATTGATTGGTTTTTTTAGATTTAATGACTTCGTGTTGTGAAGTGCTGAGAAAATCCCTTTTCTTTCAGAGCTTCACATTCATGTGTAAGAAGAGTCCCATGTTCTGTTAGTGTTGTGTAGCACAGCACAGTGGACACTCAGTACTCAACCCAGGTCCTGCTCTTGTCCTGTGCTGTTGGATTTTTAGTCACGGCCTTGGTACTTCTTACCCAATAAGTCTTAGTCATGCAAATGTTACCATTTTTCAAGACCATTGGATATTGATTGAATCATTCTTTACTTGAAATGAGTCTATAGTCTGTATATTAGTCTATTCATATTTTTTTCACATTAGAAAATAATAAGATAATTTTATTCCTGTGTGACTGCTTAAATTCAGAGAACCTGTCTTTATTGTAAACAAATTAGTCTGAATTCTTGCTCCTAAATAAAATTGTTTCTTTGTTGGTAGATAAATCATTCGGCATGTGAGAACGTTTTAGCTATTATTTCTCTTGCCATTGGGGGAGTAACTGAAAGTAAGTATTGTTCTGTTTGTTTTTTAAAGTTACCTTGGTTACCTGTTTCATTTAAGGCCTCTCACCACACCTCTACCCCTATCTGATTCTGCTCATTCTTTTTTTTTTTTTAATTTTTATTGTTAAAAGAAAAATTTACATTTACTCCCCTTGTTCCCGGCCCTCCCGCTCCCCCACTACCCCACTTCCCTCCCCCTGCTTCCTTATGATAGTGCAGGATACCTTGTCCTATGGGAAGCCCAAGGCCCTCCCCCCTCCATCTCAGTCAACTAGCCTAATTCCCATGCAATCAATAAATTGGCCAAGTCGTGAGAAGAAAGTAACTAACTACATTTATCTAATCTTCAACCCAATCAAAGATCTGAGAAGGGAAATAACATTACCTGAGTGATTAGGAAGTGCAATCAAACAACTTCCAAAATATGTAACAAGTCACAGAGACAGCTGGCTACCTGGGCAATCACCCAAAGTCACATTTGCAGTGTTGAAGCAACCAACTTTGGCTAAGGCCTAGCATAACTGACAGATTATTTTTAAAGGCAAGAAAATTTTCAAAACCATCTTACCCTGTCTTGGCAGGATTTGACAGTTCTGCTTATCCATTTCCAGCTTTTATGTATTTTGTCAGTAGTTGAGGTATGGGCAGTTCCTTGCCCAGAGGCCGGTTTTGCCAAGAAGAGGACAAGCTCCAATTGGAGTGTCTTTGGCGCTCAACAGTCTCTCGGGAATAGATCGGTGTAGCCAGGCTCATTCTTTATGTGTGGTGGTGTCGACCAAACATAGGGCCTCATGCATCCTTGTACCCTTATTCATTGTTTGACTCCTACCTTTGCCAAGAATTTCTTTGTACTCATTTCAGCTTTGTTCAGACTTCTCACCTCTGTTATATCGTGCACATTTATAATTGCTTTGTTTTTCAAGTGTTTAATCATACAAAAATACTTAGTGAGCATCTATTATATGCCTGGTGCTAAGTTAATACTTGGAAATTCAGTGGTGACTAAATCACAGAGCCCATCTGTAAGGACCAAGTGGCTGATGAAGGAAAGAATTATGTGAATATCTTAATATGGTTAAAGTATGTTGATATAATAAAGTGAAAATGGCTCTAAGTTAGAAATCTAAAGGAAGCAGGAGAAATTTTAAAAAGGAAGATGGGTTGGGACTTGTGACGCATACCTATAATTCCGTGCTTGTAAGGCTGAATCCAGACAGTCAGAAATTTGAGACAGGGCAAGACCCTGTCTCCAAAAATTAAAACAAAATGAAAAAAGAGGAAGCTCCATCTTACAAGTAGGGACATGAAGAATTCAGTTTGCCACAAATAGAGGAGGCCATGTTTAGAGCATAGCTAAAAAATTATGTGAAAGGAGAATGGCAAAAGAAGCCAGATGTGTGGGTTAGTTTAAAGGCTATTGTATTCCACCTGACAGGTAGCTTTAGAAGAGTAATTGGATTGGGGCAGACACTAGCAGAAAAACTAGGCAGGGAACTATTAAAAATGCAGCAGTGGGGGCACTGGAGAGATGACTAAGAGTACTTGCTGATCTTGCAGAAAACTGTGTTCAATTCCCAGAACCAATGTGAATCTTGCAACTGTAACTCCAATTTATGGGATCCAGCACCATCTTCTGGCCTTAGAAGTATACATAGTAGCCAGGCGGTGGTGGCCCATGCCTTTAATCCCAGCACTCAAGAGGCAGTGGCAGTTGGATCTCTGTGAGTTTGAGGCCAGTCTGGACTACAAGAGCTAGTTCCAGGACAGGCTCTAAAACTATAGTGAAGCCCTGTCTCAAAAAAAAAAAAAAAAGTATTCCATTCCAGCAAAACACTCATAAAATATCAATGAAAATAAATGAAATAAATCTTGCTGGGCATGGTACCAACACTTGGGAGGCAGAGCCCGACAGATCTCAGAGTTCCAAGCCAGCCAGAACTTTATAGTGAGACCCTGTCTTAAATAATCTTTAGAAAATGTTCAGGAGATGGCTTAGTAAATAAGAGTATTGGCTGTTTTTGCAGAGGACCCAGATTCAGTTTCCCACACCCATGTCAGGCAGTTCATAACTACTCCAGCTCTAAAGGATATGAGGTCCTCCTCTGTCCTCTGCAGGCACCTGCACACATGGAGTGCACATACATACACACATATAAAAGAAATCTTTTCTAAAAATATGTCAGTGCCAATATCGGATTGATTTAAGAGACTTTAAAGACAGTAGGCACATAATGCCCAACATATAGCTGCTGGCTGTAGCTTGTTAAATATTTTCAGAAAGACAAAAAAAAGAGTTCATCAGCATTACTTAACCCTGTTAACTCAAATTTCATTTGATTAATTCAAATAGTGTATGTGAAAATGACAATTTAATCTCTTGTGTCACTCATATCATTTATTATTTTGATATTTTTCTCTATAGACCTGGAGCACACACAGTGAAAATAGTTTTCCAGTGTCAGAGTGAGCTGTTTTATAAATCTGACTTCCTAATTTCTGATTTTACTTAATTAAACTTTTGTGTAAGCTGTTCATTCATTCTTGCATTCAGAAACTGAGATGAGTTCCCCAACAGTTGTTCTCACCCTGTTCATCTCAGCTTACAGTGTGTGCTTAGTTCACAAATTTGCTGTGTTATTTACTTAAGATTATTGGTGGTTTTACTATAGACTGAGAAGGCTGTGCCTAAAACTTTGAGAAAAGTGAGGGCTTGTCAGCCTAAGCTACAAATAAAGGTTTAAATACAGTTTTCTGCAGGGGAAAGTTTATTTTTGAGAGAGATTATTATTGGCACTTTATGTTTCATGTTTTCAGGTTGTCCATAAATATCTTTAATTCGACTTGACAGATACTTACTGAACTTCTCTCCAATGTCAAACATTTAATGGGTGGAATATTTCCTACTTTTTAAAAGCTATGTCTGGCAAGATGACTCAGCACATAAAGGCACTTACTGCCAAAGCTTGATGTCTGAATTCAGTCCACATGGTGAAAGGGAAGAACCAACTCCCACAAGTTGTCCTCTGGACTCCACATATGCTCACCCACGCACATATATGTACACACAATAATTGGTGCTTAATTGTGATATGCTAAGTTATTCAGCACATTGATATACTGTGTGTTTAGGAAGCATGAATATGGTGGTCTGCCCAGAAATGTCAGGGTTTTCTGGTTTTTTTAGATGAGCTGTCATTTACTCTGTTTTGAAAGATGAGGTTGAAATTTGCCATGTAATAAAGAGAAGTATTTAGGTAGAAGAAAAGAATACTGTTAATGAAACCATGAAAGTATGAGCATGCCTTTGAATTTAGGAACTGGACTCTGATGTTTATAACCAAGGCTGAGATGAATAAAGAGGCTGTCACAAAGGCTGGGATATAGACTGAAAGTTTGGGACACTATCTTCCATGTACCGCTGCCGTGAGGATCAGCCTCTAGCAGCTCAGGGATTGAGGGGTAAGCCAACAGAGTCTGTGGACTAATCAACTTGACTTTTCTATCTGAGGGAGTAAAACTTACCTCTCCGGGGCCAGCCAGGGGGGATAAATTTACCTCTCTGGGGCCAGCAACAAAGAGAAAAAACATACACTCTCTTAGGGTCTTTGACTGTTATTTCTTTATTTCTTTTCTTACCTCTACCAGATCTATACCTTCTGTCTATATTGATGTCTTCCTTCTAACTAATTTTATTTTTTCCTTTACAGCTTATATACCCCAGCAAAATCTTTTAAGCGGTATAAAAATTACAATGTGGTTACAATCTAAGGGAATGATTACAGTGAATAAAAGTAAAAAACAGAAAAACAGCATGCTTTACATTTTACGTATTACAGGTGAAAAACAAGTTGTCCCAAGAACCCACGTACGTTCATACCCACGCAGCTTGTTATAGATGAACAGAATCTAAGTAAGCAAGGTATTTTTCTCAGCCAGTTCTTTTGCTGGCAGGCTGCATTTTGTAATTACAAAGAAAGGATCAATCATTTTATTATTTATCTCAAAAGGTAATCTTATTTTAAAAAAATCACAAATCTAAATTTTTATATATGAAAAACAGTCAGCTCTATTTTAAAATATCAGGGTACATACCCACTTACCAACAGTTTTCTTATATCAAAAAACTGAGGACAGAAATGGGTACAAGGAATTAATCATCACCCTTGATCACCAACCCATCCTAGCAAGAAAGGTATATCAGCCAGCAACAGCCAGGCTGCCATTGCTCTTGTTTCCTGATCTCAACCTTCTTCTCTGACCTCAGCGAGTCCCTCACTAAAAATATGCCTTTAATCTGTTTTCTAAGATGTTTTTTTACCTCAAAGCCATTAATTAAAACATTTTAATCTAACTTAATCTAAGTTATTTTTAAAAGCTTTGTTTCAGCTGTGATGCACATGGAAACTCATGAACACATCTCTTGCCAGGTGGTGGTGGCATACACCTTTAATCCCAGCACTTGGGAGGCAGAAGCAGTTAGATCTCTTTGAGTTCAAAGCCAGTCTGGTCTACAGAGTGAGTTCCAGGACAGGCTCCAAAGCTACACAGAGAAACCGTGTCTTGAAAAACAAAACAACAACAAAACAAAAAAAGATTAAAAGAATTGAGCTAACTTAGCTTCTAGGATTCAGTTGTTTTTCTGAATCTTTAACCTAAGCCACAGTCTTTATGATTCTTTAAGAGAAACTAGCTAAGTGACATTTCCTTGTTCTTATTTTCTATCCTCTGCAGTCCGTGTTTATCAGGGATGGGGTAACACCATATCCTGCTTTTACCTATATT
The DNA here is from genome assembly GCA_028555095.1 of Dicrostonyx torquatus. Taxonomy (NCBI): domain Eukaryota; kingdom Metazoa; phylum Chordata; class Mammalia; order Rodentia; family Cricetidae; genus Dicrostonyx; species Dicrostonyx torquatus. The sequence continues at coordinate 2,605,228 of JAQHUG010000254.1, read as the reverse complement.
AGTTTTCCCACTAAGCTAACCTCTATCATAATCTCTTACTGTATTTACTAAAAACCCTTAATCACCTATTTAAACTAACACTATTATTGTATAAAATCATTCCTTCAGTTAAACAGTACAGCTTAGGAGGAGATTATCTTCATAATACTCCACAGGTAAAACTGTCCAGTAGAACAGGAAATTACTATGAGATAATCACACTAAAGGCAGTGGGGAATCTCCCCACACCCATTCACACCGTGTAGATACCAGAGGAAAATGGCAATGACAGACATGTAAAGACACAGCAGTAGCAAGAGACATTCTGGGGCTGAGGCTCTCAGGGCCTTGCCTATCGAGATTCACCCATCAGACCTTTGCTACCTGGTGGGCTGATTCCCTGAAGTAAATAAATTGCCACCTGCAGCTCCTCTAACATGACCACTGGTACCCACTGGTTCCCATACTTACCAGCCCTTTTGTGTTACCAGCCATCTTTTATCTCTAAGTGAGATTCTCAGGTCCTCACTTGGTTCTGTTGACCCAGAATCTTTGACAGTAGAATATAAACATTTTTTTCAGGTTTTGTAAATATGAAGGGAGTTAACATACCATCTGCAGTTAGTGACAGAAAATAATGCCTTTTGAATTTCTTGGGTGCAGAGTGCAAGATCACAGAGTTAAGTGTCATAGGGTTGTAAGTTTAGCCTGTCTTCCTGCTATAGTGGCACTGATCAGTTGTTGTCCAACCTTTGCCAGACAAGCCTGTTGATGGAGGTCATTGAGTTCTGTTCAACAGTTAAGATGACATCAACCTTATACTGGTCTGAAAGTGACTTTCTTTTGCTACCCTGCTTCTAGGCAATGTTCTTCACATACAATCCAGATGTGATCATAGCATTTCTCAGTACAGCTAGAAATAGGTTCCTTTTTCTGAGCGTACTTTATTTACTCAGAGTCTTATGCTTATATTGAGCACAGATTTTTTTTTATCCACATATCAGTGTTACTAAATACTTTCGCTTAAGCAAAAGAAAAGAATGAGTAGAGATGTAAAAATACTTTTAACCACTCTAAATGGCCTTTTCTTAAGGAAAAATCTTTATTTCTCTTTTTATTGCCATTGGTTTTAGAGACACTTAGTAACTTTTACGTTATTATTATTTTGTAATGTGACTGGCCCACATAGTTCTTTCTGAGCTTGTGGACAGTGTCAGACGCTCTCCATTGGCTTGCATCCCACTTGCAGGTGTTTGCACTGCGTCCACACCATTTGTGCTGTTAGGAGACGTCTTGGACTGCCTTCCTTTGGATCAGTGTGACACAATATTCACTTTCGTCGAAAAAAATGTTGCTACGTGGAAGTCAGTAAGTGCCTTGGTTTTCTTTCCTACTGATACTATCTCTATAGAGATAGAGTTTAGAAGACAGTTTTGTTTGGGGTTTATTTGCTAATAATTCTAATATTGGTGGCTGCCGAAAATTTTTCCCTATGAAAGAAATATATACTGTGTTTTCTTGGGACAACCAAATAAGAATCAGATGTAGAGAAAATTTTGAAGTACAAGACTTAATTAATAAAAATGACTTGAAAGTCCACACTTTGAATCAGGCCTAGTGTTGTAAACTAATGAGATGTCGATAGGAAAGCTATGCTCCTATCTAGCCTGGTCTACACAGGAATAACCTATCTCCAAAAAGTAAAGAAGACTGGGGGATGGCTCAGCACCTTAGCGTACTTGTTGTTCTTTTATAGAACCTGGATTTAATTCCCAGCTCCCACACATGGTGGCTTAACAATCATTCATAACTCCAAGGGGATCTTATGCCCTCTTCTAGCCTTCACAGATACCAGGCACACATGTACTGCATTCTGGTAAAATATTTACATGTAAAAAAATAAAATGAATAAATGTAAAATATGTTTACAAGTTTCAGTGCCATGCTGTTTGCATATCCAAAAACATTTCATGGAAAATGCTTTGAAATAAGTGAAAGTAGTGACATAGAATCTCATACATTAGTGCTCTTTAAAATATTAATTCCTATGACTTACTGAGGGGAGTTGACAACTTCCAAAGTATATTAATAATTTTGGTCTTAATTTTCAGAATACATTCTATTCTGCTGGCAAAAATTATTTACTGCGTATGTGCAATGGTAAGCAATTCAGTATTAAAGTATTGCTTTTAAAACTGTGACTGTAACCAGAAAAATAGGCGGTTTATTAAATATCAGTGAAATTGTCTTAAAAGTAGATTAGGATCTTTGTTTTTAAGTTAACAGTCTTATTTCTTAAAAGCAATGATTCACTTACTTGATCTTCTCCACAGAACTTTATTTCTAACCTTTAGTACTTGCTGTGACAATGATTTGTACTTCAGTTTTGGAAACCCTTGCATTAGAAAAATACTGAACAAATAGTTAGAAATTCAGGTAGGAGGGAGGAAGGAAGGGGAGCGGAGGCAAATGTATAACTAAATAAAAACAGTAAGAAAAGACACAATACTAAAAAGAGAAATTAAGGCATGATTATAATAAACACAGAATGAGCTCTTCTGTGCTACTCATTTCTGTTAGATCTTCTCAGAAGATTATCAAAATCTCAGAATACAGTCTTCTGTGGACGAATTCAACTCTTTTTGGCCAGGCTTTTTCCTCTGTCTGAAAAATCAGGTAAGCCTTTATACATTAAATTCTTCTTTTTCTTTTTTTAATTGATTTTTATTGTTGAGCTCTACATTTTTCTCTGCTCTCCTCCCTGCCTCTCTCCGCCCCTCCAGCTCTCCCCAAGGTCCCCATGCTCCCAATTTACTCAGGAGATCTTGTCTTTTCTACTTTCCATGTAGATAAGATCTATGTATGTCTCTCTTAGTGTCCTCATTGTTGTCTGAGTTCTCTGGTTTTCTTTGCTTTATGTTTAAAAGCCACCTATGAGTGAGTACATGTGTCAACTGTCTTTCTGTGT
>JAQHUG010000254.1:2563416-2581225 GCA_028555095.1 Dicrostonyx torquatus | reverse complement strand
ACAGTCACAGTGCAGTGTTCTCTAAGGCCCAGTAACAGTTTTCAGATAACTCCTCCCCTTCTGATTTCTGCTCGATGATTCAGCCCCACCTCTGATGCAGGCACTTTGCAGGGCTACAAAACGAATGGTATTCCTTGCAATGGAATCTTTCTGTGGCCATTGCTCTTTGCAGGTAGGAAAATGTTAGGCACTCTTTCACATCGTTTCATTTCTGCCTTATGTTGTCCTGGTGTCAGGACCAAAGAGCTTATTTTTTATTCACCAACATAACATGAAATGGCCAAGGTGTCAAAAATACAACCTTTGCTGTTCTGGGCTTGGGCTTGGGCTTGGGCAGATAGCGAGCTCACATCAGATATTTTTATTTGAAACAGAATCTTCCATTTTTACAATTGTATAATTTGTACTTTTAGTCATACTGGTATTAATGTATTGTTTGTGTATGTGCTTATATTTTGAGTAGTTGATGGATTTACAACTGAGTGACAGTAACTTTCGGCGACACATCCTGTTGCAGTACCTCATTTTATTTCAATATCTCAAGGGACAGGTCAAATTCAAAAGGTAAGCTAATGTGTAGTTAAGTGACTTATAAACAGTTGCATAGAATTCTTCATGTTTTAGACCCACAAAGTACATAAAATTTTTTATTAAAATTTATTATTGCATGGGCCATTGTGCACTAGAGGAAGTGGAGGCCAGCTTTCAGAAGTCACGTCTCTTCCCAGCTGGGGTCTGGGTATGGAATTCAGGTTGGCAAAATCACACAGCAGCTTTCACCCACAGCCACTTCACTGACTTAGACCCATTGTGCGACTCGGGGCTACATGCCTCAAGAATTTCTACTGCAGCAAGCTGCCAGCCAGTTGGGAACTTTGAGATGTAGGATATTTGTTTTAGGAAAAGTGTCAAAATACGCATCTGCTAGTGGATGTCTCCTACCAAGTACCAGGCTTTCCTAGAAGTTTTGGTTTCAGGCATGGCAGTCTCCATCACCTCACTCGGGCTAAAACAACACTCTCACCAAGTATAAGCCATCTGCGATATTAGAACTGGAAGGAGCAAAGAAAATCTTGAAACAAAGGTGAGCTGTAGGCACTGGGAGATAGCTTAGTTGGTGAAATGATTATGGCGCAAGCGCCTACATAAATAACCAGATGTGGGACACACCATGTAATCCCAGCAATACAGATGTGGACAGGAAAATCTGAGGCTTGCTGGCCAGCTAGCCAAGCCTAATCATAAATCAGCAAGTACTAGGTCTCAGTAAAATACCCTTTCTCCAAAACCACAGTGAAGGTGCCTGAGGAATAAGACCCAGAGCAGACCTCTGCCCGACACCCACACAGTCCTGTTGTTTTAGGTTTTCATACAGCCTCATCAGGCTCTCTGTTTGTCTAGACCCCCCCACCATTTCTTCTTGTGCTGTGCATAACTAAGGCTAGAGCTCCGCTGCTTGTATACAGACCTGCAGTATGAGTTGTGTAAAGGACATTGTTTTCTTGTCTGCTGGATCCGCATTCCAGTGTCAGCACCTACTGCAGCTCCTTCAGAATTGCACGATACCCACCCAAAATATAATTTTTTGTTCTCGGGAGGCAGAGGCAAGCGGATTTCTGTGAGTTCAAGACCAGCCTGGTCTACAGAGTGAGTTCCAAGACAATCAGAACTGTTACACAGAGAAACCCTGTCTTGAAAAAACAAACAAACAAAAAGTATGCCTATTTGAATATGCATCATGTAGAGTATTATGTTAATGTTTTCTCAGATTTTATCTCATTAAATTTATGAAATACTTATTACTGTAGTCAGATCAGTTAATCGAATGTTTTATTTGCCTTTATACTTTCATAACTTCAAGTCTAACCCTTGACAAGATTAAGTGGAAGAATTTTTATCATACGCTTAACATTTGTGATGGTTCTTGGTAATTTTTGATATATGGTTAATTTTTGGTTCCATAAATAAACCTCAGCATGAACATATATGGTATACTCATGCGTGCACATGTTCTCTTTCCCTAGTTCAAACTATGTTTTAACTGATGAGCAATCACTCTGGATTGAAGATACTACAAAATCAGTCTACCAAGTAAGTCCAACATGCAACAAACCCATGATTGAAAAATGGAAATTTAGAATTTTCTTTGTTTCAGCCCCAAATAGGAAAATAAGGATAAAGTTAAGCTCAGGTACAAAATCACAAACACTTCTTGGTTCTCTGCCTACAAACCATCCTATGATGCAGAAAGTTGTTGAAAGCTTAGTATATTCTTTCTAATCACAGCTGCTATCTGAAAACCCCCCCGATGGAGAAAGATTTTCAAAGATGGTAGAGGTATGTATTTGATCACTGGTTTTCTTAGTACCAAACATAATTCTAAAATATTCTTTTATGCAGATGTAATGTCTTTTGTTTATCCTAGCATATATTAAATACTGAAGAAAACTGGAATTCATGGAAAAATGAAGGCTGCCCAAGTTTTGTGAAAGAAAGGTAAATAGATATAAGAAATATGAAAAGGACATTTCAAAGTACAGCTTGATATAGTTGAGTTCTCAGAGTAAGTTGGTGGTGTTGTGAACGCTGTCTTTTGCCCTATAATGTGGTATTTTTGTCTTCTGTCTGATGTTTTGTCGTACTATGAAGCTTTCATATTTAGGGCAAAACCACTAATTGTGTTTGTTTTTCAGGGCTTGTGTACATTAGGCAAGTGCTTACCACAGATACATCCCCCCGTTGCTGGTGTCCATTTACTGTCCACAGAATGTGTTTGTTCATTTGTTCACAGAGCATCAGACACCAAGCCCGCAAGAGTGGTGCGGAAGAGAGCAGCCCCAGAAGACTTCTTAGGCAAAGGGCCCAACAAGAAAATCCTGATTGGCAAGTATGTCCATTCATCTTCCTAAGTTCTTGCTATTTTTATATTTTGAAATTACTCTAAGAACTCTCCAGGTGGGCTGAAGAGATGGCTCAGCCGTTAAAGGATAGGCTCACAACCAAAAAAACATCAACTCTCCAGTGACCAAACTCTCCATGCAACCACTGGAGCCATCCTTTTCCTCCTGCATCCACAGTGCTTGTCTCTAGGCTCTGGCATCTTCTCCATGTCACGGGTAGTACAACTGCTTAGGCCACTGCAGCTCAACTTCTAGTTACTGAACCTTTCCAGTTAATTCCCCGATTTTTATTATGACGAAATAGATTCTGAAAAATGATTGGAGATTTTCACTAAATATATACTTATGTAAGAAATTACTGTCATCACCCCAAACCTACTACTTATGTTATCATATGCAGTTTTATAACATACTAAGGATGCCATCCATATAAAATTATGTCTGCCTTATTTTGTAGTGAAGAACTAACAAGGCTTTGGAACCTCTGTCCTGATAATATGGAAGCCTGTAAATCAGAGACAAGGCAAGTGTAAAAGTTTTGTTAGTTTTCTCAGTGTTCAGTAAGGTAAGGTAGAGCCTTTTCTCAGCTGGGCTCAAAGCTAAAGGTCACTGTGGTGACAGTGGGCCTAGCAAAATATGGTTTGGCTTACGACACCTAGAAATGCTGATAAAATTTTAGCAAGTGAGAAGAAGTTTTCAAAAAAAAAAAATGGAAACTCAACATCGAAAGAGTAACTTTGGATTGATTGATATTCCAAGCTAATGAGCAGCGAGATGATCCAATTTGAGCCCCAAGGGAACTCTGGGTGTTAATCCTCACAGAGATGCTGAAGATAACCTGAGCCTAAGCATGACTTCCCTTGACTGGGAACCAGAAAGTGTGTCTGTTTCCGCTAGGGTATTTGTGGATGGAAAAGGGATTTCCTGAGGAAAGAATAGGCTTTCCTCATGCAGCTGACATTTCTACTACCAGCAGCAATCAGGAACCCCGGAGCTGAAAAGTCCTCTGGGAAATCCTAGGCTGGTGGTAAAATGTCTGAAGGTTAGACCTTTAGATGGAGCTACCACAGAGGGAACAGTCTAAAAAGCTTACCATCCAAATTTACAGTCAAGGAAACAATCTACCATCAGTTTTTTAAATAATCAGATAGGGGCTAAGAGACGGCTCAGTGTTAAGAGTGCTGAGTATTCTTCCATAGGACCTGGGTTCAATTCCCAGCACTTACTCTATGGCTTATGATCATCAGTAACTCCAACACACTCTTCTGGCTTCCATGGGCACCAAGGACACAGTGGTGTGCAGATGTACACATGCAGACAAAATACTCTTACACATAAATAAGTAAATAAAACTTGACGTAACAGCTGGAAACCAAGAAAACCTGACACTGTGGAAAAACAACAACAACAACAAAAAAAAAAAACCACGATAATTTGTGCGTGGTAGCTCATACCTGTAAAGCTGGGACTCTTAAGGAAGAAGAACGACTGAGTTCAAGGCCAGCTGGGACACAGAATGAGCCCCTGCCTAAAAAAAAGTAGTATTTGAAAAAAGAAGTATAATTTCTAAAAGTGCAAAGGCTTAGGTTTAGGTTAAGAGCAAAACGCAGCAGAAAGTACATAAGAGTTTGAAAGAAGCACTACTTAAGATAGGACTGAATGATGAATTCTTTGGTTCAAGATGTGCGGGCTTAAAAGTCTGTGTATGTGAAAAATTAAGAGCATAAAAAAGAGCCTACAAAGAGTAAAATTAAACTAACAGCAAACTTCAAAAACAAAAGAAATTTAGTAAAATGAAAGCCTTAAAGAGCTGAGACTGAATTAAAGGATGCTGGATAACAGAATATATCATTTCTAAACTAAGTGAGTACAAAGGTAAACAGGAAGAAACAAAACAGCAGGTACAGACTGAAGGTACAAGCACAATATATAATATAAATTCAAACAAACATAACATATCAAGCTTCCTGGTGCAAGACAAATTGATGGTAACTCTAAAAATGTATCAATATATTAAGACACATACCTAGCCAGGCGGTGGTGGTGCACGCCTTTAATCCCAGCACTCAGGAGGCAGAGGCAGGCGGATCATTGTGAGTTTGAGACCAGCCTGGTCTACAAGAGCTAGTTCCAGGACAGGCTCCAAAGCCACAGAGAAACCCTGTCTCAAATAAAAATAAAAAAATGCCTACCTTAAAAACAAAGATGAAAATATTGAAACTAAGAGAATAAAGGCGCAATAGGCAGAGCTTACATTGATATCAGACTGAATGAAGTCTTCAAAGCAGAAAGCATTATTTAAAATGCAATAATTACATAAAAGGAAAAAAATCAGAAATTTTGACAGACTTTAGAATGAGAGTTTGACCAGTGCATGATTATAGATGATTTCTGACGCACCTTATAGTCTCAGCATGGCTTATTAGATTAGGGTTAGTTAATTCTTCCATAAGCAAAAGCAGTACTAATAGAGAGAGACATAAGGTGAAATTTCCTTACTCACCTGTGAATGTCAAATGCTGTTCAGTCTGCACACCCCACACAGCAGCACATCTGTTCAGACTACAGTGGCTGAACTACGGGCTGAGTGGTTTTGAAGCCTATACCTTCTTTATTGTTCCATTTTAGAATCTAGCTTTCAGTCTTTCCCCTTAAAGAATTCCTGCATTTAGCTTCTAGCTGTAATTAGCACTTATGGATACTGTTAAAATTTATATTGCCACCATTTTAGAGTATTACAGATGAACCTCACTGTTTTTTTTAATGACCAGAGAATACATGCCAACTTTGGAGGAGTTTTTTGAAGAAGCCATTGAACAAGCAGATCCTGAAAATATGGTTGAAAGTGAATATAAGTAAGTACTGTCTGGTGGACATTGTTAAAGCATGTTTTCAGGAGTCCTTTGTGTGCGGTTAGTGTGTGCCGTCAGCACTTTGTGTGCACAGTTCACGTCACTGTAGCACCCTTCTTTCAGTGACTAGTCCTGTTGCTTCCCAACCATGACTTGCAATGACCTGTTTTAAAGTGAAGAACTCTCGCCCCACACCTCCCTGTCACCTCTGTTGTGTGTTCTTCACAGCTCTCTCCTGCCAGTTTAGTTTCTGTCCTTGCTTTCTCACCCATTCCTGTCAGCCCATCCACTCGAGGCTGTGTTCCCTGTCTTCCCACTGAAGTAGCTCCACAGGACTCTTCTCTTCAGCCCTCAACAGCGTCTGCCAGTAGACCTGTTGTGGCGTCCATGGGACCAGTCCACCTGCCTCCACATCTGCTGCCTTACCCTAAACTTCTGGGGTAACTTTTAAGACTTACCATCTTTTATGTAAAGTGTCCCATGGGACAGCAGAGTTTTAGTTTTTAGGTAGGTGTTTTGGAGTTGTGATTTAAAGGCAAGGCCCCTCTTGTCAGAATGTGTAGGTTCCCATCCCCTGTGCCACTTAGTGGCCTGTGTCCCTTTTCTCATTTGCTAAGTAGTAACCACTCATCTCACAGGCTAATTCTAAAGATTAAATGGTTCATTTTGAGCCACATCCTTAGCACATGATATAAATGGCTAGTTTTGGCCTATGTTCCAATCTTCTAACTAATGTGTGTTCTATTCTCCATGCACCAGAGAGTGATCTTTAAAATATACATGTATAGGCTGGAAAAATGACTCAGGTTTAAGAGCGCTGACTGCTCTTCCAGAGGACCCGGGTTTGAGTCCCAGTACCCACATGGTGGCTAACAACCATCTTTAACTCCAGTTCCAGAGGATTTGACATGACATCTGGCTGTCTTTGGCACTGCAGGCATATGATACACAGTCATGTAGGCAAAACACCCATACCCATAGTACCCAGCAGCCACAAGGCAGAGGCAGGTGGATTCTGTGAAATTGAGGCCAGCCTGGTCTATAAAAGACCCTGTCTAAAAACTAAATACACACACACACACACACACACACACACACACACACACACGCACGCACGGGTAGGCATGGTAGCACATACCCAATAATCCCAGCACTGGGGAGGCTGAAGCAGGAGGATTGAGTTTGAGGTTAGTCTGTCTTAAAAGAGTAAAATCCTATCAGTAAAATATGCACCAGTCTGATCTTGTGCTAAAATCTTCCTCATGCTTGATTTGAGTGTGTATATCCCACACTTATTAAGGGAGCACTAAATGAACCAGATTGCAGATCTTGTGCTAAAATCTTTCTCACGCTTGAATTGAGTGTGTATATCCCACAGTTAATAAGCGAGCACTAAATGAACCAGATTGCAGAACTGTGCATTTGGGGATTGCAGGGTGGACAAAAATCCTCACAGACCCTACACAGAATCTGTTTTATCCTTTTGGGTGTGTCTGTCTTTAAGATTTCTCACAGGTCCTTGGTCCTTGCTTTTTTGTTCTTTTCTTGACATCAGTGTGTCACTACTGTGGCTACTGGATATTTGCTCTTTTGGCATTTTGAGCCATTTTTATTCATTGAGGTTGATATTAAGTGAATTAAAGATTAGCTGTTATATAAATACAACCCTTATTCAAAATACTTGAAGCTGTGTTTTCAGATTTTTTTCCCCTATATTTGGAACATTTTAGACCTTAGCAGCAGGCAAGCATTTTAAGACAAGTTAAACAGTGCTGGTTTTACATTAGAGACCTTCAACTTGCATTAGTTATATTAACATAATAAACTCAAATTTATAGAATACTCTGCACTCAGATCTGTTAGGTGCATTACAGATATGGATACCAGCTCACCAATTATCTTTTTCCTATCTATTTCTTATATTTAACCAGATGAATGGTTTCTATGCATAGTAGGAGTAGGGACATAGACCATTAACTTGCTAAAATAAGCAAAATATATAGACTTTGAAAATAAAGGTGGTACTGTGGGCTCTTATTTGTAATAATGTACAGAATGTCATGTCATGTGGAAAGAACTTTGGAAGTGGATAACTGTAAGTCACAAGGCTGACAACTCGTTACAGAGCTGTGAACAATTCAAATTATGGGTGGAGAGCACTCAGACTCTTAGCCCGGAGAAGCCCTCACTTCTTCCAGCCAACCAACCAGCAGTTTAAGAGTCTCCCAGAGTACCTTGAGAACATGGTAATAAAGCTAGCCAAAGAACTACCAGTAAGTAACATACTTCATCTTTTTTCCCATTTCCTTTAGTAAACATTATCTGCTTTAAAACTGCTGCCAGTTTAGTTTATCAAAAAACTAGTGCTCTATGGAGCGCCATGTTTTATCTGCAGCATGCAGTTTAAAAAGGTGTAAAAACGAAACTATCTGTGGTAACTAAATCAGTTTTTCTTCTTTGCCAGTGTATTTTACTCTTTTGTCAAAGGACAGGGTCTAGGAGTGGCAGTAGGGTCTCTGGCAGAACTTTCCAGTGTTTTCTTAGAGTGTGGTGGTAATAAACATGGTCAATCTCTATTGCCCCTTAAACAATACTAAGGCCCAGGTATTTGCACACTGGCTTGTTCATGCTTCTCATACTTCTGCCCAAAATAAGGGGACCTATGAGTCACAGGGTCTGATGTCCGTTACTGGAAATCTTATAACCGTATAATTACATGTCTAAACAGAACTACTTGTTATCTTCAGAAACTAGTGTTCTTTTAAACATTGTTTCTCATTTACTGTAGCCTCCTTCTGAAGAAATAAAAACAGGTGAAGATGAAGATGAGGAAGATAATGATGCTTTACTGAAGGAAAATGAAAGTAAGAATTGAATTTTTTTGGCTATTTTACAAAATTGGAAAAGATAAGAGTTCTTTGTTAAGGGGAACGTTAAGTAATTTGATCTATTTCTCAACGTCTACCATTTTATCTGGGGTCTACTTTGACTTACATGAGAAATTAAAACCATTAGTCACTTTAAATACATTTTTGTATAATGAAATTTGGAAGTGGCCAATTTAAAAGGTTAATAAAGATAGGTGTTTTAAACTGTGCTAACTAGTTAAGGCTAGAGGGAGCATCTCCTATATGGAAAAATTTTTCTAATTAAAATAGCTTTGAGCATTGACCAAATTGTGTGTGTGTTTTTTAAAGAAGTTATGTAACCTATGGAGAATTGAGCTGTAAAGTACCCAGTGGTTTTTAGCTTTACTCTTTCAGATACTTAGAGCTGCAAATCCCTGTGTCCTGCACATGATTCATATCCTCTTGTCTTCTAGGTCCCGATGTTCGGCAAGATAAACCTCTAACAGGGGAACAGATAGAGTTATTTGCTAACAAACTTGGTGAGCAATGGAAGATTTTGGCTCCTTACTTGGAAATTAAAGACTCTGAAATGAGGCAGATTGAGAGTGACAGTGAAGACATGAAGATGAGGGCCAAGCAGCTCCTTGTTGCCTGGCAAGATCAAGAAGGAACTCATGCAACAATGGATAATCTGATTAGCGCATTAAACAAGTCTGGATTAAGTGACCTTGCAGAAAGTCTAACTAATGACACTGAGACAAATAGTTAGCTTTCTTTCTTTTCTTTGTTTTTTATTAAACTGTGATAAGATTTTGTTACCAAGCAACATTTGATAAGAGGTCCACTGGTTTTGGTAAACAATAAACACTTTTATAACAGCTGTTGTACAGTTGGCTCAAGAACCACAAAACAGACATTGGAGGGTGGGGCCAATGAAAAATGACCTCAGTATCACAGACTACTTTTTGTAAGTATTTTTTTAATGAAGTTAAGCACTATTTGAGTATGTTACATTCCTATCCCAAATTAGTTTCCTGTGTATCAAATTTACCCTGAGATCCCAGAATGACACTTCTGAAACCTTAGGACTGTCCTCACTCTCGGTCGGCAAACAATCGGTACAGCATTCTGCTGGCACTCTGCCATGCTCACTACAGCAGCAAGAGGTCAAACTGACAACCAGCGGCTTGCAGAGCCTAAACTTTACTGTTTGGCCAATACAGAAAATATTTACCAGCCTCTAACTTTAAATGAAGTGGAAACTAAGATCCAACTACTCCATTAGCTTTACAAAAATCACTTGACTCCCTCAAGTCCTTAAACACCCAGGGATTCTTGTCAGTTCAAGTGAAATGTCTGTGAAAGTGCTCAGTAGGCAGCAGAGCATGTGCAGTCCCAGCTAAAGGTAAGACTGTCATCCAGTCTGTTCCCTTACAGCATCTGTGAGGTGCTAAGATTAGGTCACTAAGGAAGGGCTAATGGGCACAAACTTACTAGGTAAGTGCTCTTGCTTGAACCTCACTCCACTACCTAGTGACGCAGGGACCAAGCACAGCTCTAGCCTCCAAAGGCCCTCTGCGTGCATTAAGCAAATAAAGGCACATGAAGGAATTAGAAGGGAGGGAATTGTTTTTTTGCCTCATCTCCCTTACATTCAAGGCTGCATTCTAAAATACTTAAATCCTCCTTATTTAAAACAACACTGGTAGAAATCCAATTTCTACTTTAAAGAATGTCTTTGGAATGTCTTTTTAGAGCAAATAAACTATAACCAAACTTTTGGTAATGGTATAGTTTTTATTTTTTATTTATTTATTTATTTATTTATTTTGGTTTTTCAAGACAGAGTTTCTCTGTGGCTTTGGAGCCTGCACTGGAACTAGCTCTTGTAGACCAGGCTGGTCTCGAACTCACAAAGATCCTCCTGCCTCCCAATTGCTGGGATTAAAGGCGTGTGCCACCACCGCCTGGCTAAATTTTTAATGCAGTGTAAAAACATGGCGTTTTACATATTTCTAAGCCTATAGGAAAACTCAAGTGTAAGTTACTTCTTTCTACAACTGTTTTAGTATCCCAGAGGTCACACAGTGTTGCTGCTCCTCACTCCATGTTTACTCCCCCACTGTGTGGATCCCTGAAATGCTGACCTATCCCACAGTGTTAACAGATTATTCTGTAGAAATCTTAGGCAGCAACATACTTTACAGATGAGTAAAACATATGGTCTAAGATGTCATGATATTCTCCAACTTTATTAATCCATACCCAACTCAAGATCAGACCAATTAGGTAATATCCAACCCTTCATTCTTTCCTTAACTATCAGTCATGGTTTCTGACGTATCTAAAGATTACGAGTAACTGACTAATCAGAACAGGTTAATAGACTGATCTTACTCAGATACTCTTGGTAATGTATACCTTAATTTTAAAAATCACTAGTACTAAGTTTAGAGATGGACATACAGACTTAGGGAAAGAAAACAGAAACAACAAATGAGTAAGGGACTGAAACTAATCACAGAATTCAGTGTCCAACTTTGTATTTCTTTTGAGATAACAAGCTAAGAAGACACCTTATATTTTAAATGGATGCTTAAGATTATTAGCAATCTGCAGAAATTATATAGTCTTGAATTCATCTGACTCTTCAGTCAAGCTCTACACTAAGACAGGTCAAAAGTCATTAATCCCTCTTTATTATTATCAAATATCCTCATTTTCTAAAAATAAGCAACCAGAGCTTGTTGACATATGACTACTACAAAACCAATGCAAAATTAAATATATAAACCATAGTACATTACAGACACAATAATAAGTATAATCAAACGTATTCTTATTGATCACAATTTATTGTAAAGTCATGAAAAGCCAGCAACAGTCAGTCTGGACAAACACTTGATTGCACCCAGTTGATGGGATGTAGACAGCAGCACTGAGTTACACGATGAGAGCAACACTTCCTTTTCCACCTTCCTAGAAAAATATTGGTTAGATAAGGCAAAGGACGGGCAGCTACTGAATATTAACCATGCAAGAACAAAGGTGTGCAATAAACATCACTGCTAAATCTTGAGCTGGAAGGGCAAAGGGGAAAATGGACTTCAGCTAAGAATTTGTAAGAAATAAGCTTTTAAAGACTCATCCAGCTACCTTTATACAGGGTAGCACCCAAATGTAATTTGTGTAGTCTCTTTAAGAAACAGGCCTGGTTCTGTTCTTTGTTCCCTTTGGAGCTCAAGATTATAGAAATGATAACAAAAAAAAAATATCACACCTAGGCATAAATAGCTAAATTGAAGATTACTGTTCACTTTCTTCTTCCATTATTTCAACTCTTCGAGGCCCATAAAGTAGAACATAAGCAATGTGCCAGTCTCCACCACCAGACAGCCGCAGGATATCTTCTGGTGTTACAATGCTGACCTTATCATCGTCAAACTTGATCCATTCATCTAAATTAAGAAGACAGCACACGGTTATGTTTAGAGATCTAGTGCAGAAGAAACAAATGTGATGACAGCACTACACCTGACTACCAATGGCTCTCCAAGTGAGCCCTAGGGACCATGTAGGTTCAAGATGATGTCAAAGACTTCCACGACATCCCAGCAATTTCAACACTACTTTTAATGCATGATCTGCCTTTCTACCCTCATTGTCACCAGCGTGCAGTTTTCCAGAAGCTTCATAATGTATACCAATCCAGGTCTAAGCACAGACAGATATGAAAGGGACTAGGGTTGTAGCTTGTTTCAGAGCACTTGCTCAGCGTATACAAGGTATCTTTGTGATTTGATCCTAGTATCAAAACAACCAAAAACCCTCAAAATATTCGAATCTAGCCATATTAACCTGGACAATAGGAAAACAAAATGTAAATGCATACCACTTCATGATGTTTTTACTTTGGCAATGGTTTTTAGGCTTTCTCAACTATAACTACTGATGTTATAAATTTGAAAGTAAAAGAGAAGTAAACCTTGGAAGCCTTGAGACCACGACTAGGAAGTGGGGATTTACTCAGTAAGACCTGACACGTGAGCCCCTGAGCTCTGCTCCCCAGGCAGCAGCTACGAATGCTGGCTCCTGTCTATAACACTACTGCTGAGGGGCTCCCTGACTAGCTCTATCTAGCTCTAGGCTCAGTAAGAAACTGTCAAGCCAGTGGTAAAGACGACACCCAACATGGGCCTCTAGGCTATACACAAACACCCACACACCTGAATACAAACTACAGCAATTATTTTTCATTTTAATTTTTAAAAGGCATGAAAAATTTACAAACACACCCACAATGCTATGAAGCTTGCAGTGATAAAGTAGTAATTAACTAAACCAATACTTTTTACCTTGCTTCCTTTTCACCCATGATACATAATGACCTGAAGAACTAGATCTTCCTTGGTGAGTTAGCACTGCTTGTAAGTCATAGTAGCCACAATTATTGGAGCCAATATCTTAAAGGAAAGGGAATCAATTAAAATAGACAACAAACAGACAAGTGTTCTCTCAAAGTAACAATCAAGTTAGGATTGGAGAAACACTGCCCTACTGGACTCTACTAAATGCCACTGCAGCAGAGCTAAATTAAATTTATTGCCCATCACTATCCCACTTTAAGTTACATTAAAGAAAACTATTTTTTAAGAAGCCTGAAATTAGGCCAGGCAACAGTGGCTCATATCTATCCCACCAATACTTGGGAAGCTAAGATAGGTGAATAGAAATAACTTTGAGGAGTACCCTTAGGTGAATTCAATGCCATCCTGGACTATAGAGTGAGAGCCTTTCTCCAAAATAAAAACGAACTTTTAAAAGAAAAAGCCTAATATCTGAATAAACAGATAAACAACAGACATGCCATCTGACTTCATGTGTACATGATAAAAAAGAGACATCCAAAGGCTGGGTGGCGGTGGTGGTGCACATCTTTAATCCTAGCACAAGAGGCAGAGTCATGTGGACCTCTGAAGTTCGAGGCTAGCTTGGTCTACAGAGCTAGTTTCAGGATAGGGCTACACAGAGAAACCCTATCTCGAAGCACCAAGATGAAAAAGAAACATCCACTTACCATCAGCAAATGAAAAGGGTTCATACTTAACCTCTTTTGGGGGACTATTCTTGTCATTCTAAGAGAAAAAAAGGTTTAATTTTAAATTGTGATATTGGAAATAATTAACTACTAACATATTCTTGTTAGTACTTAATTTATACAAATATTTACACTTAAATAACGGTCTGCCTTGCAAAATACTTTAATAAACTATACAAAAAAATAAACGCCAAAGGCTCTACTCTTTCATAATACACAATAGTATAATAGTAAATAACATGTTCCCTAGATATACTGCGAATGTTAAGTGTGGGCTCTGATTTTCCTCAGACAGGCTGGCGACAGCCATGCTTGGATTCTTTTGGTAGCTGAAAACTAGCAACTAGAAAGACAAAAGATTGGAAGGCTTGGCTCAGGCCTTCAGTGACTTGTAGATTGCCCAGGAAGGGATGCTTCTGACTCCAAAGCTGGTAAGATGGTATGCAGGTGTGGCTGACAGGATGGGCCCCGGAAAAGAAATATGAATAGGGAATTCCTCCGGAGTTGATTCATTCAGAGCTTTTTGGTAGACAATAAACATGGGGAATGCTTGAAGGACAAAAAGTCCTGAGCCGCCCTTGAACAATGATGGTGTGAGTGTCTGATTCTTCCACTCGCCTCCGAAAACACACTTAGGGCGAAGTACTAGATTCTATGTTGGGGCGACGGTCCCCGACAGTTAAGCCACTAACTAAATTTTTAGCATACTATAGGATCTAGTGGTGTGTCTATGAACCTGCAAGGGCTACCTCAAAAACAAAACAAAACCCAAGTCAAGTTTCTGCAATCAAAACCATGCCTCTTCCACTTTAGCTGAAATGAACAAAGGCCTACACTAAAAGTAGCATGATTAACTACATGGATAACAGACTTCAGTAGAAACTCACTTCCCCAACTCATTTTACTAATAGAGAAAAATTAAATAGACCTTAAATAAAAATAACAGAAAACAGAGGAAACTCAACAAAACAGGGCCATCCTTTGAAACAATAAAACTGAGAACATGCAAGAAGAAAAGAGACAAATTTCAATTATTAGTAAAGAAATGGGCTAGATTTGCCCTACAGACATGAAACAGCTAATAAAAGAACACCAGGTACAATTGCACAAACATGATCTGCTAAATGAACACCAGGAACAATCACACAGACAATGTGACCTACTTAATGAAATTTAGTGATTCTGTGAGAACAAAGACAACACAGTATGGAAACAGTCACTTGAGTAGTCCTTTACCTGTCCTGTAATTTCAGAAAACTAAGTCAAACATTTGAAAACTTAAAGTCTCCAGACACTGCTTATTTCCACAATTACACCAGATAGAAAATAATTCTACAGTCTGTCTGAATAATAACCAGGGGGGAGGGGGAACTACTTCAGGATGTAAGATCAACACACAAAGGTAGTAATGCCATTTGCAGAAGCATTACAAAGAGTGAAGCTTGGAGATCACAAAACCTGATCCTTACAGGGAAATTTCGTACGGTACGACATTGTAGCACACGCCTATAATCCCAGCACTTTGAGGTATAGAGGCAGGAGGATCAGGAGTTCAAAGCTAGTCTCAAATGCCTAGCAAATTAGTTGGCCAGCCCGTGAGCCCCAGGAATCCCTGTCTTATTGAACAAAACCAAACACTGGTACAGCCAAAGAACAGATACACAGACCAATGGAATAAAATTGAAGACTCCAGAAACACATTCTTATCTATCATCAACTGATTATCTACAAAGATGCCAGGATCATTAAATTGGCAAATAATAGGTTTTACTTATTTTTTAGATGCTAGAAAGTCATAGCCAAAAGAATGAATCTTAACATCTTACCACATAGAAGTTAAACCAGAATGAATCAAATACCAAAATGGACAAAGTATAAAACCCTTCAACTTTCTCTCTGCATTAGGATGAAAAGATAAAACTTGCAATCTGTGTAGCTAAAAAATTACAGTCTACACCAGAATAATAGTTGAGCAGAAGACCCACACATGACAACCACAACATGAAGAACAGTCAACATCATTAAAACTTGGAAAACAGAAGAAACCACCAGGTACCACCACAAACATATCCACTGGCTTCAATGAAAACTAGTGACAACAGCAAATGCTGGTCAGAAAGTGGGCCAGTCACACATCGATGAGGGGAAGATAAAAGTAAGAAGCTTTGGCACTTTCTTGAAAAACTGAGCATGCAACCATCATGCAACACAGCAATTATACTTTTAGACATTTATTCTAGGAAAATAAAATTCCTGCTTACAATAATATCTGCAAATAAACATTTTACCAGCTTTATTCATACAGACAAAAACTGAAAACAATCTAAGTATCCTTTAATAGAGGAATGGTTAAACAAACTACAGAATACCCTCACAAGGAAATATTATTCAGTGATAAAAACATTGCTACTGAAATACATAACCTGGATGACTTCTGGAGAATTCTGAATGAGGAATCAATTCAAAAAGTTTATATCTACTAAACGGGAGCTTAATTTCATTTAGTAAGTTTCTTAAAATTATTAGAAAAGCATAGAAACATGATGGAGATGAGACTAAGATGGGGTAATCCTATACCTCCCATTCTAACAGAAAGAGGAAATCATCACATGTGGAAAATGCAGACTTCATGTGAATGCACACATGCTGTAGACTCCAGGGCACGACAGAGCCCCCGCTTCTGGCACTACATTACTGCATCTACGGTGGTAAGAGGCTAACATCAAGGTATGCGAGATGTATGCCCCTCCTAACTGAAATGTAGGCTGATCATTTTCATAATAGTAACGGTTACTGCTAGGCACTAAATGAAGATTCAAATGGCAGTAGTAAAAATACAGCAAAAAGAACCTACTGCATTTGGTTGCTGATTCACTTTCTTATCTTCTAGATCCTTGAATTTTGACCGAAAAGAGATCATTTTCTCTTGAAGTTCTGGTGTGCAGAGTTCATACACATCCAGCATAAGAGGAAATTTAACATCCTATAACGGAAAAAAAAAAAGCGCAAAGGACAATTCTTTAAAATACATAAACACTTTCAAAGTAATACTTTCATAATTCAAATACAAGTTGAAAATGAAATCTGTAACATCACAATAAAAGACTACCACTGAAGAAGTCCTTTGACTTATTTTGAAAGGTGACCTGCAATAAATGGGCTCTGTGTTTACAAAAAGAACCCACAAAATAGAGAGGGAATAGTGGTGTAGGGTTGGGGAAAAAATGGAGGAAAAGGAATGAGGGGTGGATTTGACCAAAACAAATTATATGCATGTACAATCAAACACTTAAAACAAAATTAAAGAATGATCTGATTCTAACTTTTATATAGTAACTACTTTTCTAGATCCTTTTCTATTAAATAATCAATCATGTGTATTGACACATGACCACAGAAGCTGCAGTTGTTTAACAGAGCATTCCAACTAGCCAATGCTTTGCTGGGAAAAACAATTTTTATAAAGAAACAATACTGAAACATCTAAAGAGCATATTAAAATAGTCACAGTAAATACTAGTAGAGCCCAAACCTACATTTAACCTTCACCTACAACTCTATCAGAAAATGTTAGGAATTTCAGCTCCAGAGGCTAGATTCATTCATATAATTCTTCCCAAGGAATTTTGTATACACACAACTAGTCTGCCCAGTTCAAGACAGTTCAAGGGATCACAGCCTAAGTTCTGTGGTGTGTAAATACAATGCACTGTGCTTACTGCCTCTGTCCTCATTTCCAACGAATCCCCTCAAATCTGATCTATGAAGTGAAGGATCTAATTTAAGGCAGTATTTCTGGGGTGTGCAAGAATACAATTATCTGTGAATCCTTTGAAAAATATAAAAGTCTCCAAGACTTAGATGTTTAAGGCTGGAGGAAGAGGTCATGCATATGTAAAACCAAAGGGGTAAGGATTGCCCACCTAATATTGATCACCCCTAACCATCTCAAAACTATTCTTTTTGGGTTTTGTTGTTGTTGCTTTTTAATTTTTTTTAAGATATTTATTTATTCATTATGTATACAATATTCTGTCTGTGTGTATGCCTGCAGGTGGTTGTGAGCCACCATGTGGTTGCTGGGAATTGAACTCAGGACCTTTGGAAGAG
>JAQHUG010000254.1:2534458-2554091 GCA_028555095.1 Dicrostonyx torquatus | reverse complement strand
GTTGTGAGCCACCATGTGGTTGCTGGGAATTGAACTCAGGACCTTTGGAAGAGCAGGCAATGCTCTTAACCACTGAGCCATCTCTCCAGCCCAACAATTTACTTCTTATAAACTTTGAATACAGTCTATACAAATCTTTGACTCAATAAGGATACGTGGTTTCAAACTCAACACCAAAAAACTGATCAATTAAGCTTTTCTTTTTAGAAGGTGTCACGGTCGATGCAGAAGAATCTGTCTGTAAAATTAAAAGAAAATTCTAGCTTTACTTTTCATAGATTTCAATACAATCCAGTTTACTAATACATACTTCAATTTTTTTAGATGTAGGTCTTTTGTGTATTTCATCCTATGATTCAAAATAATTAACAAAAGATGAAACATGTTGAATCAATAGATTATGTTTACAAGTAGACTAAAATGCTAGTCGTCAAATTTTAAGTACAGGCTGAGCATCTAAAATTTTCTGGCAGCTATCTACCGATTAAGCTAAATTTATTTAAAGCCACTCCAAGAAAAAGACAAAAAGACAAATAAACACAGAGTGGCATAATGAGTCTCTGGTCACCTCTTTAACAGAGTCGTCCTCTATAGCTTCCAGCTTCTGCTGCAGCACACGCATCATTTGTATCCAGCACTCGTTAGCATCCTGTGATGAAAAATGGAACACATTTGTACTGGTGGTGACACTGTTTAGTCTTTAAAATTCTTTCAAACTAATTATTGTTTCCGTAAGAAAAAAGGTATTTTCTTCTTTAAAAATAGCCATTCAGAGCTGGGCATGACAACCACACTTGGGAAGCAGAGGCAGGAGCAATGCCACAAATTCAAGCCTGCATGATCTAAACATAGTCCCAAGGCCACTCAGGGTTACACAGCAAAACCCTGTCTCAAACAAAACTTGTTAACTGGACATGGCAGTGCACATCTTATTCTCAACACTCAGAAGGCCAAGGCAGAAGAATGGCCATCAATTTGAGGCTACTTACATCTAAACTGGAGGCCAGCCTGGGTATATAGCAAGATTCTATCTCCACCCCCACCCCACCCCACCTATACATACAGAGGCTGATGGTAAAGTAATGTAAATACACCTGCCACCAAACCTTGAAACCCTCATGGTATTAGAAGAAAACTGACCCCTGACTTCTGAACACGGTCCTTTAACCTCCATATATGCACCATGCCATACATATCCCAGTCCCACACACAAAAGAGAAATCTGAATTCTTCTACAATATTTTAAACATTTATTTACTTGTGTACATGTCCCTGAGTATGTGCACCACATGTGTGGGGGTGCCACAAAGACCTTAAAGAGGCTGTTAGATTCCTGGAACTGGAACTGTAAACAATTGAGTCACCTAATCTGAGAGCTAAGAACTGAACCTGGGTCCTCTGGAAGAGCAACAAGCACTCTTAACCAGAGCCATACCTTCCATCCCTTGTTTTTTAATTATGCATAAAAATAACTACTTTAATTAAACTGGTATAAGATCTTTTAAAAAGTAATGAATTTCAGAAAATTCATCCAGTAGATTTTGTACTCCTGAGCTACACTACTACAGATAGGTCAAAATTTTAGTGAAAAAATATGAAAGGTACCAAACATGAATACATACACATAAGAATACCAAGTCACATGTAGAGGACTGGAGAGCTGAAAAAGGTTTGGGGGAGAGAGCCAGAGTGGCGAGTGACGAATGCACACAAATGACGAGTAAGGGCGAGGAGAAACACTGCACACAGAAGGCGAGAGTGGCAAAGATAAAAACAGAGGCAGCGAGGGATTTCAGACTGGGGCACAAAGTCACTATAAGTTACCAAAAAAAACCAATACTATTTTTAATACTTTTTATATTTTAACATTTCTTTGTGTGCATGTATGAGTGTGTGCCACATGTGCAAGTGCTTGCAGAGAGCACAAGAGCATGCTCCCCTGGGGTTGTAGTCACCCACCATGGGTATGGGAACACAACTTGGGTCTTCCGGAAAAGCAACAAATGCTCGTAAGTTTCTTTAAAAATGAGTTAGAGGGAGAGTCATCTCTCCATCTCCAAGTCCCACTTATTTTTAATTTACCTGTTTTGGGAGCTAGAGATCAAACCCAGAGCTAGCTTCATTTATGCTAAGGCAGTGTTTAATCGTTCAACTCTACCCCTCCTCTTTTTTTTTTTAATTATTTATTTATTTATTTATTTATTAATTATGTATACAACATTCCTTCCATGTATGCTTGCATGCCAGAAGAGGGCACCAGATCTCATTATAGATGGCTGTGAGCCACCATGTGGTTGCTGGGAATTGAACTCAGGACCTCTGGAAGAGCAGTCAGTGCTCTTAACCTCTGAGCCATCTCTCCAGCCCCTCTACCCCTCCTCTTATTTACATTTTTAAAAGGACAGCAGGGCCTGTGTGACAAAACATATAGGGATAAAAACATCAAGATGACCAGCTAAGATGACAGCCACACTCTGGCAAGAGATAATGACATGAACTAAAGCAGACTAAGATCTGTGTTTAAAACTACATTACAATTACTATCATGAGTGCCAAACACCTAAGTTTTGGGTCAGAGAGATGGCTACGTGAGCAAAGTGCCTGCTATCCAAGGATAAGGACCTGAGTTTGAATCCCCAGAACCCATGTCAAAGTCAAACATGTAGCCAGAGCATTTGTAATCCGAGTGCTCCTACCAGTAGAGACGAGAATCCCCAGAAGCCTGGAGGCCAACTAGCCTGTGGTACACAGTGGATAAACAGGAGTGCTTCTGTCTAAAGTGGAAGGCAAGAACTGACACCAGAGGTTGTCATCTGACTACCAAATGCACACTGTGACGTGTGCATCCACAATTACACACACGCGCACAAAGATAATCTAAGTCTCTCATTTACAAAATGAGAGAAACCTGTCCCTGATTACCTGCTGCAGATACTGTCCTTGTTCACCTTTCTCCGCAAACTGTGGGAAAGCCATGTGCAGAAACTGCAGTAGAATAATAGGTGGTATACTAGAAGAAGTTTTATCCATGGACTCAAACAAATCTCTAAGGGCTTAAAAAGAAAACAAATAATGATTTAGAAAAACAGTAACAAATTTAATATATGGTTATTTTGTAGTGATAAAAATGTTCCAAAATTATACAACACTATGAAGAAGGATGGACACATTTCACATGGGTGACCTGTATGACATGTGGCTTACACTTAAATAAAACTTCTGAGGATAAATAGCACAGCTATAAAACATTATCTAATCTAATTATTTATGAGATGATTCATTTCTAGTCAAGCATGGTAGTGTGTAGCTGTAATCTCATTTCTTGAGAGGATACAGCAATAAGATCTTGAGTTCACGACCAATTGGACTACATGGTGACATTCAGTCTCAATAATAAAGTGGGGGCTGTGCATTAATTACAATGTCAACCTCCTCACGCAGTACAGAAGCACATGATGACTAGCCTTTAGAGAATGCCAGACAGCTTAAGACAGCTTAGGTAGGAAGCACACTTAAGCTTGCATGGGCCCTAGGTTCAGTGCTTAGCACCACAAGAATAGTAGTTTAGATTTATTCTTATACATGTGTATTACTTCTTTATTAACATCAAGTAAGGTTTTCTTAATAGCAATCACAACAACACTACTAAAACTTATTTCTGTCACCTAAGGCTGACCTCTGGAGCTCCACACGTACACTACACACAAAAACGTAACTACATGGACATACACCAAACACACAAAAACCAGAGGGGAAGTTTACTCTTTGAAAGACAAGGCCTTTCTATTGCTCATACTCCAGGTTAGCCATGGCCTTAGAATCTAATCTCCTGCCTTGGTCTTCCAAGTATTGGAAGTACAGATATGTACTACCATGTGTGACTCCACTTCAAAAGTTTATTTTTCAAGGAATATATATATATATATATATATATATCTCACTGGTTTATAATCTGGATACATTTCAAGTTATTTAATGTAAGGATAAAGATATTCCATATAAATGAAGTGACAGACAAAAAATAAATTAGTTGCTATTAGTTCATTTTTTTTTTTACATAGGCCTGGCTGTCCTGGAACCTACAGAGATGAGATCCACCTACTTCTGCCTTCTAAGAGCTGGGATTAAAGGCTTGGGGCACTAGGCCCACTATTGCCACCATTTTATTTTTTCTTAAAAAAAAAAAAAAAAAAGGTACTGTGGCTTTACCAGAGAGATGGTTCTGGAGGTAAGGTACCTACTGACAAGCCTAACATGAGTTCAATTCTCCCAGGACCCACATGGTCCAAGGAGAGAACCCACTCACGAAAGCTGCACATGCACACACAAACATGTAAGTAACACGCATTGAGTAGGACAGCCCTCTCAGGACACGCACTGACCTGCAGTAATATACTGTGCTGAAGCCATCTCCCCGGAGGCTCTCAAGGCACCCGCATACCTAGGAACATAAGTATAACAAACACAATTAAATTCATCCTGAAATTTAAATGAGAAGAAATTAAGGCAAAAGAACTTATTAGGATACTGTTAAATTCAAATTTCTCAAAGTATTTTTTCCCCTTCTGGTCTTACTCATGTAAGCACAATGGACCTTCAAAAGCTATTTAAACTTAAAAGCCACATACTTAGATTCTGCATTGACTTCCTACAGAGCATTGCTTAGAGTAAAGTCAGAGGCCTCCTTTCAACATAACTAAGTCACTGGCAGGTCAGCATTCTAGCAGAGAGTATCTACTTTCACTTTCAGCTTTATGATCCTCAGTTAATTTACAATAGCACAGAACATGAAACATCCAAAGGAAAAAAAATCCAACCATGGTCACTGCTCACATATTACCTCATTATATAGAATCTCAATCTACACTCACTGACAAATTCTCTATGATAAAACATGGCTTTTCTACTACACATTCACTAGAGTCTCTAATATCTTAGAGAAGAGAACAACCAGAACTACCCGCACGATCAACCTTGACAAATCTCAACTTTAGGTCAGATAAAGAACTTCACCAAAAATGAAAGCCTACATGACCTGTTTGCATTCCAATGTAACATGAAATATGAAGTCGCCAGAGGCACTTGGAGGGAACGAGAATTTTTAACTAGAGAAATAAAATGTTCTAGTTTGGCAGGAAAATAGATCACCAAAGCATTTGCATCTGTCAAAACCAATCAAATCCAACAAGGAAAAAAATAAATGACCAAACCAAACAGCATGGTATGTGTCCCTGTAGATGTAAAGTATGCCTCAATTTAAAAACATGAAAGCACTTTGCTTACTCCAATAGGATGAAAGAGGCCACAGAAGAGATGTTAAATTACCTCCAACTCAAGATGCTTTCCTGCCATCTGTTTATAATTTTTGAAACTATAAGGTTTTTGTTTGAATTTTGTTTTGTTTTTTGTTTTTTGAAACTATAAGGTTTTTGTTTGAATTTTGTTTTGTTTTTTGTTTTTTGAAACTATAAGGTTTTTGTTTGAATTTTGTTTTGTTTTTTGTTTTTTTAAATTTATAGAGTCAGATGGAGTGGAGGGCAGGAAACATCTTTAAGACTACTTCAGATTCTCAAAGAAATCAAAGCAGGACTAATTTACAAAACATGAGAGCAGAGAGCTGTATGAACAAGCAGTGACCCAGTCCAGTAAAAATAGGCAAGTGGCACAATGAAGTCTATCCCAAAACATAACTTTTTAAAAGTAAAATGCAGATAAAAACATTAGAAGTATTAAAAAATGATCTAAACATTTGGGGCTGGAGAGATGGCTTAGCAGCTTAGAGGTCCTTCTGCAGAGGACCCAGGTTCAATTCCCAGCACCCACATGGCAGCTCAAAACCATAACTCTAGTTTCAGAGATCCAATGCCCTTTTCTGGCCTCCAAGGGAATCAGGAACATCTACTATGCAAACCTACATGCATGCAGGCAAAACACTCAAACATAAAATCCTTTTAAAAAAAAATCGTAAAAAAATTAGACCTGAAAGTTCTAATTTAGTCAAATTTAAAGTGCCTAACTGAGTACCACAGTTAAAAAAAAAAATAAACACTCAGATTCTAAGAACATTTAGGAAAATAAAAATAAAGGAAAAAGCCTAAAACTACTAACAAAAAAAAGAAACAGCAACCACTCTCAGACGAGAAAGGCCTATAAAACCTCTGAGAAATAACTATTAACCACTGAAGAAACAATTTTGATCCAGGATATTTGCACCAAGAGAAATGGGTTTAAAAAAAATAGTGTTTTTAAAAAAAAATCACAAAAAGTTACTGTGATTGTATCAGGCCATATTTCTAAGTAAAAATAAAAGAGAAAAAAAAAGTGCTAAAGACTAAAATAACTGCCAGTATCAAGTACTAATTTGAATGTTCATATTTTCATTAAAATCTTTCAATAAAGGCTCCCAGTCGCCATCATACAAACAGCTCATTATCATTATATTATTATAATGTGTGTCACAGAAGAGGGCATCAGTTTTCTCCTTCCACATATGGGTCCTGGGTACTGAACTCAGGACATGCAGTAGGCATCTTTACCAACTGAGAAATCTCACTGGCCCCCACGGCATTTTCTTTAAGGATTCATTTATGTTATCTCATGTACATGAGTGTTTTGCGTGTCTGGTACCTACAGAGAGCAGAAGAGGGTGTCAGACCCTCTGGAACTAAAGTTACAGACAGACAGATGCTGGGAAAGTGAACACAGATCTTCTGCAAAAGCAGTTTAGCAGTTAAGTGCTCTTAACTGCTGAGCCTTCTCTCTAGCCTCTACTATTTTTTAATTTATACTCACTGAGAAGAGATTTACAAATTCATAGGTTCTCAAAGGATATGACTTTTATTCACTTGTGTGACGGAATATAAAAACAAAGTTTTCGTTCTTTTTTTTTAAAACTACCATTCAACTGTAGGGCCCAGCCATGTCAAGCTCAACAGAGACCTGAGTTTCAGATTACCTGTTTCCAGGAAAGACCACAAACTGAGACCACCCAGGAATGAACCGTCCAAGAGGAAAGGACCTAACGTTCGTCCCAACCATTGTACAAAGGATCATCTAACGTCTATTAGCCTGCACACATCCATTCCTTTTCACCAGGACAACCCTAGACAAATGCCACCAATCAGAGATCCTAAACCTTAGCAATCCCTCAGTCCAACCTCTGCTACAATAAAAGAAAAACCCATCCCAACTGAGTTTGAGGCTCTCTGATCGTGCCAATGTGTTGGACACACAGACAGCCCAAGTTCAGACTTGAATAAAGGCTCTCTGCTTTTACATATGGAATTTGGTCTCTGTGGTAGTCTTTTAGAGGTCCCAGCAATCTGTGCACAATGGTATGATGGAATATAAAAACAAAGGTTTTGCCCTTTTTTAAAACTACCATTCAACTAGTGTAGTTAAACCTTAACCTTAAGGGAACAAAATTAAAAGCATATAAGCTAGTATTAACAAAGCTACTAAGACAATAAAATGAGTTAGAACAGTTAGTGCTGGAAGATCTGTATTACCTATATACAAAAAGAGATGGAGTAAGACATCTACCTCCTACCATACATGCAAACTAACAGGAAAAATTTCTCTTCCTTAAAAAAGGAAATATGGCCAGGTTGTGATAGCTCACACCTTTAATACCAGCAGAGGTAGAGGCAGGTAGATTCCTGTAAATTTCAAGACCAACCTGGTCTATATAGTGAGTTCCAGGAAAGACAGAGACCCTGTCTCAAACAAAACAAAACAAACAAAAAACATAGTATGTTTGCAATGTTATTATTACAGAGTTCATTTCTAACATAACACCAGAAGAGATAAAATGAGACATTAAAATATGATTTTTACATTTACTCTGTGTGTACTCATGTGCTGCACTGCACACATGAGGATCAGAGGACTCTCAGGTGTTCACTCTCTCCTACTTTGCTGAAGAAGGGTCTCACAGCATACTTCAGCAAGCTAGCTTGTAAGCTTCCAAGCAACTTGTCTGTCTCTGTGCCTCCCACCTGGCCCTAAGAGTGCTGGATTACAGATGCATGCCACTGTATCTGGCAATCTACATAGGCTCCAGGGACCAATCTCAGGTAATCAGGCTTGCATATCAACCATATTTGGCCACTAAGCCATCTCCCTAGCTCCTACATTAAATATTTTTTAATGTGCTGTAAACAGACTACCCACAAAGTTAAACAACTCAGAATACAGGAAAAAGTACTTATAAATTATCCGGTAAGTCAATTTAGAATATATTTTAAAACAACAACTTATTTAAAAAAAAAAAAAGGCAAATAACTCAAAAACAGGCTAGGAGAGGTGGGGCGGTGATGGCTCAGTGGTTAAGTGCACTGCTCTTCCAGAGGACCCAGGTTCAATTCCCAACACCCACACTGCAGCCTACAAATGTTTGTAATTCCAGTATTAGGGGACCCAACACTGTAATATTCTGTCCTGTTCTTTAAGAGACAAGCCCTGCCTACTCCCCTCCCTTCGGCAGAGGCAAGGGGATCTTCCCCTCCCTGTCTCTCTTCCCAAGAGGTGGCTGCTGCCATGGCTCCTCTTCTATCCTATCCCCATACCTGTCTCTATTTCTCTCTCTCCCTCTCTACACCTTCCCTTTCGAACACACTAAATACTCACTATGCCTATAAATCTCTGTCTCTCACCTGGCGCGGCTTGAACCACGGACCTGCCGAGGTCTCTCATCCACAACCTCTCACTGGCCTGGGACCCACAGAGGCCTCAGGTGGTGGGACCCAGCTGTCCCTCGTGGGCCTCTGTCGCCCCTCGGGGAATGGCACCATTTTTTTCTAAACCATTACAAACACCCATGACGAAACACCAAAAAACATAGATGACAGATACATAGATAGATAGATAGATAGATAGATAGATAGATAGATAGATAGATAGATAGATAGATAGATAGATAGATAGATAAAGAATATATTTTTAAAAACAGGCCAAGGATTTAAATAGACATTTTCAAAACATACAAATGTCCAATAAGGACCTGAAAAGAATCATCAGACATTAGAAACATAAATGAAGAGTATCAACCAGTCACCACTTCACACCTGTAGGCTAACAACAATCAAATGCAGATGTAACAAGTACTGAACAAAGGTGAGGAAATTAAGAGTCCTTTTCCACTGCTGGTAAAATGTAAAATGGTGCAGCCTCTTTGCAGAAAATTTTGTTTCTCAAAATCTTATGACTAAACAACCCATTCCTAGGTACAAAAACAAGAGAAATGAAAACACTGTCCAAATGTTTGTACATAAATACCTGCAGTGCTTAGAATGAGAAACATCCCACCCTCCCCCCGCCATAGGCTCATTTATTTGAGACAAGAGCCCCTATTTCGTGGTGCTTTTCAGGAAAGTTATAGACTTGCTGAGTAAGTACAACATTAGGGGTGGCCTTTAGGAGTTTACAGACTTGTGCCACTTCCTATTTCCACCCTCTGTTTCTTGTGTACAATAAAGGCAATCAGCCAAGCCTTGCCCGCCGTCATACCTTTCCCACCAGTACACCACCATGGGTTGTCTACCATCCCTTTGGAACTGTAAGCCAAAATAATGCGGTGGAGACACTGCAAGCTTCATGGCCCGCAGAGAAATAAGGGAAGAATGACACCCAGGGTCAGCACTTTAGCAGGTGCTGGGTCAAAACATTCAGAGTCTGACTGCAGGATTCACTTTTCTTAAGCACAATAAGCTTAAGAAAGGTTTTCCAGTGACAGCTATCACAACAAAGCTTTAAGCTGCACAGAAATTCCCTGCAAAGTAGCAAAGCGCCTGTGACCTTTACAGTAAAGAATGAGTTCTACTGGCTGATAAACAGAGCTGGGGCCTAGAGAGGATTTTCCATAAGCATAAGGACAGAGTCTATTGATGGAGGATGCAAAGTTCATGGGACCACATAAGGACAGGTTCCCTTCACTGAAAGGCAAAGTATAGGATTCAGGTCTAACCAATGCCCCAGATTTTGGGGAATTTAGGAAGGCTGGCTCACAGAGTAGCAAAAAGACTACCAGGTTGTCAGACAGCATCCACTCCAGCATTTTCTTCCTTTGAAGAAAATAGGTCTAAGTGTCTTAATAAATCTTGTTCCTCCAATGTTTTCTTTAAGCTGCACCTCCTACACAAGCCCTTCCTCTTCCCTAAGCAGCTAGTTTAGTCACAGTATTTTATAGCAGCATTAGGAAAGTAGCACAATGTCCGTGCCAGCATTACTCCTAACAGTGGACACAAGCCAAATGCCTACCAACAAAATGAATAAAGAAAATTTTGTATGTGTATACCATGAAACAGTAAGAGTAATACATGTTCTGCATGAATGAACCTTTGAAACTCTTATGCAAAATGAACAAAGTCAACTGGAAGACCACATATTGCATTGTTATATGTATATGAAATGCCCCTAGGTGGGCAAATTTATAAAGGAGAAAGTAAATTAATTGCTGAAGATGGGTGGAAAAATAAAACGTGTGACTACCAGTGAGTACACATGTCCATTCATTCATTCATTCATTCATTCTTTCATTCATTCATTGGAGACAGGATCTCACTGTGTAGACCTGGCAGGCCTAGAACTCACATGTAGAACAGCCTAGCCTTAAACTTAGAAATCCACCTGCATCTTCCTCCTGAATGAATTAAAGGTGTGCACTACCATGCATGGCCACAATTCTTTTCTTAAGAGAGGGAAGGTTTTCAAAGCAGTAACAATCGTACAATTCTGTGAATAAAAATCATGGATACATGAAAAGCGACCTGGTGTAATAAGTGTCTCAATGAAGATGTTATGAAAGTAGGACCGCTCATCCAAAAATGAGCCACCTTTACTCAGAGACTAACCCAGTTCTTTTCAGTCTTACCTTTTAAGGGCATCTTTGAGTTCAGGCACAGAACGAATACACTGAACTGTAGCATTCATGTAACAAGTGTTACCAAGGTTTGTCAATCCACATGGTAACTCCATCTGATAAAAGGGGATGGAGTAGGATTAACACATTTATAAAAGGACATAACATACATAAATCACAAAATTTCACACTCTGAGTCAAGAATCATTTACCAGCCCTATCAACTAATATTCTACCTTCACACTAAAACAGTGTTCTTTCATTTCCCTTAACAGAAAACTTTTACTTTCATTTCCCTTAACAGAAAACTTTTACTTGCACCACGCCAGCAACAATTCTGTTTTAATTCTTTTCTAGAAAATAGCACAGGATATTAGTTCTACATCTTTTCTAGGCTTGGCAAGGAAAGGATAGGAAACGTGCAGTAGAAAGACTTCAGAACAAATACACAAAAACAGACAGACAAATGAACTGGGCTTGGTAGTGCATGCCTGCAATCTCAATAGTCAGAAGAGAGGCATATCATGAACTCAAGATTGTCTGGGCAACACAATAAGTCTGTCTCAAAAATCCCTTCACTTCCAAAACGTGTGAAGTACTAGGTGTGTGTTTATTTTAGTTTGACAAGTCTTGACCATTTTCTATATTGATTTTGCATATAACAGATTTTGCATTTTGGAATAGAAGCCGGGCCATAGCTCAGTGGCAAAGTACTTGCTTAAGCATGTCCTCAGTTTGATCCTCAGTACCATAAAAAAAAAAGATAAACTATATTTAACATGGAAGGTATTAAGAATTTAAATATCCTATCATTTAAACTTCTCTTTGATCCAGTTTTCTCATAAGTAGTAAATATTTCAATAGAATTATCTTCCCAATACATATCTACTATATATCGATATATGTATATTTGTGTGTGCGTTATAACACCATCTGTAAAAAAAGTCTTTATTATCGCATAGCTTTGAAGTATAAAAGTATAAGCCCTGAATTACGAATGTTACATTTAATGCTAAATAGAAATTAAGCTTAAGTTAAAACCACATGTAAATGAAGGAAAGCTATAATAATCAAAGTATACAATATCAAGGAACTCCTGAGTTTTATGATGACCTGTCTATAGGACAAATTTAAGCTAGTTTCAAAAATATTAAAATTCTGCTCATTGCTAACACATATCAATCTTAGTAATTAAATCAAAGCCTTTAGATACTACTTTCTGGAAGGCATCTTAATAATTGTCCTTCAAAAAGTAGTGACCCAACATAAACTCTGGTGTCTTACAGCAGTTGCTAACTGTTCTTCTGTCATGTCTTCTACGAAGACAGTTTTAGCTGAGGGTTCTTCTGGAAGAGCATCTGCTGACCCCATCATTAGTACAGTCATTCCCTGTTACAAAAGAAATAAGTTCATGAAAATACTTAAAAGTTGACAATGTCATGTTTAATAAAGGGAAACTCAAAAGAACTCATACTGCAGCATGGTTCTACTAGCCAAGGAAAGGTAAATCTACATAAACAGACTCATGGCAGCCCAGCCCCGCGGTAGCTGGAGGGAGGACTTAAAATGGGCCTGTGTTTCTTTAGTAAAATGAGCAAATGTAGAACCTTAAGAACATCTATGAGCTGGGCACCGCAGCACTTGGGAGGCCAAGGTCTGGGCACCCTGACTTCTAGTCCAGTCTGGTCTCCACAGTTCCAGGACATTTTGAGGCCCTGTCTCAAAACAACAACAATAAACCAATGACTGGTCCAACTTGAAACCCACACCATGAAAGGGAGCCCATACCTGATACTTCCTGGATGACCAGAACCAGAGGCTGGATAGTCCAGAGACCCAGGATAGTACCAAACATGAATAAAGTCCATGAAATGATTCCTAATGATATTCTGTTATACTCATAGATTGGTGCCTAGTCCAGCTGTCATCAGAAGCTTCATCTAGCAACTGATGGGAGCAGATGCAAAAACCCACAGCCAAACATTAGGTAGGGCTCAGGTAACACCAAGGAAGAGGATTTTAAGAGCCGGGGGGGCAGGGGGAGGCTGGAGAGATGGCTCAGTGGTTAAGAGCCTTGCCTGTTCTTCCAAAGGTCCTGAGTTCAATTCCCAGCAACCACATGTGCTCACAACCATCTGTAAAGAGGTCTGGTGCCCTCTTCTAGCCTGCAGGCATACATGCAGACAAAATGTTGTGTACCTAATAAATAAATATTAAAAAAAAAAAAAGAGCCAGCGAGGTCAAGGACACCAGCAGAACACATGGCCGTACAGTTTGGTGTCCTTATAGGACAGCAGTGGGACTGGAGGTTCTTTGTGACTCTTTTGCCTACTCTGGGACCCTTTTCCTCCTACTGGGTTGCCACATCCAACCTTGATATGAAGGGATGTGCCTGAAAGGCCTGCTCTTTTCTAAAAGGAGACCGGAGGGTCTCCATGAACTTGTCATAACACAGCAGCAAACAATACTAAACCATCACTAATGAGACTTTTTCCAAAGCCGTCTAAGGAAGCAAATATTTAAATATGCCAATAATCAGGAAGTTAAATGCACTTGCCATGCAAGCATGACGACCTAAGTTCAAATCCCCAAAACCCACGTAAAACCAGATACAGTAACACTCATTTCTAATCCCAGTGTTCCTAGGCAAGAAGACACGGGAAAACTCCCAGAAGCTCAAAGGGCCAACTTGCCTGCCTTACACAGCAGCAAACAAAACACCCTGTCTCACACACAATGGAAGGCAAGACTGATCAGTGTTCTCCCCACTCCCGTGAAAATATCCTCACCAAAACTAACATAAAAAATAAATCTGTTAAAAAAATTAAAACTAATCACACAAATTCCCACAAGGTTTTCCTGATCAATGATTTCATATATGTAGAGAACATCAATCTTTAACTCACTCAGAAAGGAGAAATTTTTCTCCAGCTCTCTTAATGAGCTCAGCATAATTCTGACAATAAAATAAAAATATAGACTAGCCAGGTGTGGTGGCGCAGGCCTTTAACCAGGAGGCAGAGAAAAGATCAGTTCAAGGCCATCCTGCACTACAGTTCAGGGCCAGGCTGAGCTACTTGAGACACTGTCTCTATAAAAATGAAGGCTGACATGCCTCATGATCATACATGCAGACATCCTAAATAAGAAACAGAACCCGGCAATACATTAAGGAGGTAAATATGTCCTCCTCCCAAACGGTCACAGCACTGTAAGTGCTGTCTATGAAACTCCACTGGCACTGAGATTCTTTCAGAACTGTTAACTCGCAGATGTTTTCACAACCAGGCCTGGGGCACATGTCTTCAAGCCCAGCAGATGGATCTGTGAGTTCAAGGTCTATAAAGAGAATTCCATGCCAGCCAGGACTATATAGTGAGACCCTGTCTTGGGGAGAGGGGGGCAGTAAAATACTTTATTAACTCTTCACCTCTGCATACAGCTGATGCATACAGTATTAGAACAAGAAGAACCATGAAGCTGCTATGTCCACCGAGTAGTGACAGTGCTGCAAATGCTGAGTCAGAACTTGGGTTAGGGACTTCTCTCAATTTTTTACTTATTTATGATTTTTAATTGTATTTGTGTGTGTGAGTGAGAGTGTATGTATGAGTACATCTGTGTGTACCACATGTGATACTCACGGGACAATTTGCAGAAGTCACTTCTCTTCTACCATGTGGGTTCCAGGGACTGAACTCAGGTCCCCAGATTTAGCAGCAAAGATTTACCATGGAACCAACTGCCAACTCCATTTTTAATTACTTTTACAAGAAAGAATATTTTTTAACATCTCAGTTTTAATTCCCAACATGCTAAATATCAATGGACAAAAGCCCATAACAACACGTTGGAGTTCATTGCACATTATTTCTTTGACACAGAGTCCAGCTCTGACTGATCTGGACCTTCCAGAGATATACCTATATCTGCCTCCAGATGCTAGAATTAATGGCACCATACCAAGCAGACACACACTCTTCATTCTATTTCTGAGGCTGAAGCAAGACTGCCTGAGGCAGGAGTTCAGAGCCAGCATGGCCAGTATTTAGAAATACTGGGTGGTAGGGGTGGGTTGAGAATCGATGAGAGCACAGTTGGCATGTACCTTAGTGGTGAAGAGCTGGCCGAGCATGCACCAGACCCACAGTCCCATCCCCAGTACCAACGACAGAGAATGGGTAACAGTGAAATTGAACAAAGCATTAAAAAAAAAAAAAAATCAGATGATCATTTTAACAAATAGAAAAAGGACTTAACAGCACTTAACAGTCATTCATAATTTTAAATCTTAGTGAATTAAGATAAAATGTCCACTCTCACTGTTTTCTATTTAACAGTATACTAAAAATTCTAATAAGAATTTGGGAGAAAAAAAACAAAACCAGAATCATGATGACTAAAAGGGGAAGAGTAAACTCATTATTTGCAGATTTTATTTCTGTGTATGTAAAGACCTCAAAGCAATCTCCAAAAACATTACTGGAAAAAAAATCACAGAATTAAAAAAAAAAACAACAGAAAAAAAAATCAATTATATTTTTAAACACTAGTCATGAACATTAAAAAACAATTTTTAAAAATTTTGTTTTCAACAGCAACAGAATATTAAATTCTAGAATCTGGAGCTGGAGAGGTGGCTCAGCAGTTAAGAGCACTGGCTGCTCTTCCAGAGGACATGGGTTCAATTCCAGCACCTACATGGCAACTCACAACCGTCTAATTCCAGTTCCAGGGGATCTAACACGCTCACACGGAAATATATGAAAACAAAACACCAATGCACATAAAGTGAAGATAAATAAAACCATTTTTAAAAATTCTTAGAATCAGCTGGGCGGTGGTGGCGCACGCCTTTAATCCCAGCACTCGGGATGCAGAGGCAGGCGGATCTTTCTGAGTTTGAGACCAGCCTGGTCTACAAGAGCTAGTTCCAGGACAGGCTCCAAAGCCACAGAGAAACCCTGTCTCGGAAAATAAAGAAAAAAAAAAATTCTTAGAATCTAACAAAAGTCAGGAAAAGTCTCTATACCAAAATACTACAACTCTGCTATAACAAAACAGGAAGCCTACCATACTCAAAGACTTAGTACTCAAATGTAGATTCATTCTCTCCAAATTGATCTAAAGGTCTATATAATTTTCAAAGTCAACCTGAAGAAAATGATTTCTTCTAAAATTACAAATGAACTCAAAAATATTCTTGAAGAGGAAAGTGTAGGGATTCACAGTCCTTATTTCATACGGACATTTGCTTTTGTTATCAAGATCACACGATACTACTATAACTGATCAATGAGACAGAGCTCATACATAGACCTGTATTTGATTTTCAATAGAAACTTAAACCAAAGAATTATAATAAATGATGCTGAATAGAAATACACATTTAAGAGGTGCTCTTAGGATTTATTTTGTTGCAATAACTAGATCATTTCATTGCATGAGTGTTCTAAATACTTACATTTTTTATTTTGATGTTTCCCCAGTCATCGTCCTATTTCAAAGACAAACAAAAATGTTTAACCACCTCTGCACAACTATTAAATATGAAGCTACCTCAAATTAAAATTTACATGCCCGCCCCGAAAACTAGAAATTCAATCCAGACCAGCTTGACTTGTATATATCACAAACTTTGATGTCTTTTAACTGAAACCTCTCTGCTCCCTTAGTTTTAAAACATAAATAATATACAGTGTAAAGAAATGGAAAATCATAAAATTCTGGTATAGAATATATACACAATCAATGTTAATTATTATCAATCACCGTTTTAAATTAGTATTTTCTGCTATAGTCCAGAGTAAACTAAAGGACACAACTCAGCTCAAACCAGTTATCCAAGTCCCTGGAGGCCAAATTTAGGATTTGAAGTAAACAAGTTCTCCTCAATATCTATTCCTAACAAACAGGACAGGCAGGTGGTTCTTCCAGATGTCACATCAAACCCAACAAAAATATTTTTCTGCTATTCTATTCTTATGTGGTATCATAAACAATAAAAGAAAAAAACTCATCGTTCTGTGGCCCCTCATCAAAGGCTGCTAATCTTGAACTCTCACTATAGAGTTTGTGTGATCATTACAGAGAAACAAGAGGAGAAACAGCTTTTCTCTCCTTTTAAATAAGCATTTTTATCCTCCCATCTCTAGGTAGCAGTTAGACAGCAATGAACTTTGTTAATGTGCATTAGTGTTTTGCCTGTATGTACATCTGGTATGAGGGGTTCCAGGTCCCCGGGAGTCACAGACAGTTGTGAGCTGCCATGTGGGTACTGGAAATTGAACCCCGGTCCTCTGGAGAAATAGTAAGTATTCTTAACCACTGAGACATCTCTCTAGCCCCCAAAACAGTTAATTACTCTTATTTTTTTCTCTTTTTTTTTTTTTTGTTTGTTTGGTTGGTTGGTTGGTTGGTTTGGTTTGGTTTTTTTGGTTTAGTTTTTCAAGACAAAGTTTCTCTGAGTAGCCCAGGCTGTCCTGGGACTCACTCTGTAGATCAGGCTGGCCTTGAACTCAGAGAGATCTGCCTGCCTCAGCCTCCTAAGTGCTGGTATTAAATTACTCTTAAGAGAAAAATATTTTTCTTTAAAATGTAGATTTCTTAAATTTTTTCTTTAAAATGTAGAAAAGGGAGGGAAAATGTACAGGTGTCCCATTAAAAAACCAGAGCTTTAATGAAGATGTTAAACTCAATTTCAACATTCATACACATTATAAAAATATATACTATGGTATTTTTTAAAAAATTACCCATACTGTTGCATTTTTATTATTCTATAGTTTATGTGTATTAGCCTGGTACCTTGAAAAGTCAGAAGAGGACATCAGATCCCCTAGAACTCTAGTTACAGACAGTTCTGAGCCCCCAGGTGGGTTCTGGGAATCAAATCTGAGTCTTTTGCAAGGCCAACAAGTGTTCCTAACTACTAATCCATTTCTCCAGCCCCTTTCTGTGTTTTTTTTTTTTTTTTTTCGAGACAGGGTTTCTCTGTAGCTTTGGAGCCTGTCGTGGAACTAGCTCTTGTGGACCAGGCTGGTCTCGAACTCACAAAGATCCGCCTGCCTCTGCCTCCCGAGTGCTGGGATTAAAGGCGTGCGCCACCACCACCCGGCTCTGTGTATTTTTAACACATAAAATTTTCCATCTCTGTACATGAAATTATTAAAGAGATACAAATCCATTTTATACTAGTCTACAATAAAAATAAAAATCTCCATAGAAAAATTGAAACATAATTATAAGATGCTATAGTCCTAACCACTAGAGGTATCTACTGAACAGAATTTTAAATGACACTGCAATTTTTGAAATAGACATGATGCTTCTCACATACACAATACCACTAGAACAGTTTAAACAGGAGGCAGAGGCAGGCAGATCTGTGAGTTCAAAGCCAGCTTGATCTACCTAGGGAGATTCAGGACAGTCAGGACTACATGATAAGATCATGTCTCCAAAAAATGTACATTAGTAATAATCACAGTTTCTAGTACTAATTATATAAGCAGTATTAATAAAATTTTAGAACACTTTTACCTTCAGTGTCCCTCCTTTCACCATAACTTTTTGTCTGGCTGGCTGGACTCCAGTCAGTGCAAAAAGCTGGGCCTTGAAAACCATTGGAGGTTCATCGGTATTCAATTCTACACCTTCAAATTTCTCCTTTCCCCATTTTACTGTAACTGTAAACAAAAACATAATTATTTTTCACTTACATACTCTTTAAATTTATAGACCTCAAATTCAGAAAATACTTAGGGAACAACTCTTAAAGGTGAAAATATGCCAGGCCCTACCATTTAGGAGGCAGAGACAAGCCATCTTTGTGAGGGCCAAGCCAGTCAAGACTACAGAGAAACCCTGTCTCAATCCCAACCCTCCAAAAAGAAAAGTCAAATTATGTCCTTCATTGTTTTATTTCCCAAATGAGTAATGTACATGCAATGGACCCAAAACAAAGTTTTCCTGGATCTAATTTGGTTTCTCATTATATAAATAAAGCACACTGAGAACACAGCTCAGTGGTACAGCATCTGCCCAACATATAGATGACATGAGCTAAATTTCCAGCACTGCAGGATAAAAGAGGGGAGGGAAGAAAGGGGGGAGAAGAAAGGGATATAAGAAAGGAAGGAATGGAACAGGGAACAGAGGGGAAAGAAGAGATTAACTTGAGAAGTTGATTGATCCATGTCACAAAATTGGTTATACCATCCAAATATTCTAAATTATATACCAATAAGTTCTGTCAATTAAGATGAACCTCTGATCCCACTGAACGATTTCCCAGAATAAAGTTCCTAGCCTTCAGGATGTGGTTAGCTTAAGAACCATTCAAAGCAGTGGTTCTCAAACTCCCTAATATTGCAACCCTTTAATACAGTTCCTCATGTTGTTCTGAGCTCCCAACCATAAAATTATTTTCATTGTTAATTCATAACTGTAATTTTACTATTGTTATGATTCATAATGTGAATATCTGTTTTACGATGGTCTTAGGCAACCCCTGTGAAAGGGTCAAGACCCACAGGTTGAGAACCACTTACTTAAAGCAATATACACTATTGGAACAGTGAGTCAGAAAGACAAAAGAGATCATGAGAAAAAAAAACCTTAGCCAGGCAGTGGTGATGCATGCCTTTAATCCTAGGTACTTGGGAGGCAGAGGCAGGTGGATCTCTGTGAGTTTGAGGTCAGCCTGGTCTACAAGAGCTAGTTCTAGGAAAGTCAGGGCTACACAGAGAAACCCTGTCTCAAAAAAAAAAAAAA
>JAQHUG010000254.1:2515173-2531191 GCA_028555095.1 Dicrostonyx torquatus | reverse complement strand
GACAAGTAGCATATGGCACACTAAAAACATACATATGTTTTTTATGGCATATGCAATGTGTAATCCCTGAAAGAGTTAAATAAAGAATAAAGGCTGCTTGGTGTGTTTGATTATTAGACAACTCTAACAGTAGCAGGAAAAATAGGTTCAAATATAGCACAAATTGTAATCATAAAGAGACAAAAGCAAAGACTCTGAGAATACAGTTTAGTGGTTTCTACTTAGCATGCACAAGTTCCTCCTAGGTTTGATCCCCAATAACACAATAACAAGTTGTCTTTGTGTGTGTGTGTGTGTGTGTGTGTGTTTCATTCATTTTTGGTTTTTCGAGACAGGGTTTCTCTGTGTTGGTTCCCTAACTGTCCTAGAACTTGCTCTATAGACCAGACTGACCCTAAAATAAGAGATTGGCCTAAGTCTGCTGGTATCAAAGCGTTAGCCACCATATGTGGTCTACAAGTTTTA
Organism: Dicrostonyx torquatus; assembly: GCA_028555095.1. Classification (NCBI taxonomy): domain Eukaryota; kingdom Metazoa; phylum Chordata; class Mammalia; order Rodentia; family Cricetidae; genus Dicrostonyx; species Dicrostonyx torquatus. The sequence goes on along the minus strand of JAQHUG010000254.1, from coordinate 2,530,726 downwards.
AAGTAATGTATAATAATAGTACAAGCTAAAGATAACACAGGACAAATGAGAACAGTATTAGAAATAAAGGAGAGGGCGCCACGTGTGGTGGTGTACATCTTTAATCCCAGCAACTGGGAGGCAGAGAAGGGCGATCTTTTGAGTTCCGGACCAGCTAGGCCTTGTCTCCTGTCTCCAAACAACAAAAAAATAAAAAATAAAAAAAAATCCATCCTAAGATTAACTATTATTCTTGGTTCATATAATTCTTTAAAAGCAATCAACGTCTTATAAAGGATGTCAAAGTGGAGAGTCAGAATAATCAATAAACCACATCCATACCCAACTGGAGTTGCCATACACATTTTTGGAAGCCATTTTGACTAAGAGTAGAAAGAAAGAAGTCCATTAACTATGGAAAACATGATCCTTGGCCAGTATCTTGGAAAGCCAGAAAGAAAAGACTTCTGCCAAATGCCAAAATGAAAGAAACGGCACTCGCCAGTATTTGTATTGATCTACCCTTTGAAGCTAACACTCTGCTGCATCTTCGCAGTCTAAAGCAATGTATGCTGAAGTTAAAACGAAGCATCAAAAAGACTGAAATTGGCACAAAGGGGGCGGTAGAACCAAAAGGGAGCAAAGGGAGCTACTGAAGCAATCCCAAGCAGAAGACGAGCAAACCTTATACCCGAGACCTTCCGTCCCCAACTTCCTTCCATGCTCATTTCACTGCTATCACCCAGGAGCGCAAAGCAATCACACTCCACCAGCCTGGTCTTCCGAGCCCCAGGACAGACACACCTTCACCTTTCCCAGCACACTAGGTCAGCGACAGAAAGTATTCTGCAGAGTCACGACTCTTGAGGTTTTCCCTGTCTCCACACCTGCTCCCACCCCACCCGCTCCGAGACACGGCGGACAAGCTCCCACGCGTAGCTCGGCGCCGACTCGCGCGGCGGCCACTCCGCACTTCCCACCGTGGCCCTCCGCGGCTGTGCCCTGCGCGCGCCTCTGCAGGCTGGGCCTAGGCGGAGGCCTACCATCGGCTGCGAGAGCGCGGCGCGAGGGAGGATGGAGCTCACCAGAGTAGAGAGGCATGGTGGGGCACAAGGGAAGAAACGGCGCGGGAGGCTGGGTCTGACAAGGGCGGCAGAGGGATCAGAAGCAGCTTGTGGAGCCTGCCGGGGACGAAGCGCGGTGGTGGCTGTAGCTCCGAAGCGACAAGCCTCATTCAAACCGGCCACTAGCTATGACGCAGCAGCACGCTGTTCGCCCAGGGAGCCGCTGCAGGGAGGGAGGGGCGCTGCGCGGGGCAGAGGCGGGGCCGGGGGAGGGAAATAAAGGGAAGAGGGGTGGGCCGAGTGGAGGAGGGGACGGGGACGAGGGGCGGCCAGGGCGAGGGGAGGGAGGGAGGCGGGGCCTGGAGATAAGGGGCGGGGCCTGGGAAGAGCAGCGTGACCCGAAGGATGATGGGAGTGCAGGGCAGGCTGAGGGAAGAGGTGGGGCCTGATGCTGAAAGGAGGAAGAGGAGATTTGAGGAGCGGACAGGGCCTGGGGATGAGGAAAGAGTCGCAGATTGAGGAGCAGCCGCGGGGGTAGGAAGCAAAGGAGATAGGCCATAGAGGGGTGGGAGGAACCTTGTGGTGAGCAGAGGGAAGTGAGCAGGCAGAGGGTGAGAGGAGGAGAAGCCTGGAGGTGTATCGGAAGGAGCCAAGGTGCACACTGGAAGGACTGAGATAGCAAAGGAGTGAAAGTGGAGATCGAGGCCGAGAAGGGGAAGGGGCCCTGCTGGAACGCAGTCCTTGTCCTGCCACAGGCGGAGACCTGGTATTCCCACGTGTAGCTACATCTATTTCTGTACTGTACTTTCATTAACCATCTGTTGCCTTTTACTAACTCATCACATTTCTGGTTTGTTCGTTTGTTTTTGAGAAGGTGGACTTCGAGTCAGGGTTTCTCTGTGTGGCTTTGGAGCCTGTCCTGGCACTCACTCTGTAGACCAGGTTGGCCTCAAACTCACAGATCCGCCTGCCTCTGCCTGGGATTAAAGGCGTGTGCCACCTGCAGGTTTAAAGGCCAGTGGAATATGATCAAATATCAGGGATATATATAATTTTCATGTGTTTTGGTATTTGGCCTGCGTGTATGTCTGTGTGAGGGAATCGGATCAACTTGAACTTGAGTTACTGACAGTCATGAGATGCCATGTGGGTGCTGGAAATTGAAACGCAGTCCTTTGGAAGAGCAGCCAATCTCTTAGCCACCGAACTATCTCTCCAGCCCCAACATCAGGGTTTTCATAAATCTTATTAATGAATCCATGATAAGAGAGGAAGGCCTTACAATCACATTTGTTAAGGGGACTTTATAAAATGTACCACTGTTTAGGATGCTTTCTTCCTCTCATCAACATGAATTTTGTCCATCTTTAGCCGCCCCTCCCCCATTGCTTTCTCTTTCATGTGAACACAGGCTACTCCGTTCAAGTAGTATTGCAGTCATAGCCATTCTCTCCTTTTTCCTGCAAGTACTCAGAATAGGATACAAAATGAATTAAACACAGATCCTGTCTTAATAAGGCCTAGGATAACTCAAAGTATCACCATATGCATTCATTAACTCCAAGGCTCTCTAAATGGTGCCCTTTGCTGGAAGTAACAAAACCCAGAGCTGACCAGGGATGAAGAAAGAAGCGTCTGGCTCAGCCTCCTCTCCAAATGCATTGAGGCATGTGGCATGGACTTCCCCAAGTGAAAAAGACCCTTAGTGGTTTCCCATAGCTGCTGTAACCAATGGCCACAAACTTGGTGGTTTAAAGCCACATAGATGAATTATCCTACTATCCAGTGCTGTAGTCAGAAACCCGGGGAGCCTTAACCATAAGGTGTGATGGCAGGATCACTTCCCTTCTGGAGGTACCAATGGAGAAATCTAGTCCTTGCCTTGTCTAGGTGTTACAAGCTGTCCATGTTTATTGGCTGCTAACTCCATCCCTGCCGTGGTTATCATGCTTTCTGTGCCAGCTTTTTCTGACTTTGACTGCTGCCTCCCTCTTTATAAGGTCCCAATAATTACACTGGCTTCACCTGAATAATTCAGGCCTTCTCAAAGTCTTTAACCACACAAGTAAATCACTATTTGAAGGCAGTATTCACAAGCTCAAGGATTTATATGTGGACATGTTTGCAGGAGCATTGTTTTATTTGCTAGATACTTCCAAAAACAAGCATGTAAGGTTAAAAATAACATCTACTGTCCTTTCTTATAACATCTTTAATTTTATTCCGATATTTTTTCTCTGCTTCATAATACTTGGAGGAAAAGGTCTGCCTTAAATACTTTAGGAAATACATAAGGTCTAGGACAGTGTTTGCTTTAAAAGATGTTCAGCAAATATTTTCTAAGTGGATGCAAAACATAGTTGAAGATAATAGAGATGCAGATTGTATGAAGTAAATACATGTTTCTGTGACAAAGAGGACTCAAAATTCAGCTGTTTGAAATAGAGGGTTGTGGAAGAGTCAGGGAAGAATGAAGGAAAGGTTGGTGCTACCTATTACACTAACTGAATATGAAGTTGTCTGGCCGATCAGACAACTCAGTGGGCAAAGGTACTGAGGCTCTGAGTTTGAGCTCTCTTCTCTGATGGAAGAGAGAGCTGACATCCACAAGTTGATCTCTGAATCCATGCAGGCACAAGAACTAAAATAATGTACACACACCACAAACACATGAAAAAACATTTAATTGAATATGAACATGAATCACTTTTTAAAACGTAAGCTTAGATTCCATAGATCTTAGATGAGTCTAAAACACTAAGAAATCTATCAGAAAACACCGAGACACAGCCTAGAAATCACTAGTGAGAAAGAAGGTGTTAAAAAAAGCTTTTCTTTCCCTTTTCCCCCTTTGGTTTAATAGATTGCATGTATATGAAGACTTCAGCCCAAAGGAAGAAGCAAGAAAAGAAAATACAAGCCGGGCGGTGGTGGTGCACGCCTTTAATCCCAGCACTAGGAAGGCAGAGGCAGGTGGATCTCTGTGAGTTTGAGGCCAGCCTGGTCTACAAGAGCTAGTTCCAGGACAGTCAGAACTGTTACACAGAGAAACCCTGTCAAAAAATAATAATAATAATAATTAAATAAGTAAAAACCAAGAAAGGAAGGAAGGAAGGAAGGAAGGAAGAAAAGAAAGTGCAAGACATCATTTCTAGGAGATACAATCTCGCATCAGCCCCAGACCCTCTGGCTCTTAGAATCTTTCCATCCTGCTTTCTGAAATGTTCCCTGAGCCTTAGGTGCTGAAGTATTTTGTAGATGTAGCCACTGGAACTGGATTCCACAGCTCTGAATTTTGGTTGGTTATGATTTTCTGTAATGGTCTCTGATGCCAGTTTTTTTTTCCAAGAATTTATTATGTGTGTGGGTATTTTATCTTCATGTATGGCTTGTACCACCTGGTGTATCCGGTGTCCACAGAGAACAGAAGGGAATAGATGTTGTGTAATATTTAACTATGTAAAGATACGTTACATTTGTCTGTGTTGTAGAATATTACTTTAACTGTGTAAAGGCGTGTTATGTTTGTGTAGGCCACATTTGTTTAATGATGTAAGGATGTGTGTTTAATTATGTAAAAATGTGTTGCATTTGTTTCACTTGCCTGCCTAAGGTACCTGATTAGTCTAATGAAAAAGCTGAACTCCAATAGCAAGGCAAGAGAGGGAAGAGTGGGACTGGTAGACAGACTCTAGGCTCAGAAAGGGAGGAGAAGGAAGAGGAGAGAACAGGGGAGACAGAGAGGGACACACCCAGGGCGAGAAGCCAGGCAGCCACTAATCATCCAGACATGAGAAGAAGTGAAAGTGAGCTATACAGAATGAAAGAAAGGTTAAAAACAAAACATCAACGGCAAAAAAAAACAGATTAAGTTAAAAGAGGTAGCCAGAAATAAGCCTAAACTAGGCCAAGTAGTCATAACTAATAAGAAGTCTCCATGTCATGATGTGAGTGCTCATTGGTGACCCAAAAGAAAAAGCCTGATACAACTGGATTCCCAGGAAGTAGAGTTAGCATGGTTGTAAGTCAGTATTTGGGTGCTAGGACTTGAACCCATATTGCCAAGGGTCTTAGCTGTTGAACTGGCTCTCAGCCCCTTCCCAGCCATTTTAAACAGTTGCTGTTCGTACCAATTAGCACTTAATTAATCTTTTAGTATTTACTATCTATTAGCAGTTAATGATGTATAATATTCTATTTATGTGTCTATATAGCAGTTATATTTCCACTTAGATTATGAATAGTTCATTCTACCCTCTTCATAAATGTTTGATGGCTAGTTTGACTAGAGCTTTCAGGATTGTATAATGTTCTGAGGTGCTGCAGTGTTTATATCTGTGACTCAGTGTGTAGAGATGACTGCTCGCAAGCCTGATAAAACCCGAGTTCAATTCCCATATTTCACTAGGTGGCAGGAGAAAACTGACTCCTGAGAGCTCTCCTGTGACCTCCATATGAGTACCATGGCATGCACACCTCTGCACTCATATACACATGAACACACAAATTAATAAATACTATATTGTGATCTATATTGTCTACTTCATGTCTGCACAATAGTTGCATCTCACTTGTTTATTGTGTGCTCCCTAGGTCTAGCACAGACTACCATAAACTAGGATATATATATATATATATATATATATATATATATATATATATCATGAATGTTAGTAATGGAATTCAGAGAAGAAAGAAATTGAGGAATGTTGAAGGCATTTGGGAGTATCAGAGCTGTAGATAACAACAGAAAAAAGCAAAACCCTAAACAATCAAATCCATTAATTTGACAATTACATGTTAATTATATACTCATGGACCCCTATAAGCCAGGAACTCACAGTCCATCAGAAAATAAGGAAACAATACCATACACATGCCTTTAGTTCCAGAAAAGCAGACTGAGGCAAGTGGATCTCTGTATGAGACCAGCCTAGTCTATATAGTTCTAGTCTATATAGCTATAGTCTATAGAGTCATAGGACTATATAATGGGACTCTGTCTCAAAATAAAACAAAATATATAAAAATATGTGGCCAGAAATGGTGGCTTATGCTTGTAATCTTAGCATTCAAGAAACAGAAACAAGAGAATTGTGAACTATAGGCTAACCTGGGCTATATAGTGAGAACTTGTCTTGTAAAAGTAAAATTATTAAAAAAAATAGCATTATGTATGGAAGCTAGGAGGGAGGATAGTGTGATACAGCAGAAGCATGTGTGGGGCAAGAGATAAGGCATGGTGGACAATATGGGGCATGATGAAGAGTATGATACCAGGGGAAATGTTCAGTCTCAATTTAACAGAGCTCCTGTCATCGCAAAAGAAAAGTAATACTGACACTTCCACATATTGGGCTGCTCCATATTTTTTAAAGGACAACTTTTACAGAAAGACAAAACTCTTCTATCTCCCCATGCCAGTTCACATCTCACAAGGCAGTGCTAATTTTATCCTTTCTGATTTCAGATCTACTGGTAATTCTATAATTCTAAAGAATATAACATTATGGACTGGAGAGATGGCTCAGTGGTTAAGAGCACTGGCTGCTCTTCCAAAGGTCCTGAGTTCAATTCCCAGCAACCACATGGTGGCTCACAACCATCTGTAATGAGATCTGGCGCCCTCTTCTGGTGTGCGGGCATACATGGAGGCAGAATGTTGTATACATAATAAATAAATCTTTAAAAAATACATAACATTATTTATCAAGTTTAATGGAATATTTATTGAATTTACACTGAAAAATATGAGAGCATATGTTATACTATCTACAATTGACCTCTCCCGCACTTTCTATGTATTTTTATTGAAAATATAATTTTTTCATAAAATATATTCTTATCATAGTTTCCCCTCCCTGAACTCATTCCAGATACTCCCATTTCTCACTCACCCAACTCTACACTTTCTCTCTTTCTCTGGAGAACAGGCAGACAAAGAAAGCAAACAAACCAGAATGTTAAAAATAAGAGAAATAAGCTGGGCATGGAGGCACACACCTTTGATCCCAGCACTTGGGAGGCAGAAGCAGGTGGATCTCTGAGTTCAAAGCCAGCCTTGTCTGCAGAGCAAGTTCTAGCAAGGACTACACAGAGACGCAATCCCTTCTCAAATATTTATATATATATATATACAACCAAAAGACCAATTACAAAAAAAGATGTCCAGGCAAAGTAGTATGAGAGAAAATGTCAATGGAAATGCCATTGAATTCATTTTGTGTTTACATCTAGTACTGGGCATGATCCTGCCCGTAAGTGTGGTTATTATACCCAGGAAAATGCCCTTGGAGAGAACTGGTTGTTCCTTTGCAAGCAGATGTCAATTGGAGATAACTTTTTGGTTAGGGATAGGAGATGGTGCTAACTTGCCTCTCTTGGGGCTGGGATCCCTTCTGGCTTGGCCCTGTGCATGCTGCCAGTCTTTGCAAGTTCAAATGTGCATTAGTCCTGTTGTGTCTATGAGACACTGCCTTTTTGGGACCATCCATCCCCTCTAGCCTTCAAAATCTTTCTTCCTTCTCTATAGCTGTAACAAGTAGGGACTAGGGGTTGCTGGGAGAACCTGGTGGCCGGGTCTACTTTGATATGTTAAATAAATACCTCAGTTAGTCTTTTGTCCTGGGTTGAGACTACACCAGGTAGAGAGTTTTCTAAGACTTTGCCACTATTCTTCACGCCTCACCAATACAACCAGCCTTCAGAGATCTCTGTACTGGTTGGAAAGAATTTCTCTCTTTTTTTTCATTTTGGTTTTAGTTTTTCAAGACAGGGTTTCTTTGTGTACCTTTGGCTGCCATGGACCCAGCGCTGTAGACCAGGCTGGCCTTAAACTCACAGAGATCCACCTGCCTCTGCCTCCTAAGTGCTGGGATTAAAGGCATGAACAACTACAGCTGGCTACTTCATTGAAATTTTTAGTTCTTTTTTTTTTTTAAAGATTTATTTATTTATTATGTATACAACATTCCTTCCATGTATGCTTGCATGCCAGAAGAGGGCACCCAGATCTCATTACAGATGGCTGTGAGCCACCATGTGGTTGCTGGGAATTGAACTCAGGTCCTCTGGAAGAGCAGTCAGTGCTCTTAACCTCTGAGCCATCTCTCCAACCCAAATTTTTAGTTCTTTTACTCCTCAAATTTCTGTCCTAGTTAGGGTTTCTATTGCTGTGATGAAACACCATTGACCAGTCCAGCAGGACACGAACAGGAGCACAGAACGAACCTTGAAGGGAGAGGAACGAAAGGGGCAAGATACACAAGAAACAGACAACAAGTCTGTATTCTCATCAAGCTGCCAACTTTTTTTCTAGGAGCATTATATAGCAAAAAGGCAGTGGGAAGGGTAGGATGCTGGAATGTCAGGTCTGGAGCCATCCCTAGCTGATAGGAAGAGATAAGGGGATGCTGAGGGTCTGTAAATGTTTACAGGGGGAAATGCTAATCACTTTCTGAGGCCTGGGGCCTGCTAAGTCTGCTGGCATTCTTAACTCACAGGGGGAGATAAGTAAGGGTCCAGAACTTTCCCTACAGAGGTGAATAGCTTACTTAACTTGTGAGCTAAGATGACTATAACCAAATACAGGTCTTTGCTCTCAGCAGGCCCTCCCTTTTTATAAGTATTAGTATGAGGCGAGTTAGAGGTCATCTAGTAGATGAGTGGGCATTAACGGGGGGGGGCAGAGACCCGATCCTCCCATGTTTACTTTGTGGGGGAAATTTCTTTCCAACTTAGTGGAGGAAATTTCTTTTCAAAGTTACTAATGTCTTTTTGGGGAGGAGGGGGTCTAGGGGTTTTTATGTCAATACCTCTGGACATCAACCTCTATGCAGTTAGGCATGTTCCTCAGGAGACCCAGAGATGGAAGGCATGGTCCTCTCAACTGCTTTGCCTTGAACCCGTTGCTACTGCCCATGCCTGTCATGAACAGACACACATATCTCTGGGTTTTACGTGGCTCCAATAGGAAACTCACTCTCAAGGGGCTCTTCTAGCCCTCGATCAGCCAGATCAAGCCGGTGATAGTGGACCTGAATGGGCTTGGAGGCCAGGGAGTCCACCTGTTGGTGAACAAACTTAGTGAGCCCACACGGTCCAAAAGTCATCAATAATAAAAATCCCAAAAGGGAGGGTAAGAGGGTGGTGACCCAGGGGAAGGTGGAGAACTAGTTCTTGAACCCTCCCTCCTCTTGCTCCCTCTGCTTTCTTATACGCTCTAATCCTTTTCTGACCTTAGCAACACTGTCTCTAACTATCCCAGTGTGATCAGCATAGAAACAACATTTTTCTTTTAAGGCAGTGCAAAGGATCAAAATCTAAAATTCTTAACATATGCATTAAACTCAAACATTTACAGGTGTGTCAAACTTTTCTCAACATCTATAAGCAGTTACAAATATCATCAGGTCATTTCCAGTAAGAGTACAATGACATTGCTGTTATCAAATACCAGTTCCAGTCTCTGAACAGCAGTTAAACCCTTAGTCTGCCCCCTTTTTAAGTGAAGAGGGGTTTTAGTCATTTTTTATTTTGAGTCTTTCTTTTCCTGGAGGGAAAGCTTAGGTCTTAGTTCTTAGGTTTAATATTTTAATCAAAATCAGTTCTGTGTCCCAAATATTAAAACAGTCAGATGTTCAGTCTGCATTTCAGCTCCAAAGCAAACAGGATCCAAACTGCAGAAAATTGTAGTCACCATGGTAAGGTCATCTCAGCAGGGCCTCTGTGTCTGTAGCACACGTCTGGAAGCAGCTCAGGGCAGATGGCATTCCTGGGTGAGGTGAGCAGGATTCAGCTACCAGAAGCGGGAAGCACATCTTGGAATTATCTCAGCAAGGTTTCTTGGTCAGGAATCTCTCTGGAGGCAGAGTGGCTGCAGTGACAGTCCTGTCTGTGGGGGCAGGGAAGACTGGACCATGGACTCTTCTCCAACTCCTCTATGGGGTGTTTGCAGCTATGATGCCATCAGGTCTGTCGCTCCTTTACTGTACATGCAGTCATCTCATCCAGCTTTTTTTTTTTTTTCTGTGAAAAAAGAACGTAAACACATCCTTGACCCCAAATATAGGCCAGGTCTTTGTATAATTCTTTGCAAGGGCTTTTGTACCTTGCCTTAGCAAAGACCACCTTGGTGCCATCATGTCAGATCTGTCTGTAACCTTTATCCTCTTAAGTTGTTTTTAAGGAGCCAATATCATGCTCCACAATTTTTTCATTGTTAACCATATGTGCAGTCCTTCCACTAGAAGAGCCATTTGTGAAATTTAGCATAACATCTTTTAAGGGATCTTTATTTTATTTATTTATTTATTTTGGTATTTCGAGACAGGGTTTCTCTGTAGCTTTGGAGCCTGTCCTGGAACTAGCTCTTGTAGACCAGGCTGGCCTCAAACTCACAGAGATCCGCCTGCCTCTGCCTCCCGAGTACTGGGATTAAAGGTGTGTGCCACTACCGCCTGGCTAAGGGATCTTTAGTTATAACATTAGCAAAATATAGTTCTGTGAATTGCAGTTGTAATGATTTCTGTCCCTTTAAGAGACAAGCCACACCCACCCCTTTCCTGTCTGCAGCCACAGACACTTTCTCTTTCTGTTCCTTCTCTCGAGGAGGCAGCTGCTTCTTCTTCTCTCTCCTCTTTCTCCCTTTCTCTTTCTCTCCCCCTCTCTTTCTCTGCCTCTCCTCTTCTTCTCCCCTTCTCCCTTCCCCCCATAACCCTAATAAATGTTCAAGTTTACTCTATCTGGGTACCTGTTTGGTCTCATGCACCCGCCTGCCCATCTCTGCCTGGGGCTCGGGGACCTGTGGCCGTCTGCATGGTGTATCTCTCTCTCCCGCCACTGCCACATGACTGGGGAACCCATGGGGACCCGCAGCAGGCTGCCGGGGACCCGCATAAAAAAGAACGACAGCAGCAACAATCACCTGGGAAAGATTATTATTCTGGCCTTTAAAGAATCACTATCTTAAAATGTATCAATTAATCTATTGCTTAGTATATAAAACATTGATCACAGTCAATACTCTGTTAAACTATCTCCTAGATTCCATCCTGCTCTTTTGTATTAGACAGGCTACTGCTTTGAATTAAAGGTTTAATATCTTAACTGGCAAAAATGAGAAGATACAGCTATAAAAAGCATTCTGGGTTTTTTTTTCATAAAATTGCTGTAGAATAAGTTTTGTACTAAATACACACACTTGCTATAGCTGAATCATATTTAGTATACTGTGCTTACTGATTATCATATATTTTGCCTGTTGATCTATACTCCACTTGCTTGAGTACCTGTTTGGAAGCTTTTATAAGCTGTCTACTGGAAATTGGCTCATTGCTCCCTTTAAGAATTTTACTTAGTGGCTTAAGGTCTCTCATAAGAATATTATAATTAAGGCTTTAACTAATGTATATCTAATTAAAAATGTGTAGATTATCCTCCTCTTAAGTTGAAAGTCTGCCTAGCTGATAGGAAAATGGAAAAAGACAGCATATTTAACTAATGATGCTGGCCTAATTAGACATCAACATGTAGAAGAATGAAAATAAATCCATATTTATCTCTATGCACAAAACTCAAGTTTAAATGAATCAAAGATCTCAACCAACCATACTGAACCTCACAGAAGAAAAAATTAGAAGTACACTTTGGCTCATCTCAAACACAGCCTCAGTGGCACAGAGATTAAGAGAAACAATTAATAAATCAGATTTTTTTAAATTGAGAAGCTTTTGTATAGCAAAGGACATGATCATAAGACATAATATCAGCCTATAGATTGGGAAAATGTCTTTACTAATCACTAATCTACTCTAAAGCATACAAAGAACTCAGGAAATTAGTCATCAAAAGAACAAATAATCTAATAAAATTAAATGTTACAGACCTAAACTGAAAACTCTCAACAGATGAGTTTAAAATGACTGAAAGATACTCAAAAAATGTTCAACATAACATCCTTTAGCCATTAGAGAAATGCAAATCATTAATTGTTCCATTTATTCTTTTTACCCGACCTGAACTTTAGGGTCTATAAGCACCATGTAACTTCCAATTTATCCCCAAATAACTTAATTACTTGGCTACCAACTGACTTACCTGGGAGATAAATGCAGGGTCCTTATCTGATCCCAAACCCTTGGGCAGACCATACCTGGGAAAGATTTCTTCAAACAGCTTCTTGACCACGCCTTGGGCCATTTCTTTCTTCGTGGGGAATGCTTCTGGCCATCCTGAAAAAGTGTCTGGTGGCAGTGCACTGGCCCAGATGACAGTCTCAGTATCACCATCGACTATCGCTGCTCCTGCTTTTCTTTCCCCTTTCAGCATACAGCTGCTTCCATCCTTGAACCAGGTGGTCTCCGCGTCGGAGAGTGGGACATCTCAGAGATCTTCCCTTGACCCGTGGACCTCGGACAGAATCTGTTGGCAGTTATGGGAGTACTTGCCTTTGACTCCGGGAGGAGTGTAGCCGGGTTGAGTGAGGTGGGTGCCCCAAAGTGCACTCTTTCGCTATCCAGGAGCAGTGTCTGGTAATGCGTCATCCGGGCGTTGGAGAGCCATCGGTCTGGAGGCTGTACTGTGAGAGACTGTCGCAGGGTTAACTTTAATTAGAGTCTTTAATCAGGGTGGCTGTAGCAGCTATCATTCGGAGACAGGGCAGCCACCGGGTTCCTTAGATAGATAGGCAACTGGCCTTCTCCAAGGACCCAGTGTTAGAATTCCTTTGGCTATGCCCCGTTCTTTCGTCGATAAACAATTCAAATGGCTTGGTTACATCTGGCAGTCCCGAGATCCAGAGTCTACAGAACCCGGCAGTGCCTAGGAATTCTGTGACCCGCCAAGGGGTTTTCAGGGGTGGAATTAGGGCTACCGCCTGTTTGCATGCCTCAGTTAACCATCTCTGTCCATACCCCAAATAGGTGACTTCAGTCCTGCAGATTTGGGCCTTTTTCACTGAGGCTCAGTACCCCAGTTCGCCCAGAGTTCTTAAGAGGCCTTTTGTACCCTGTGTGCATTGATCTCTGTCGGGGCTGCATCAGATAAGGATGTAGTCTGCAATATAGGGCCAAGTCCTGATGTAAACTCTGAGGCAGCTTGCCCATGTTAATACCTTTCTCAGGGTCCTTCCATTCGAAGGCGAAAAGGGGCTGACTCTGAGGGCTCAGTTTCAGGTAGAAGAATACATCCTTCAGGTCCGGCGCAGTATACCAGACATGAGTGGAAGGCAGGGTGCTCAACAAGTTATTCTCAGCACCGTCGGGTGGATAGGTCCTGAACTGGCTGATATTCTCCCATCCCTGGTTATTCCAGGGGGAACAGCAAGGTTTTAGGATGCCCAATTTAATCAGATGCTGTATATGCGGGCGGATTTCCTGACAGACTTCTTCCAGCATGGGATATGGAAATGGGCCATTGGTTTCAGAGTCACTAGGATGGGCGTTTGCCCCATCCTGCCTGTTTCCACCCAGGCCTGAGGGAATTCCTTGAGCCAGATAAAGTCTATTTCCAGAGAGGCTTTTTCTTCTGAGGACAATCTATGTTCGTCCTCTAATTTTAAGGATAGTATTTGGAGGGGTTGCCCTGCAGGCCCTGAGATGGTAGCCCCTCGCTTATGGAACTGAATCTGAGCTCCTACCTTGGTGAGGAGGTCTCATCCGAGGAGTGGATACAGGCAATCAGGAACATGAAGAAATGAAAGGGTGACGGTACCTTAGTCAGCTGTCCATCTGTAGAGCTTTCCTCCGGTGGCTCCTTGTACCCAGGCAGATCTCTCATTCAGCGGTCCTCTGGTGTTGGTGAGGGCTGAATGTTGAGCTCCCGTGTGTACCAGGAAGGTGACAGGGTGCCTCCCTACGCTCAAGGTTATCCGGGGCTCAGAGGGGAGCTCCTGGCCCTGACGTCTCTAATCTTCTTCCGAGGCCAGGACTCTAGGGTTCCAGTCCCGCCTGGGTCCCCGGGGGCGTTTTGGACAATCCTTGACTCAATGTTACTTTTTTTTTTTTTTTTGTAGTAGGCACACTGGTCCCGATCTACCCGAGGGCGCATAGTGTCTCCCAGCCTACCTTGCCTCCCTGACTCCCACTATGGTGGCCAAGATTCTAGTCAACTCCTTAGACCATTTTCTGCCTCTCTTTTTTCATAGAGATGTTCCCCTGATAGTCTAAGTTGTCAGAATTAAAAGGTGTATACACACGATATGCCTCCTTCAGTCGTTCAAAGAAAGCAGCTGATGTCTCCCCAGGTCCCTGCACTATGGTTCTCACCTGTGCCAAACAAGGAGACTCTGGCAGGAGAGATGGAGTCGCTCCTTACCGGATGGGGTGTTGTGGTCTCCTTTTCGCGTGACGCACTGTCTCTCCTCCGACGTTAACAGAGCCTGCAAGAGTTGCTGACACTCATCCCAAGTGGGCTGGTGGGTTAGTAAGATGGACTCAATAAGGCCACTATTGAAAAACCTGCTCCCTTGGTCCCTCCAGTAGCCCTCAAGGAGAATGCCTGACTTCTATCCTGCCCGACTTCCCGCCTTTCCCTGAGGCATGAGGCGGCTGGTGAAGGATCCGGTCTATCTTCTGCTGAGGGAGAGGTGCTGTCAGGGAGCAGCGCAGCGGGCTGGGGGACAGGGAGAGAAAGGGGTAAGGGATTGGAGTGGGTTCTTTTGTTTTTTGTTTTTTGACAAAAGGCGCAACCCATGGTGGTGGGTCCTACGCCAGGCTTTCCCAGATGATAATGTACGCCACATAATCCGGGTGTCCGTGGGAACCTGGATTAAAAACTTTCTCTTTAACCTGCAAGATAATATCAATGTTAAAGGTTCCATGGAACTGCAGAGGATTTTAACCTCGACCGACTGGTTGTTAGCACGGTCTTTCCAGTAATCTAAAGTCAAACTTAAAGGAGTTGTTTATCACTTGACCCATCTCTGGAACACAAAAGACAGATTGGACAGCCGGCACAACAAAACATATAAAAACAACATAAACGGGGGAAATGCTAATCACTTTCTGAGGCCTGGGGCCTGCTAAGTCTGCTGGCATTCTTAACTCACAGGGGGAGATAAGTAAGGGTCCAGAACTTTCTCTACAGAGATGAATAGCTTACTTAACTTGTGAGCTAAGATGACTATAACCAAATACAGGTCTTTGCTTCTGGCACACCAGGTCAAAGCAACTTTAGGAAAAAGGGGTTTATTTGGTTTATGCTTCCAAATTACTGTTCATCATTAAAGGAAGTCAGGACAATCAAGCAGAGCAGGAACTGGGGGGCAGGAGCTGATGCAGAGGCCATAGAGGAGTCTTCTTACTGGCTTGCTTCTCATAGCTTGCTTACCCTGCTCTCTTATAGAATCTAAGACCACTTTCCCATGTATATTAGGTCTATGTAAGTCTCACGTAGTGTCCTTATTGTTGTCTAAGTTTTCTATGATTATGATTGTAGGCTGGCTTTCTTTGTTTTATGTTTAAAAGCCACCTATGAGTGAGTACATGTGACAACTGTCTTTCTGTGTCTGG
>JAQHUG010000254.1:2503136-2513439 GCA_028555095.1 Dicrostonyx torquatus | reverse complement strand
ACTATATTGAATAGATATGGAGAGAGTGGACAGCCTTGTCTTGTTCCTGATTTCAGTGGAATTGCTTTGAGTTTCTCTCCATTTAGTTTGATGTTAGCTCTTGGCTTGCTGTATATTGCCTTAATTATGTTTAGGTATGTTCCTTGTATCCCTGCTCTCTCCAAGACTTTTATCATGAAGGGATTTGTATTTTAAACCTCAATTTCTATTTCTATTACCTCACACTGTTTCTTGTTCTCTTACCCTACATTGCTGCTTAGATAAGAACATTAGAATGTCTAGCTTTTCCCTCCTCTTGCTCCTTCCTGCTGTAGGAAGTCTTACAGCCAGTGGTTACCTGCCCACTGTGACATGGCCGCTTATAAGCCTATGTAGAGCATGTTTCTGCTCTCTTTTTCCGGCTGCAGGATTCAGTTTCTGATCACCGCTCAAGCAGAGGATTGTGATTTGTGAGTCTACCCCTAAATAAATATCTATTTCTCAGCTCTGAGCTAGTGTAGGATTTCTTTTAAGTGTCCTTTTTTATTTGGCACCCGTATGGATTCAGACTCCATGCCTACCAGCTGCCCAATGGCCTAGCTGGTCCACAGCCCAGACAGTCTCCCAACCCTGCCTGCTTGGCTTGCTTTTACCTAAGTGGTTTTTCACAGAATCCCCACCACAGTGGAGTTTATTGCATGTGGCAACTTGGAAATTTCCCAAGTGCACGCATGACTGCTTAATTCCCTGGGGTGGTTTTTTGCCATGTGGTGACTTGTATAGCTTCCGGTTTCTGCTCCCTGCCCGTGAGTTCTAGTTTTCTTGCTCTATGTATGGAATTAATTTAATTGCTTTTAATTTGTCAAACAAAACATTTTTCTCAGTATTTAACCAGTACCAAGGCAGAAAACTAAAGCAGCCCAGGACTATTCCTGTCACCACCAGTTGCATTGCATCTACTTGCAACTCTGCAACCATGACATCTGCTGGATAATAAAGACTATAGTTTACTGGATCACATAACAGGTAATTAATAAATCAATATAGCAGATTACATTAATATTGCAACTTTTAGTAACTTTTTTTCTAGTACTATGGATTGTATTATATGAGGCTTATATGGTTATGGTGATACCTCAATTTGCTGTGTATTGAGACTCAGTTTTCTTCACCATATTCCATCATTAATAAAGAATATGTCACTTTTAGGAATAATACAGTCTTTACAGACTAATAATGAACAGCTAGTTGACAGGATTAATACCATCGAAAATCAAAAGTTGCCTGAAAAAATTAAAACTATTAAAAAGGATAACATTAATTTGATAGACAAAATTAAACCCATATCTAAGGGTACTAAGAAGTTATCTGAAAGAATTCATACTGTTCAATTTGACAATGAAAATTTGTTAAAAAGTTGTGATAAATTAGCAGATAGAATATCTCTCCAGGATGGCAATCTGCACACTACTCAAGTAAGGTCCAAGGATGAGGTGTTATCTTTAAAGGAGAAACTTCAGACCTGGGAATCACAAATGCAGAATAAGGACCAGAGGCTAGGTACCTCAATGAAATCACTAGAAATATATACAGGCCAGGAGATTCAGGCTTTACAAAAGACAATAATAAAAAGATTTAAAATAATTGAGGAAATTATTGGAGCTGATGAAGAGGGAAAGAAGGTACAAGGACAGGATTTAACATTGCCAGTAGCTGTCAGAGATGACTTACCCAGGAGTTTAGCTTCCTACCCTGTGATCTACTCTGACAAAGCATCAACTTCTAAAGGCCCAAAAGTATCCAAAGAAGGTGGATGGATACTTATAGGAATGAATGATCTAAAAGAAATTAAGCAAGCTGTTGTAACTTATGGCTTGCATTCCACATTTGTTAAGGAAATGATAAAGTCATGGGCTTCTAGCATCAAAGCAATGCCACATAGTTGGATTCAGTTACTTTCAGCAGTCCTGGATGATGGACCTCAATTAATGTTTAAAATTTATTTCAGAGAAGAAGCAAAAATTTTTGAACAACAGGGAAAAGCAAAAAGACTTGTCTCTATCCCACCAAGCAGCCTGAAATGCTTGGGACAGGATTCATGAACTAGAAAAACTAATTGAATTATATGCCATGGTTAAAAAGGTCCAGAGAGAAAGCTTTACTGACTTTTTACAAAGATTAACGAAGGCTGTACAAACAGAAGTAACATACCCAGATACTAGATAAGTACTTATTGAATCTCTGGCTTTTGTAAATGCCAACTTAGAATGCAAAAAGATACTTGGGCCTTTAAAGGTTAGATCAGCAACTATGGACATTGAGATATTTGACTATAATTGAGTATTTGACTATAATACTGAATCTTGGGTAGGAGAAGCAATTTCCAAAGGAGGAATGAAATTTGCCATCAAAATGCCAAATGTTTTAATTGTGGTAGAATAGGATATCTGAGACGGGATTGTAGAAAAGGAATTCCTATGAATAATATCTCCTGGCAAGAATAGGAGGACTCAGCCCAGTCATTACCAGTAACTGTGGAGAACATGTCTTACCAGGAAAATTAAAAATTCCAGAGCCTTCTGTAAAAGACCATACTGTTCTAGATGATGGCACAAATCTGGAGGATAAGTAAAAAATTCTAATAGAAAATGTATATTCTGGCAAATTTCTATAACTGATCAGAGACCAAAGCTGAGAGTGCATATAAATGGAATTGTAATTGTTGGTTTGATAGGCACAGGTGTGGATGTGAGTATCATTACTCCAGAATCTTGGTATCCAAATTGGCCTCTTCAAGAGGCAGATGTTGAATTACTAGGAATTGGAACGATATCTCAAGTTAAACAAAGCATGAGATGGGTTGACTGCATAGGGCCAGAAGTTCAAAGAGGGAAGCTGAGGCCATATGTGGCTAATATTGCAATAAATTTATGGGGTTGTGCCCTGTTGCAGCAATGGAATACCCAGGTTAACATTCCTGCAGTCCCAGGAACTCATAATTCTGGGAAGGATATTATGGATATTATAAGGTACTATACACAAAGGTCACCAGCCATTTAGGCTGTTCAAGAACATAAAGCAACTCGCAAACCTTTAGAGTCACCCACAGCCCAACCTGTAAAATGGTTAACTGAAAAACCAATATGGGTTAAGCAGTGGCCTCTAGCTGAAGATTAGTTGCAGGCTTTAGAACAGCTGGTACAGCCAGGCAGTGGTGGTGCACGCCTTTAATCCCAGCACTCGGGAGGCCGAGGCAGGCGGATCTCTGTAAGTTCGAGACCAGCCTGGTCTACAAGAGCTAGTTCTAGTGCAGGCTCCAAAGCCACAGAGAAATCCTGTCTCAAAAAAAGAAGAAGAAGAAGAAGAAGAAGAAGAAGAAGAAGAAGAAGAAGAAGAAAAGAACAGCTGGTACAGGAGCAACTAGATGCTCATCATTTTGAAGAATCAACCAGCCCTGGGAATTCTTCTGTATTTGTTGTAAAAAAGAAATTTGGTAAATGGAGAATGGTGACAGATCTAAGAGCTGTCAATAAAGTTATTCAACTTAGGGGCCCTCAACAATCTGGAATCACTCTGGCTTCTCTGTTACCAAAAGGATGGCCTCTTAGAATTATTGATTTGAAAGATTGTTTCTTCACTATACCTTACAAAAAAAGGATAGAGAAAATTTTGCCTTCACAGTGCCTACTTATAATAATTCTCAGCCTACTAGGAGATATCAATGGACTGTCCTCCCACATGGAATGCTCAGTAGCCCCACCCTGTGCAAATACTTTGTCAGCCAAGTCTATAATCTACCATTACATGGACGACATTTTGTTATATGATTCAAATAGAGATACTTTAGAAAGAATGTTTGAAGAAGTAAAGAAAGTCTTGCCTAAATGGGGATTACAAATTGCTCCTGAAAAGATTCAAAGAGGATATTCAGTTAATTACCTAGGTTAGAGAATTGGCTTACAGAAAATTAGAAAATAAAAGGCACAAATTAGGAGAGACTGGTTGTGGACTCTTAATGACTTTCAAATATTGTTAGAAGACATTTCCAGTCTAAAGCTGGCTGTTAGGATAACACCTGATCTAATAATTCATTTAAACAAAACCTTAGATGGTGATAAAGACTTGAATAGTCCCAGAGAATTAACAGCTGAAGCAGAAAAGGAACTAACAATTGTTGAGGAGAAATTACAAAAGGCACATGTGGATAGTGTGAATCTGAATTTTAATTGTATTCTAGTCATATTGCCCTTCCAGAATTTCTCCCACAGGAATTTTAATGCAGAGGGATGACATTATCTTAGAATGAATTTTTTTTACCACATAAACCAAGTAAACAATTAAAAACTTATGTGGAAAAAGTCTCTGAATTAATTATAAAAGGTAAATTGAGAATTATGTATTAACATCTTTGGCTGAGGTTTCCAGACAGCCTAGTATGGACCATGTTGCTTGGTTATTAGTGGCCAAGCTTATGCAGATCTGTAAAGAAAGGGATCAAACTAGCAAGTGATGTGGGAGTGCCCTCTGTGTGCTGTGATTGCCATTAATGAATAAAGAAACTGCCTTACCACTCAAATGCTCCATCTCCTGAAAGCGCTAGGGGTCATGCTGGCAGCCCAGAAAGCCTGCATTTTAAAAGAGTTGTGGCTTTTTTTCCTGCTACGGCTGAATCAGGAAAATCTCTCTTAAAGGAGCTGCAGCAAGCCACCAGCAAACAGCAAGAAGCTGTGTTAAATTTTGTAGTATGTGTGTGTGTGTGTCTAGAATTCCTTTTCAAGTGCTCTCAGGCTTTACGTGGTCATGTGGGCACCAATCTAGAGTAGCAGGAGCTACCTGTTTGACCCAGCTGCCCAGAACAAAATAGCCACATAGAAACTATAGAATGAAAACACTGCTTGGCCCATGAGCTCTAACTTTTTATTGGCTAACTTTTATATATTTGGTGGGGAAAGGCTATTAACCAATCACATCAATTTGGGGTGTGGCCATTTGAACCCTAAGTAGAAATTCAAGAGAACACAGCTGTGTGCTCTTTCCATGCAGTGTCCATCAGACAGATAGGACTGCGAACCTCTCACTTTTGTAGTGTGAGTTTCCCTCTTTTCGTTCATTAAAAATACCCATTCCTATTGAGCTGGCTTGGTTATTTCTTTGTGTCAACCTAATACATCAATATCTTGGAGCCCAACATGGCTTTTAGGGCCACATAGACTGTTCCAGCCCTCTCCGGCCCCTTGCTCCTGGCTACCGGCCAGCTCCCTCCTTTGCAGCCCTTCCCTGCTGCTGGGATTTTTCCCCTCACCACTCAGCCACACCTGGCCTGGGTGCTGTATCACTGCACTGTGCTCAGCCTGGCCGGGTTCAGGTTCCACATTCCACTGCCGCCTCCCTCCGCGCATCCCCGCCACCAGCTCACCCGCTCCCGGTCGGTCCCGGGTGCAGGTTCCTCAGCCAGTGCTGACCACTAGAAGCTGTGCAAGCTTCAGAGCAACTCATTCCCTGCTTGACTCACTCCCTGCTAGGTTTCTCCCCCCGCCAAAGCCGCTGGGGACAAAGGACCCAAGTTCACTCTCTCATGACTCCAGCAGGTGCCTGACTGGACAGCCACAGCTCTGCACACCACCCTCACCACTTTCTTGGCACACTTTCCCGGTATCGCGGGAACAAACCCTACTGCACTTAGTTTGTGCAGCCGGAGTGGGAGACTATCAAACAGCCGAGCAGGCTGTGATTTGTACTAAAAATAGTCTTGATTTGAGTATATTTTGCAGCCCCCTATTCCACCTAAATTCAGATCTAAACCGAGCACGTGAATTCAAGTGCACTGTGACCCTACTGGCAAGCAACAGTTATTACACCTCCTCCAACACCACAGGTGAGCTTTGAGGAAGGGGCAATATGTCAGACGATCTAATCATCTGAGGTTTGGATAGCTTTTTCACTTACACCATGTATGCGGTCTTCCAAGACACATATGAATCCCTTCCTACAGGGCCATTTCTAGGATTCACCTTTTTTCTTGTATTCTGTAGTTTTTTTCATAAAATTATGGTCTGACAATAATAGGATGATGCAGTCTTTACAGACTGAATCCAGGCTTCTTAGAAAAGAAATTGGAGATCTAAAAACCATTCAACTGCTTTCCTAGCTCAAACTTCCAAAATCCACATTCCTCCAAACAAAAGCACCATTAGACCTATCACAGCAATACATTAGTCCCTGGTACCAGCTTCTGTCTTCTGTTGTTGTGAAGAGGCCTCATGACCTTGACAACTCTTCTTTTTTATTTTTTTTAAATACACACACACACACACACACACATATAAGACATAGTTTCTCCATAGCTTTGGAGCCTGTCCTGGAACTAGCTCTTGTGGACCAGGCTGGTCTCGAACTCACAAAGATCTGCCTGCCTCTGCCTCCCGGGTGCTGGGATTAAAGGTGTGCACCACCACCACCCGGCAATCTTTTCTTATTTTATATACCAATCCCAGTTCCCTCTCCCTCCCTTCCTCCTACTCCCCCAACCTTCACCCACCCCACCCACATCCACTTCTCAAAGAGGGCAAGGCATCCTATGGGGAGTCAACAAAGTCTGTCACATCACATTGAGGCAGGACCAAGATCCTACCCCCTGTATCTAGGTATCCCTCCATAGGGAATGGGCTTAAAAGCCAGTTCACTAAGTACAAATCCTTGTCCCACTGCCAGTGGCCCCACAAATTACCCAAGTCACAGAACTGTCATTCACATTCAGAGGGCTAATCTGGTCCCAAGTAAGTTCCACAGCTGTCAGTCTAGAGTCAATGAGTTCACACTACCTCAGGTCAGCTGTTTGCCACCATGGTTCTGATGGTTTCCCCATCATGGTCTTGAACCATTTGCTCATATTATTGTTCTTTCCTCTCTTCAACTGGACTCCAGGAGTTGGATCCAGAGCTTAGCTGTGGATCTCTGCATTTGCTTCTATCAGTTGCTGGACGAGGGTATTTTTGGGTTTTTTTTTATTGATATTTATTGAGCACTACATTTTTCTCTGCTCCCTTCCTTGCCTCTCCCATCCCACTTTCAATTCTACCCCAAGGTACCCATGCTCCCAATTTACTCAAGCAATCTTGTTTTTTTCTACTTTCTACTTCCCATAGAGATTATATCTATGTAAATCTATCTTAGTATCCTCATTGTTGTCTAAGTTCTTTTTTTGTTTTATGTTTAAAAACAACCTATGAGTGAATACATGTGACAACTGTCTTTCTGTGTCTGTGTTACCTCACTCAAAATAATGTTTTCTAGCTCCATATATTTTCCTGCAAAATTCAAGCTGTCATTTTTTTCTGCTGTGTATACTCCATTGTGCAAAGTTGTCCATTTCCCTTAAGTTTTCCAATTTTGTGGAGTACAGGTTTTCAAAATATGACCTGATGATTCTCTGTATTTCCTCCATGTCTCTTGTTATGTCCCTCTTTTCATTTCTGATTTTGTTTCTTGAGTATTCTCTCTCTGCCTTTTGGTTAGATTGGATAAAGGCTTGTCTATTTTGTTGATTTTCTCAAAGAACCAACTCTTTGTCTTATTGATTCTTTGTATTGTTTTCTTTGTTTCTATTTTGTTGATTTCAGCTCTCAATTTTATTATTCCTTGCCTTCTATTCTCTTAGATGAGTTTGCTTCTTTTTATTCTAACGTTTTCAAGTGTTCCATTAATTCACTTGTGTGGGATTTTTCCAGCTTCTTTATGTAGGCATTTAGTGCTATGAACTTGCCTCTTAACACTGCTTTCATTATGTCCCATAAATTTGGGTATGTTGTGTGGTCATTTTCATTTAATTTTAGGATGTCTTTAATTTCTCCCTTGACGCATTGATCATTCAGGTGAGCATTGTTTAATTTCCATGTGTTTGTGGGTTCTCTGGAATTAGTATTGCTGTTGACTTCTAGTTTTAAAGCATGGTGATCTGATAAGGTACATAGGGTTATCCAATTTTTTTATTTGTTGAGGTTTGTTTTGTTACCGAGTATGTGGTCAATTTTTGAGAAGGTTCCATGAGGTGCTGAGAAAAAGGTATAGTCATTTCTGTTTGAATGGAATATTTTGTAGATGTCTGTTAAATCCACTTGAGTGATAACATCTGTTAGTTCTCTTATTTCCCTGTTCATTTTTTGTCTGATTGAGCTGTTCAGTCATGAGAGTGGAGTGTTGAAGTCTCCCACTATTAGTGTGTGGGATTTAAAATATGATTATCCTTTAGAAGTGTTTCTTTGACATATGAGGGTGCCCTTTTATTTCTGTCATGATGTTCAGTATTGAGATTTCCTCTTGATGGATTTTTCCTGTGACTAATATGAAATGTCCTTCTTTGTGTCTTTTGACTGATTTTAGGTTGAAGTATATTTTGTTAGATTTAGGATAGCTACACCCACTTGTTACTTAGGTCCATTTGATTGGTATATTTTTTTCCCAACCTTTTACTCTGAGACAATGTCTCTCTTTGAGGTTGAGATGCATTTCTTGTATGCAGAAGGATGGATTCTTGAAGGGGAATGGTCCTAGCCTATCAGGCTAATAGCCACACCCCGCCATTGGCCATTAGCTAATTATTCCGCCCCTAATTAGCCATTGGCCAATTACTTGGGGTTGGACCATCAGGTCCCAATTAGGTATATAAGGGTAGATTCACGTGGGAAGCGCTCTCTGCGGATTGCGGGTCTGCCGGCGTCTTTGGAGAAGCACGGATCCAGGGTCTGGTATTGTAAATCTGCTTGTGTCCTTTTTTCACTATTAAAGTGTATGTTTCAAAGATAGATAGAGTGGGCAATAATTAACTGAATCAACATGTGGCGTCCAACGTGGGTGATTTTGAGACCCCCAGCCAGGCAGGGCTGTCTTTTTCCACAGCCACAGAGGGCTCTTTGCCTGCCACCAGCAACTCCTTGGGTTTTTCTGCGTTTGCTCTCTGTGAACAAGCCATTGTGAATTTTCTGCCCCACCCCCACCTGGATCCTCCACCCCGTCCCCAACGCGGCCCAGCTTCTCCGCTGCTTCCCCCGTGCAGGCTCAGACACTCCAGAAATCACGCCGCGCTACTTGTGATTTGTTTTTGTTTGGGTCTGTCGTCTTTGGAGTTTTCCAGAGTCTGTTTTCCAGGGTCTGGGGACTCCCCGCCCCAGCGCCCATTGCTCAAGGCCGTGGCAGACAGGCACTTCAGCCTTCCGACCTTCGGCGGAAACCTTGTACCACTGTGACATCTACTGGTGAGCTGCAGCAATATGCCTTTCACTACAATGACTAATAATACACACTGGGAAATTTTCTCGTTTGACGATTTAAATGGTTTTAGGCCTTATGCCATGTCTGATCATCTACACAACATATATGGATATTTCCCATCTGGGCTCCTTTGGACATTTATCAGCTTGATTCTTTTTTGTGTTTCCTGCATTAAGTTTTATAACATTGTTGAGCTACTCAATGCAGAAATTCAAGCCCTCAAACAATGAAACTCTGACCTCACTGATGATCTCCAGGCAACTAAGATATCTTTGGAATCCATGCAATTGAACGGTAACTCCTTTAGGGACCAGTTTTCCCTCATGGAAGGCAAAACATCCAATTTAACCAAGGTTACCAACTCTTATCAGGACAAATTTGCAGCTTTGGAGGTGAGCGGAGCTGAGGTAAGTTCAAAACTCAATTCCCTTGAGTATAGATTCACTGTTCTAGAGGTAAAAGCTTTTGATCTTCATCTGGATACTACTTCCTTTAAAGATAAACTCAACACTCTGGAAAAGGAGGTAAACAGGCTGAAACTATTGGCCCACTCAATGGAAAGGGGGGCCCAATCACTCATGGAAAAAATTTGTGCAGTCGAGTCCACTGCTAAAATTCTATCCGAGGAACATGTAAAGATAACTGATAGATTATGCTTACAGGAAGCTAATCTGGTGTCAATACAATCATAAAGATGAAACATCATCTCTGATGGCCAGATTTCATGATTTAGAATCCTCCATGAGGTCATTAGAACAATTCACTGGACAGGAAATCCAGACATTTCAAAAGGCGGTGGTACACAGATTTGAACAGTTTGAGCAATTATTAGATGACCAAGAACTAGAAGTATTGAGTCAAACTTTACCATCCTCAATATAAAAAACTCCTTGGGCTAATTTCCCCAGAGTTTTTCTTGTAATAACTTCAGAGAAAGTAGCGAATAGAAAGGGCTCAAAGGTTGTGAAAGAAACCACATGGGAACCTGTGCATATGTATGATTTAAAGGAGATTAAACAAGCAGTAGTGAGTTATGGCCTACATTCATCCTATGTAA
>JAQHUG010000254.1:2448807-2497860 GCA_028555095.1 Dicrostonyx torquatus | reverse complement strand
AGATAGAGTGGGCAATAATTAATTGCATCAACAGATTCTGTTTTCATATCCAATCTGTTAGCCTATGCCTTTTTATAGGTCAGTTGAGTCCATTTACATTAAGGGATATTAGTGACTAGTGGTTGCTATCTCCTGTTAATTTAGTTTTCATTGTTGGCGATGTTAATTTGTGCATTTTTTTTCTTCTTCAAGATTTGTTGTAATGAGATCAATTGTGTGTGTTTTTGTTGGTGTAGACATCTTCCTTGGGTTGGAGTTTTCCTTTTAGTATTTGTGTAATTTAGCATTTTGTGTAGGGCTGGTTTTGTGGCTAGGTATTGGTGAAATCTATATTTGTCATGGAATATTTTGTTTTGTCCTTCTATGGTGATAGACAGTTTTGCTGGGTATAGTAGTCTGGGCTGGCATCCATGATCTCTTAATGTCTGTATAATGCTTGACCATGACCTTCTGGCTTTCATTGTCTCCAATGAGAAGTCAGGTGTAATTCTGATAGGCCTACCTTTATATGTTACTTGTCCTTTTTCCTTTGCAGCTCTTAATATTCTTTCTTTCCTTTGTATGTTTAGGGTTTTGATTATTATGTGGTGAGAGGACTCTTTTTATGGATCCAGTCTATTTGGTGTTTCGTAAGCTTCTTGTATCTTCATAGGCATATCTTTCTTTAGGTAGGGAAAGTTTTCTTCTATGATTTTGTTAAATAAATTTTCTGTGCCTTTGAGTTCAACCTCTTCTCCTTCTTCTATACCTATTATGCTAAGATTTGGCCTTTTTATGATGTCCCATATTTCATGGATATTTTGGGTTAAGCTTTTGTTAGATTTAATGTTTTCTATAACTGATGAATCTATTTCCTCTATTGTATTTTCAGTGCTTGAGATTCTCTCTTCCATTTCTTGTATTCGGCTGTTCATGCTTGCTTTTGTGGTTCCTGATCATTTTCTTATGATTTCTGTTTCTATAATTCCTTCAACTTTTTTTCTTTATTGTTTCTATCTCAGTTTTCAAGTCCTGAATAGATTCTTTTATATATTTGATTTCTTTTTCTTGGTTTTCTTTAAGTTATTTGCTGATATCTTCCAATTTTTTGTTTTTTCCTCCATTTCTTTAAGGGAATTTCTCATTTCACCTTTAAGAATGTCAAACATTCTCTTGAGGTTATATTTTTAGATCATTTTCTTCTGGTTAATCCATATTTGGTTTTTCAGGTCTTCCTTTTGTAGGGTTTAGGTTTTACTGGTATTGTGTTGCCCTTTATGTTGTAGCATGTGATATCATCTTTTCCTCTACAGGTGTGGTTGGGATTGTCTGAGATCCTGTTTAACAATCTTCTAGGTGCCAGTGAACCCAAAGCTCAGATGGTTGTTCCTCATAGTGTCACAGTTCTAGTTACCCCATTGGTTTTTCCTGTTTCTGCAGATATCTCAGTGCTCCTGTGCTTTGGCCTGTTCCCTTGAAGTTTGCTGTCTCAGGACTACTTTGGCTTAGGCTGTTGGCTTTGATCTGTTTTTGCAAATCTGGGTCTCAATCTCCTCCTGCAGAAGTCCCTGTCTTGGAGTTGGACCTGTTCTGGTGGAGATTGCTGACTCTGGATCTGGTCGCTGGCTCAGTCCTCATCTGCCAGTGTTTGGGACTGGGTTTGCTCCCAGGACTGGATTTTCTCCTGGCTTTTGATCCCGATGGAGCTTGTTTCTTCAGGTCCTCTCTGTCCTAGGTGTCTCATTCAGTTCCATTCCTGTGGAACTTGTTGCCTCAGGGCAACTTCGGCCTATGTGACCTTTATCTGGAAATCCTGGTTTGGATTCCCTCCTGCAAAGTCCGTGGGTTGGAGTTGGACTTGGAAAGGTTTCTGGTTCCAGTCTACTCCCTCAGAGGTCCCAGGCTCCTGCTTACTTTCTCAGAGGTGTCAGACTCACGCTCAGACCCTCAGGGGTTCTAGGTTCCTGCCTATTCCCTTTGATGTCCCAGACCAATGCCAGAACCCACAGAAGACCTGCCTCAGGCCTACTCTCTCTGAGGTCCCAGACTCACACCTGGCCCCGCCAAGATCTCTGGTTCCTGCCTATTCCCTCAGAGGACCCAGGTTCACTCACGCCCTGGCTGGCAGAAGTCCTGGCTCTGGCCTAGTTCCTGCGAGTGTTGGACCCTGGAGTCCAATCACCGGGGTAGATTCTCTCCAAGAGACCACTCACACCTCGGTTGATGCAGTAGCAAGAGGAACTTTTATTCTGACACCAGAGGTCCTTCAGCTAGAGAAGGACTTTGAAGAACTATTATAGGCTTCTTTTAAAGAGAAAAACCACAGAACTAACAAAAAGAGGGAGTGCAGAATCAAAAGGAAGTGTAGAAGTCGTTTGTCAACTATTGTGACTAGCTCAATGGTCAGCTAGCCATGATGGGTCATTGCTATGGTGATTGATTGCTGGGATGGTTGAAAAGGAAAAACACCTGCAGGGTCATCTGCAGGTTGTTTTACCCCAGTTCCAGGGCCTAAGTCTATTGAGGAAAAACTACAAAAGGGATGAAAAATTCTAGAGGAAAGTACCCAAAGCTCTAGTGCACATGTGGGTGATTATCATGTTCCTGGTTCCCAGAGGAGGGGGGCAATTTAGCTGATGTGGACCAGTCAGAGTCTTTCACACACACACACCCTTTTTATTGGGTCATATCCCAATCTTGGGATTTTTTTAGGGATCTCTCCTAAGGGCCTGATAATGCTGGGTTAATATTAAAGCTTGAGTAACACTAAGCCGCTCACAAATGAACATCAGGAGTTGGCTGAAGATGCACGGTCCAAAGGTTAAAAGCAGCAGCAGAATGATTAAGGGACCAGCGATAGTGGAGATGAGGGTCGTGAGCCAGGGGGAGCTATTGACCCATCCATCCTTCATACCAGCCTTGCTGTGCCTCTCTGTTTTGCTGCCGTTTATCTAACCTGTTTCTGAGCTTAGCCATGGAATCCTTGATTACTCCAGAGTGATCTAAGTAAAAACAACATTGTTCTTTTAGGGCAGCACAGAGTCCTCCCTCTTG
Source organism: Dicrostonyx torquatus (assembly GCA_028555095.1). Taxonomy (NCBI): domain Eukaryota; kingdom Metazoa; phylum Chordata; class Mammalia; order Rodentia; family Cricetidae; genus Dicrostonyx; species Dicrostonyx torquatus. Next base: position 2,494,827 of record JAQHUG010000254.1, on the reverse strand, counting down.
GAGAAACAGCAAGTCTAATCAGCACCACCTCTTCAAGCTTAGAGATGGACTGTTCTAGGATCTCCAAGTCTTCATTCATGGCTGTCCTTAATTCATTATAATATTGGGGAGCCTGCACCAGAGCGGCAGTACCAGTGCTGACACCGGCTGCCACTCCAAGGCCTAAGATTACTGCTAGAGTCAGGGAGATAGGCTCCCGCCGATAGCGGTTCCGATAGCGGTTCCGGTGCTCCTCAAATTCACCTTCAAATGTGTCAGCGGATGATAAAAGACCCTAGGTACTAGTTGAATGAGCACACAGTAATCCTTGGAGTTATTAAAAACCGAAGTTGCCACACAAGGCGTCAGGTCCGTATTAAAAGCCCACCACCATCTTCCTGAATGGGGAACCAAGTACCCGGCGTTAGGAGTTTTAGGGCTCTTAAGAATCTTATTACATAAGTGTTCGTAGGTAGCCAGTGGATTTCCCAGACATGTTCCTGCACCTGTAACCTCTGTAAGAGTTAGCTTATGACTGGTTCCCCAAGCACAAGCGTCCTGGCTGATTGTGTTGTTAAAACCCCCGGATGTTGCAATTCCTTCATAGGGGGGTCCTGCTGACAGGCATAGCCAGCAGGATTGGGCCATGTTGGGGGCTGTACCATTTAGCAAGGAGAAAGCACTCTGTACTAGGTTGAACAGTCGCTGGCTCGCATTAGGGACCAGCAGGGAAGCGGGAGAGTTTCCAGGGAGGGAGCTGGGAAACAGCGGGGCCTGATGGCTTGGTCTGATAATTGAGGCCCCTGCAGGGGGGCCCATCTCCACCTGGGCTAGCTGGCCTTAGTCAGGTAATACCTGGTTGGGCCCCATAGGGCCCCATAGGTTGCCCCGAGGGAGTCTCTATTTTCAATTTTATTGTGAAAGCAGCACCCAAATCATTTCTATCTGGAAAATACCATCGGATACCCCAATTCCTTCCCTGCATCCATATTCAAGTTCCTGTTGTTCGCCCCTGGGGAGTAAAGGTGATTTTTAAGGGTAAGAAAGTGGGGCTGGTGCTACAGGTTCCTGCACTCTTCCTGGAGAGGAGTAATTCTTGTGGACTGTGATCTAGTCCCAAGAAGAGGTGGGATTCCAATAAGCATCTCTAGTGGTCTCACATCCCCAGGCTGCACAGAATAGACTTTCTAACCCCCCACAATGTCAGATGGTGGCCTGATTTCGGCCATCTCAGGGGCAGACATAAAAACCTAGCTCCCTCAAGCGGCATCTTGTTCATGGGCTTCCACACCCAACTGGACCTCCAGAGTCTACTTTAGGAGAGGTGCCAGTGTTTAAAGGCAACTGTTGGGGCTGTGCATCTGGGATACCCCAGGAATCTAGCTCCTCTGTGAGTTGACAGAAATGAGGGGTGAGCGTGGGCCACCAAGTACCTGGAAGGGCTGTTTTGGAAGTGGTCCAAATTACTTTCCCGGTTTGTGAGGAAACCTGCCAAGTCAGTTTCTGGGGTGCATGGGGGTTACTATAGGTGGACAGGGGCATCAGAATAACGGCCAGCAGGACTGGCAGGATCAGGCAGATCTGACAAGCTTTAACTTAATAGGATTTTGAGTGCGCTGAGGCTTGCATTTGGAGGTGATCCAGGCTGCAATACCGTCCACTTTGAGGGCAGTAAGCGTCGTAAGGAGCACGGTGTAGGGACCCTTCCAGAGAGGTTCAAGACTCTGGGACTGCTGTCTCCTGACATACACAGAATCGCCAACCTGGACCGGGTGTGAAGTCTCTGGGTATCCGGGCTGGTAGGCAGCCGCCAAGGGTTCCCACACCTGTGCCTGGACGATCTGGAGCGCCTTCAGCCACACCTGCTGATGGGGTTTGTGGGTAGATGATGGGTCAAGAGGGGCCCTTAAAGAGGCTAAGGGGGGAGGTTCCCATATAAGATATCGTAGGGGGTGAGTCCAAGCTGAGACTGGGTATTCTGTACACGGAACAGGGCTAGGGGGAAGAGCTGTACCCAGTCTTTAGTGCCAGTTTCCAAGGCTAATTTGGTCAGGGTCTCTTTTATAGTTCTAGTCATCCTTTCTACCTGTCCTGAACTCTGGGGTCAGTATGCACAATGTAATTTTCAATTGATCTCCAGTGTCTCGGCCACGCTCTGACTTACCTGGGAGACAAAGACTGGGCCGTTGTCAGACCCGATTACCTTGGGCAGGCCAAACAGAGGAAAATATCTTCTAGTATCTTCTTTACCACCATCTTGTGTGATGGGAAAAGCTTCTGTCCAACCGGAGAAGGTGTCTACAAAAACTAGGAGATATTTTTTACCATATTTTCCCGGTTTTATCTCGGTGAAGTCCACTTCCCAATGAGTATCAGGCTGGTCTCCCCTTATTCTTAATGCCCTCCAGGGCATTTTGACACCCTGCATTTACCTTGGTGCAGGGGATGCAAGTTGACGTTACTTGCTATATGAGGGAGTTAAGGCCTGGACTATTAAAATCTGTCTTTTTTATTAGAGATTTAAACTTTTTGTGTCCTAAATGAGTCCATCGATGCATTTGGGCAACCAGCTCAAAGGCATCTTTCTTGGGCAACATGATTTTGTCCTGATATTTCCAACCTTTTTCTTGTTCATCAAAGTCTGCATTAAGTTTCTGGATAGTCTCTAGATTGTGGGTGGAATATTGGAAATAATCTTCTGTGGAGTGGGGTGCCTCTGCCAGGGATAATATTTCTGAGTTCAGCATGGCCTTTTTAGCTGTCTCATTGGCCATCTGGTTTCCCTTGAATGGGAGCATCGCTTTGGATGAAGGTTTTATGGTGACAAGGTAGTCATCAATCTGACTACTCGGGAAGGCCAGTTCAGGCACCCTCTCCACTATTGCTTACAGTCTTAGCTGGGGTCATCCTTGTGGATTCCAGGGAAATTCCCCAGTGCTAGGTTTCTCACTAACCCCATAACGGCTCTCTCTATTAAGCTCTTTCCTTGCTCTCCTTCTCTGTCCTTCCCCCAACTTGAACATTCTGCCCCTTCGTGTTCTCTTCCCCACTCCCCTACTCAGGAGATCTTGTCTAATTTCCCCTCCCAGGGGGATCCATGTATGTTACTCTTAGGGCCCCCTTTGTTACCTAGCTTCTCTGGGGTTGTGGATTGTAGTCTGGTTCTCCTTTGCTTTATGTCTGATACCCACTTATGAGTGAGTACACACTGTGTTCATCTTTCTGGGTCTGAGTTACCTCACTCAGAATTTTTTCTAGTTCCATTCATTTGCCTGCAAATTTCAAGATGTCATTTTTTTTTTCCTGATGAGTAGTAATCTATTGTGCAAATGTATCATATTTTCTTTATCCATGCTTCAGTTGAGGGGCATCTGGGTTGTTTCCAGGTTCTGGCTATTATGAATAATGCTGTCCCTGTGGTTTGAGTGTGCAACCAAGAGTGGTATTGCAGGGTACTAAGGTAGATTGATCCCCAATTTTCTGAGAAACCGCCACACTGATTTCCAAAGTGGCACAAGTTTGCACTCCCAACAGCAATGGAGTGTTCCCCTTATTCCATATCCTCTCTAGCATAAGCTGTCACCAGTGTTTTTGATCTTAGCTGTTCTGACAGATCTAAAATAGTATCTCAGAGTTCTTTTGACTTGCATTTCCCTGATGGCTAAGAATGTTGAGCAATCCTTTAAGTGTCTTTTGGCGATTTGAGATTCATTTGTTGAAAATTCTGTTTAGATCTGTATCCCGGTTTTTTAACTTGATTACTTGATAATTTGATGTCTAGTTTCTTGAGTTCTTTTTATGTTTTAGACATCAGCCCTCTGTCAAATGTGTGGTTGGTAAACATTTTCCCCCCATTCTGTAGGCAGCCATTTTGTCTTGACCGTGTCCTTTGCTTTACAGAAGCTTCCCAGTTTCAGGAGGTTCTATTTATTAGTTTTTGCTTGCAGTGCTACTGGAGTTATATTTAGGAAGTGATCTCCTGTGCCAATGAGTTCAAGGCTCCTTACCACTTTCTCTTCTATGAGGTTCGGTGTGGTTGAATTTATGTTGAAGTCTTTGATCCATTTGGACTTGAGTTTTGTGCATGGCAATAGATATGAATCTATTTGTATTCTTCTATGTGTCAACATCCAGTTATGTCAGCACCATTTGTTGAAGATGCTCTCTAATTCCATTATATAATTTTAGCTTGTCAAAAATCAGGTGTTTATAGGATTAATATCAGGGTTTTCGATTTGATTCCACTGATTTTGTGTGTTTTTGTGACAATACTAAGCTGTTTTCTTTCCTATAGCTCTATTGCTGAGCCTGAAGTCAGAAATGGTGATGCTTCCAGAGGTTCCTTTATTGTATAGGATTGTTTTGGTTACCCTGGTTGTGGTTTTTTTTTTTTTTTTGGTTTTTGTTTTTTGGTTTTGTTTTTCCAATAGAAGTTGAGTATTGTCCTTTCAAGGTCTGTGAAGAATTGTGCTGGGATTTTGATGGGGATTGAATTGAATCTGAAGAATACTTTTAATAAAATGGCCATTTTTACTGCTAATCCTACCTATCCAAGAACATGGGAGATCTTTTTATTTTTCTGGTTTCTTCTTCAATTTTGTTCTTCAAAGACTTAAAGTTCTTGTCATACAGGCCTTTTAAAGTTTTGTTAGAGTTACCTTAAGATATTTTATTTTGTGACTATTGTCAAGTGATGTTTTTTTGATTTCTTCCTCAGCCCTTTTATCATCTGCATATAGGAAGGCTACTGATTTGAGTTAATCTTATATCCTGAGCCATGGCAATTCTTTTAAAAGAAAACATTGGGGCCATTTTGTAGGTTCAGAGGTTTGGTCTGTTATCTATACGTGGCACTACATTCCTATGGCCAGGAAGCAGGAAGAGTAATACTAGAACTGGCTTAAGAATTTGAAACCTTGGGCTGGAGAGATGGCTCAGAAGTTAAGAGCATTGCCTGCTCTTCCAAAGGTCCTGAGTTCGATTCCCACCAACCACATGGTGGCTCACAACCATCTGTGATGGGGTCTGGTGCCCTCATCTGGCCAGCATACACAGAGACAGAATATTGTATATATAATAAATATTTTTTAAAAAAATTTGAAACCTCAAAACCCTTATCCAGTGACATACTTCCTTAAACAAGGCCATACCTCCTAATAGTGCCACTCCCTATGATCCCATGGGGGCTATTAACATTCAAACCACATTTGTTTTGCTTATTTTAATCCATTTTCCCATGCCTGTTTTGTGAGTGCTGCAATTCTTCATTTGCCTATAGCTTCAAAATCTGCTCTTTAATCTTTCAAGTTAATTATTTTAGTTTGTTAATCTGCAAAATCTAGTATCTTGGTCTCCAATGCCTGCTTTCAGACTTACAGCCCAGTCTGTACACAGTATAGTTCCCCTTACCATTGACATGTTGCTTCATTTCTGGTCCATAGTCACCCCATTTTTTTAGTTCATAAATTTATGTGATGTCCTTTTGTGTGTTATAGGTGTTTAGGAGGTATTCAGCCTTCACTAGTTTTTGTACCAATAGATTATTTTTTAATATAAAAAGATTTGTATTTATTTTAAATAGGATTTCACTATGCAGCTATGGGTAGCCTGGAACTCACTATGAAGACCAAGTTGGCCTTGAACTCTACCTGCCTCTACCTCCGGAGTGCACTGCCATTCCTTGCCAAAGATTTTTTTGTCTTTTTGTCATGTGCATACATGTACACTTTTGCGAGTGTATGCCATGTATATGTGTGTGGGTGCTTTCAGAGGCCAAAAGAAGGTACATCTCTTGGCATGGTGCTGGAAAGTTACTCAGGTCCTCTTCAAGAGAAGCAAGCACTCTTACCTGCTGTAGAAAATCATACAGCTAATAACCTCTAAGTTAACCACCTACTAGGGCGTGGCCTCTTATACTATTTATGCCTATATAAAGCATGTGTCCGGTCTCTTTTCCAGCTGTGGGATTCGGTTTCTGTTCTCCATTCCACAGAGGATTCTAATTTGTGAGTCTACTCCTAATAACCATCTATTATTCTCAATTCTGAGCAAGTGTGGGATTTCTTTTAAGGATCCTTCACTTACCCACTAAGTCATCTCTCCAGCTTTATAAGAATATTTTTAAAAAGAAGTTTAGAGTTACTAAAAAGTTACGTTAAGTACAACGATTTCCATATAGACAACTTCTAGGCTCCCACACCATCAATATTCCCTAATAGAGTAGTGCACTGGTTAAGGAGTGACAAGTGACAGAGCATTAGCACTCATGGCTTGAGTTGGGACATACTGTATGACATACACTCATATTTTTCTTTACCATCATAACATGCAGGGAATTTTACTGCAGTGAAAATCCTCACTGTTCCAAGTGTCCATTCCTCTTTCTTCTTGGAATCTTACAGTATGATGTCTTTTAAAGTAGGCTTCACTTAGCAATATGCATGTAAGTTTCTTTATATATTTCATAGCTCAATGGCTCATTTCTTTTCAGTGCTGAAGAGTGTTCTATTTTAAGGACTGTCATGAGTTACCTTTTTGGAGTGACCTCTGCTGCGATCCTAGCCACAGCAGGTTCATATGTTCCAGGACAGGGGTGTGAGGATTAGAAATGTAGGTAGATAAGAAAGGAACACAGACACACAGGATAGTAACGTGAGAGCAACTCAGCAAATACTGAATGCTGAATGTTTTCAGTTCTGAGTCCACTTGTGTTTAATTTTCCATACACTTTTATACTCCAATACAAAAGGGGAGAAGGCAAAAGACTGCTTTAACATGATACAACCAGAACAGTAATCTGCTCCAATACTTGACACATCAAGACATTTGTAGGAGGAAGGCTGCTTGTTGGTTCCCAGCTGCTTAGCCCCGAAATAATCACACAGAAATAGTATTAATTAAAATACTGTTTGGCCCATTAGCTTTAGCTTCTTATTGGCTAACTCATATTAATTTAACCAATTTCCATTAATCTGTATATTGCCACATGGTAGTGGCTTACCAGGTAAAGTTCCCAGTGTCTGTCTCCAGCAGCTCCATGTCTTCTAACTCCATCCTTTCTCCCAGCATACAGCCTAGCTTTCCCTGCCTAGTTCTGTTCTTCCCTGCCACAGGCTCAAAGCAGTTCTTTTTATTCATTACCCAATAAAAGCAACACACAGACAGAAGGGCCTCCCACACCAGACATTAACTCCCAAGAAAACTACTTGATGTCTGGGCAGTGGACATACTCTAGACCAAATATCATACGCAGCCACTCCCTAAGTCAAACCTATTTCAAAAGAAGGAGCAGAAGCATGCTTGAATTCTCTGACCTTTGGTCAGGGGGAAGCAGATCTACAACTATGGGCCATCTTACTGTACAAAACACCAAGTAACCACATCCTGGGTCAGGATCTCTTGTTTTGTAGCCATATCTGCTGTCAACAACTTTGAAAAAGCTAAAATAAGCTCAAATTCTGTAACCCTCAGACAAAGTGGAAGAGCCTCACATTTTTGGGTCTCCAAAAGTATGTACCATTAATTCAATTATGCTATCCTGGAAAAAAAAAAAAGACAAGATACTCCTGAGAAACTCAGCAAATATTAAGGGACTACAGGAGAACTATTAGATAGATCCCAAGGAGCATGCTGGATATTACAGGGGTTGCACAGAGAACATTCCCAATAGAAACTCTAAAGAAATGCACGTGTGACCAGCATTTGAGACATCATCTGACTGGATCCAGAGAAGACAGAACTGTCCATTAGAGACACTCCCAAGGGTGAGACAAGTTCTGGGAACTAAGCGCGTTCAGACTGCTTACATTAAAAAAAAAAAAAAACCCAGAGAACAGAAATAAATAACTTAATAATGCACATTAAATAGGCCTTTGGAAAACCGAGAGTAAACCAAATCTAAAAGCAGTATACAAAAAGAAATAGGGCAAGGAAAATGGCTCAATGGCAAAGTGCTTCATTTGGAAGTATGAGGATCTGAGTTTAATCTCCGAGTACCCATGTAGAAAAACTAGGCACAGTGGTACTGTCTGGGACTTGATGGCCAGCTAGTCTAGCCAAATTGGTAAGCTCCAGGTCAGTGAGAAACCATGTTACAAAGATAATGTAGGGAGAAAGACACCCAATACCAACCTCTGGCTGCTACAAGTGCATCTCTCTTAAGTGGACTGTTGAATCTCTACTCCATTAATGTTTTTCAGGAACAAAGTGGAGAGAAGTCTAGAAGCTGCATTATTTCTCGGACTAACCCAAGCTAGGCGTCTGGATTAGACAATGTTTGGCCCAAGTGGTTTCCTGAGACACTGATAACGACTCACATATATGGGTATGAAATTCCCAAGCAGCAAAAAGTACAAAGCACCATACTGGTCTGTAGATGCAGCACATATGAAGCACTGCCAAGCACCAGTTTCTTCCTCCCAGCATGCTCTGGCCATCATAGTGCTGGAATATGCTTGGAATGTAGAAGACCAGTTCTACAAGATACTCAGTTTTCAGCAATGTGATGCTCAGACTACAGTTTCATTAAAAAAACCAAAAAAAAAAAAAAAAAAACCAAAAAAAACCTATTAACTGTGATGGCTACTCAACCTTGACACACTACTTACTGGTGATGGTTCTGAGAATGTAGTAAGTCAACTATCAGGCAGTGAAAGAGCAGCACCTCTACCCTCCATTTGCAAGCGACCAGTTCATAGATCTCGGAAGAGAACATGAGACATGTGGATGAGAAAGAAATGAACATGTTCCCAGGGGTGGGCAGTACATGTGGCTCAGGTGGGTGCTGTACTCAAGATGGTTTTGTGTAGCAGCTGAGGAATTGCAAGCATAAGGAACCAGTCTTTTTGTTTTTAATTATATCTATGTGTGTGCTTCAAGAGGGTATCAGAACCCTTGGAGGTGGAGTTACAGGACGTTGTGAGCTGTTGACTCATTTAGTTCAGTCTGACAACTGAACTGGTTCTGTAGGAAAGGCAAATGTGGTCTTAACCAATGAGCCATCTCTCCAGCCCTGGAAGCTAAAATCTTTTGTATGAGCTCAGGTAAACCTGCGTCTGACATTAACCATGGAGAGATACTGGCAGTAAAGGGACCTCTGAAGGGAAACAGTATATCTATCGTCTAAGGCTGTAGATTATACAGACACTCTGGTTGTATGGTATTTGTGATGGTCCAAACACAAGTTACCACAGTCTCTACTCACAACATGTGCAGAACAATGGAAAATTGTTTTCCAACAAACACTGGCCATCTTTACACTTGAACAATAGCATTTCTTGTTTTAGAGCCCAAGTCAAGTTTTATGTTTAAAAAATAATTTTAATCTATTCACAAAATTTAGCCAACATTTGTATACAATCATGGAATAATTTTTAGCATGCCAACTATTTATTCCAACCATGAGACAATACCATAGTAGTCAATATTAAAAGTATCCATTCATAAATTATCTTATTTCTCATTAAATGAGCACAGAGTCATTAGTATATTAATAACAGATATGTTTATTATTACATATCCATCAGTGCGGCTTTCAATACCACTTGAAACATGCAGATCCCCTAGAGAAGATTGGTTTTCCAGTGCTTATTTGATACACATTACTGCAAAGCAATTATAAATTACTGAGGAGGTATTTGGTTAAAAAATAATAATAATAAATCACACTGCCCATACAAATCAACTCTTGTTACTAGAGAAGAGCTGAACAGTATTCATACGGTAATTCCTATGCTAACTGGAAAACATGGATATATTTCATAATTCTTTACTACTGGTGCAACTTTTATATTATTTGCAGATAGTTTTATAGTCTTTCATTATTGTAGCAAGTAGTTTGGTGCAAAGATTGTACTCAATTTATAAAAGTCCAACAAACCTCTATATATTTTAAATTAAACCAATTACCAATGAAAAAACCCACTGACACACACATAATTTTTTTGTAAAACCTGTTTCCTGAAAAGTCTGTAGTTAGGGCAATAAAAAAATTCTCAAATTAAGGCACTAATAGGGTAATGCAACTCCCACTGAAAGTGTTCTAAGAATAATTTACATTTCAAACAGTGCATACATTTTTATGTTAACTTAATGTCTTTTCACTTAAAACCACAAAGAAATACATTATATAATTACAGAAATGATGTATCCCACAAAATGCTTTTAAACTTGGTTCTCTTGTACAGTTAGTTCTTAATGTCTCTAGTAGTAAAATAACTCAATATGGCTTGGCAAAAATGCATAGATTAAATGTAATTCTTTTGTTTTCTCCCAATCCCTAATCTACAAACTTGCTGAAACATAAACAGTATTTTGTAAAGTATAAGGTAAGATATTTAATTTCTCCATAAAACCCACTGTGGGTAATCAACAGTAAGGCTTCTAACTCTACAGTGAGGGCACCGAGTTTCAAGTGACATCACTGTGTTCTTAAAATAGTTCTGTAGAGTCTTGCAAGAGCACAAAAAACTTAAGTCATTTAAAAAAACAAAAAACGTCTCATTTTGAGATATTTTCTTTACTCCTTCCACAAGCTGATCTTAACAGTGACGGTCATTCCACTGAAAGTGAAAGTTCCTTCTTCCTGCTCACAGGGAAAACTGTTCTATCATGACCGACAGGCATTTTCTTATAAATTCAAAATGGCAGCACCTTAAAAAAATATATCTAGCTAAGCTTTCCCCAATTGTACTTGCATTACACAGTAATAATTAATCTAAACTACCTGTACACAAACCCACAAGAAAAAAAATAAAACAAAAAAATGAATCCTCAGTGTGCTTTTTGTGCCAAAGCAAGGACAGAATAAGAGCAATCCTAATCCTGAAAAGCCAGTGGTATTTGTGTCGAAGAAACAGCCTGTCTGCTCAGCATGGTTAAACAGCCTGGTTTAGCAGGTATCATTCCACATGATTTCAGCAAAACAGTAGGTCACACAGTTAACTGTTGGAGAGAAAAAAAAAATCTTGTAATTTAAGAAAGACGCTTGGTTTGAAAATATGAGAAACAAGTGGCGGGAAGGGAGGCAGTGGGGCTCAGTGGTAGACTATTTGGTCAGCACGCAGAAACCCCAAGAACACTACCCCAACTCCATCTAAAAAATCAGGGAAAGACAAAAGAATAAGTAATGACAAAGTTTAGAGAAAACAGAGGAAAGGAAAACAATACCATAATATGATTTCCTTTTGTGTTTCTATTTTTTTTTCTAAAACATTTTCTTTGTTGGTTATTTCCTTTGTTTTTTGAGACAGGTTTCTCTGTGCTGCCCTGACTGCCCAGTCCCTGCCTCTTAAGGGTTGGTATAAAAGATGTGTACCAGAATGGCCTGGCAGCTCAAACATTTTCTTACTAAAACACTTATTTTAAATCATTCCAGTCCCTACACCTAGGTGGCTGAAAGAGCATTCCACAGAGTACAGTCGAATGTTGTGATATACTGTAATAGTCTGGAGGCTTGAGAATACAAAAAAAGAAAAAGGCACACATCATGTCAAGGCACGAGATCTGGTTACAAACAGCAGAAAGTGAAGAAAGTAAGGAGTTAAAGGCAACTTCAAGCTGAGCATGGTAGTCTAGCCCTCAACACCCAGGAGGCAGAGGCAGGCGAGTCTGAGGCCAGCCTAGTCTACAGAGCAAGTTTCAGGATGACCTGGGCTACACAGAGAAACCCTGTCTTGAAAAACCAAGGATCAGGGGAAGGCTACTCAGGTCCTGTAACTGACATTGCACATAAAATACTTTTGAAGAAAATCCCATCAAAGACTTAAAAAGAGGAATTTAACCAAGAAGTTTATTTGTAATATAATATTCATTAGTACTAACAAATAATGTTGATTTTATAAAAAGAACCCAATTCCAACACAATGTAAAAGATGAGGAACATTTTACAACGACCCATTTGCATTTAAAAATGTAATTCTATGGGAGAGTCGCCATGATGCTCCCGCCGCAGATGGATGCAGGTTAGACTTTTCTGGTAAGTCACCACCTCGTGGTGACACACGGATTATTAGGAATGGGTTAGTTTATGATGTGAGGGTTAGCCAAGAAGAGGCTGGTGATGATGGGCCAGGCAGAGTTTAAATGAATATAATTGTCATGTGGTTATTTCGGGCATAAGAAAGCAACCAGCAGCTGAGTGGGCCAGCGGCTGGGGACTGGGAGCTGGGTGCCGGGAATACAACCCGCACCTCTCCCCCTCTTACTACAGTTCTGGTGGGTTAAAATAATAAAGGCTAAACTATATGTCACATACATCCTAATATATGACAGAAATTTGGTATGAAAGTATCTTATGCACTAATTCCTAATAGCAATCAGTTAAAATAATTTATAAAACCCTACAAGTTATATAGTAAAACCTACCTATATATAAATGATGTTTTCTGTAGTGCAAGCAATTCAGTTTCTGATTTTAGTATGTGTGCTGCCAAAGCCAGCAAAAGGTTTTTAACTGGTATTAGTATTAGCAGCAGCAATAGTAGTATTTGTTTGTTGAGAGAGAGATTCTTCATTTATCCCTGGCTGTCCTGGAACTCGCTCTGTAGACCAGACTGGCAGCCTCAAACTCACAGAGGTGCAAGTGTGCCTCTGCCTCTGAGTGCTGGCCTAAATGTGCGGTCATCACGCTTGACTTGGTTTCTAATTCTGTCTGCATGTACATTTGCACACCAGAAGAGGGCACTGGATCCCACAGAATGACAGTAATAGATGGTTCTGCTCAGTACCTCTAGAAGAGCAGCCAGCCAGTGTTTTTAACTGTTGAGCCATCCCTCCAGCCCTGAGGTTTCTAATTTTAATAGTTTCCAACAACTTTTATATTACTAAAAAGGTTAATATTTTAATCTTTACCTAGTTTTTCCAGATGTATTTTTGACCACTTTCCGGAAAGACTGATTTGCAGTAGATCTTGTCGACAGCGTTCGAGGAGAGGCACGAACAAAGCCAGAAGGTGGGTTTTTAGGAATCTTCTTTACTAGATGTGTTACCCACTTTTTTTGTTCATCCTGAGAACATGCTAACAGCAACATATCTCTTGCTGATGTTACATCATAACTTACTGCAATGAAAAAACAAACAAAACCCCACAAAACTTTCATAAAACCATAACACAATATTTTTAAAAAACTATTAAATTCTTAAGTTTTCATGTTCTTAATTTTTAAGATATTATAGTTAACTATCTTTGGACAATATCTTTGCATCAATTTGGCTAAGACTGAAATTTTTTTCTAAAAACTAAAAAGATCAAAACCAATAGTCATAACCACAAAAAAATTAGAACTACAAAAACTGTAACAGTAAAATATGCTTATTTTACATACAGCAAACGTATCTGTAGAAAGTATGCCTCCTTAGAGCAGACTGCCCTGGTCTGTGGGAAAGTAAAGAAAGATGAAAACTCTAGAGAAAGTAGTGGGACTCACCCAAACTTTTCTTTCTACTTACAGCTTTTTAATGGTATGCCTATTGGAAAGGGATGACTTCCTTTCAATACCCACTAAAAGCTGAACCACATTCCATGATAAAAGGCTGCTGCATGGTTCCTCAAGAGCCAAAATACTACACCTCAGGGCCCACCTACAGAATTTGCACCACTGAGTCATCTCACCTTTGCATGGGGAAATCAAGTCCTCTTTCTTGTCTAGGTGATCCCTGTGGCACTTAACATGGCATCTTCGGCACTCTAGGGCAGGGGGTGGCTTAAAGACATGCCATAGAGGTTTGGCACAGGCCTCACAGTTGGCAGGGAAGTGGTAGAGTGTAGGAATGAACTCATGGCCTTTGTGATTCTGGAAGTTAGTTTTTTCACCTTGTTGAACAGGTTCCATTTCTATATCTTTCCTACATTCGCCTTCATTTGCATATAGTATCTACATTTGGGAATGGTAGAGAAAGATTGAAAAAAAAACATAATCTGTAAGTAAAAACTCTAAATGAATGCACAAAAACACTGATATCTATTTCACAATACACCAATTACTTAGGTAAAAGAGCCTTTAAAATTATAATGTAACATGTGTACCTGGAATATTTTAGGAATTTCTTCAGTTTCAGCTCTGTATACATCTCCTTGGGTTACAGGTCGGACATGAAACAATTTACTAAAACAGAGATAAATGTTATAAAGCTATTATAAGAATCTCATTGGTAACAAAAGGCACAAATTTCACTGAAGAGAACATGTAAGTAGCAAAGAAACAAACAAAAAGATGTTCAACATCAATAACCATTCGGAATAAATATATTTATTTATATACATGGTGTCACAATATAGCTTTCAAGATTTTAAAAGAAACAATAGGGACTGGAGAGATGGCTTGTATACTGTTACTCCAGGGAATCAGAGTTTGGTTCCCAGCACTCACATCTGGTGATTCACAATTGCCACTAACTGCAATTCCAGCGGCTTCAAAGGCATCTACACTCATGTGCACACCCACCACACACACATAATTAAAAATAATAAAAATAGGCTGGGAGGTGGTGGCACACACCTTTAACTGCACCAGTCTGTAGGCAGACGCAGGAGGATCTCTGTGAGTTCGAGGCCAGTCTGGTCTATAGAGCTAGTTCCAAGACAGCCAGGGCTAAACAGAGAAAACCTGTCTCAAAAAAAAATAAAACAAAACAAAAGAATCCCTCCCCCACACTAATAAACGTTTAAGCATAAAACTATTAGCACGAAATGTTGATGAAAATGTATAGAAGCTGGATCACTCACAAACTGCTGGTAGAAATGCAAGATTGCATATGCACTTGAAAGAGATGGCCATTTGTTTTATGAAACTAAACTCTTATTTTTACCACTCCACTCAATTTCATTATTCATAATTAATGCTTTAAACAGTTCAAAATATTACCAGAGCTCTCTCAACTTTTACATTCTAACCAGTGCCATCTCCAAAAACTTAACATAAAAATGTCTTATGTACTGTGCATTTTGTGGAATGGTCCATTTGCTATGGTCTATGTGTGGAAGTTAGAGAACAACTTTTGGAGTCCATTCTCCTACTTTGTGGATTCCAGGGATCAAACTTAGGTCATCAGACTTGGCAGCAAGCACTTTTACTCACTGAGATATCTTGACGATCCTTCATTTAACTTTATGTTATCTCTTGAATAGCACTTACCAAACTTCATTTTGAGTTTATATTGTTCACTTAAAAATTTTCAACTAGTTGTCTCTAAGTTTCTTATATGTAGAACCTACTTATCTTTACATACATTATATATACACCTCTATGATAATATGGATAATGTACAAGAATGAACACAAAGAAAAAAATCTCTAAGCTTATTAAGTCTTTTGTATATTACTAAAAAAGAACAGCTTTTGTTTATACTATTTAACATAAACCACTGACGGTATCAGTATGCTGATTAAACAATCTTACACTAAAAAAATTTAATTGTCTGTGATTAAGTGATTAACCTGTATGTGCACTGTGTGTGTGCCTGGTGTTTGTGAAAGCCAGAGAGGCTGCCCAAGCCTTCAGCAACTGTAGCTACAGTTGTGCTGTCCATGTGCGTGCTGGGAAACAAACCTGGGTCTTCTACAAGAGCAGAAAATACTCAACCTCTGAGGCACTTTTTTTTAATTTTGTTTTTTGAGATGCTCATAAACCTCAAAAATCACTAAATACTTGAGATAAAAATTTGCTTTTCAAAGCACATAAATCTTGTATACAAGACTTTCCTTCTCACATTCTGCTAAAGGTTAGACTTTGTTTAATTTGTACATGTGCCTGTTTGTGTCAATGTGGGTCCATATACACCATGGTGCATATGTGAAGTCAGAGGACAACTGCAAGGTGTTGGTCCTCATTGTTCTACCTTCTTTGAGACAGGGTCTCTTTGCCACTGCTTAAGCCATGCTAGCTTGAATACTGGAGATCCTCCTATGTGCCTCCCAACTCCTTGTCATGGTATGCTGGGATTAGAAGCTTGCCCTACTGCATTCTTTTATATGTGAGTTCTGAGGACCAGAACTCACATACATAGGGTAGTGCAGCAAATGCAAATTTTACCCATTGGGTCATCTTGTTTGGAAAAATAGGTAAAACTGTTTAAATAACATAAAAGGTCAAGTCATTCTAAAAATAACTCAAAAGTAAATAGTCAAGTGGCTGTAAAAATTTGTAAAACAACAACAAACCTAAAAAACAAAAAAAACTAAAGGCAACTTACTCTATGTCCAACACCATCGATGGACTGGATTGTTCCTTATCTTGTTCGTCATTATAGAACAATATTTTTTTGCTGCTTACCACAACATACTGAAATGACAAAAGTGAAGAAAAATGAAAAGAGCAACACTAACTTGATTAAAATCACTAGCATATTTCCCATTTATGTCTACATTATACTGTATTAATTTAAAACCAAGATTAGTAATAGAGCAATTAATAAGTTCTATACTTTATAGTAAAATATGGAACAAAGTATCAATAAGAAGAATTTAGGTATATGGTACCTGTTTCTTCCAGCCATATCTTTTGATATTTCCTCTATTTGGTACAGAAAGCCAACCTTCAATTCTTGACTCTAGGAGAAAAAAAAAAGTATACTAGTCAATCTTAAATTACAAAACAAAAAGAAAACTACACGTCTGACAGCATGCAGCAACAGGCAATAGAAAACAGCTACATGAATAAATGCTCTAATTTGTTCTTTCATGCTTCAGTCACACAAATGAACTTTAATGGCCAGACAAAGACTGCAGAAATAAATCCCAAGCCACTTTCCCCATAAAATTAACATTTAGTACTCAATTGGAAAGGTATGAAGTAACAATGTCTTTAGGAGCCAGGCATACTGGAATGGATTGCAGCTTAAATGGATATGATATACAATATTTTAAATATTACGTAACATTCCTAAAAATATTCAGCAAAATAAAAAGGAAAAGAAAAGCAGCAAGTTGAACTATTCCGAGCCATGATTTACACAAGAGCAGGCAAATGTACTGAGGTGTCCTATTACTCACAGAAGACAAGTAGAAGATAAATAAATAAGGAATGCAGGCAGAATCAACTAGATACAAAGAATAAGAGACAAGCATTTTATTTGTTTTCTCAGTAAAATATCGTAAAAAATTCTGAATAAAACACTTAATTCATTAAAATTGTTCAAATTTGGTTGGGAGGCACTTAATAGGTTAAGTCTAATTCCAAACCATCTCAAACTAATGAAGTATTATATTATGTCTTTTATGCTTATTCAACTCAATAAACAGAAAAAGAGCACAGAAATTGGTAGGCCAACTGCTAGCATTTATACCATAAACTGCTGACTATGTATGACCGCAGTCTTTTACGGCAACTGTTGCTGCTGTTACATGTTTACCCCTTTTGTAGTGCTATGTATCAAACTCAGGGCAGTGGGCATGCTAGGCAAGTGCTCTACCAGAGTTATACCGCCAGCTTCTAACTTTTTGAGATAATCTTACTATACATCTTACTTGAACTTATTATGTAGCCCAAACTAGTCTTGATTTTGAGATTGTCCTGCCTCAGGCTCCTGAGTGCTGAGAAACACATCTGATTAAATATATCTAAAGTTTATTAGAAGTGTATGGAGTATAAAGATGATTCCTTTAGAGATGGTTACATCAGGTTGAAGATAAGAAAACTGAAGTTCTTCCTATATTAATCTTGTATTTAAAACATAAAATAGAAGCCGGGCGGTGGTGGCGCACGCCTTTAATCCCAGCACTCGGGAGGCAGAGGCAGGCAGATCTCTGTGAGTTCGAGACCAGCCTGGTCTACAAGAGCTAGTTCCAGGACAGGCTCCAAAGCTACAGAGAAACCCTGTCTCGAAAAACAAAAATCAAAAAACAAACAAACAAAACAAAACAAAAAAACTTATAAAATAGAAAGGTAATCAATTTTAAAGTACACTACTCTAAATGTGTTATGGCTGAAATTACAATCCTAGTAGGAACATTTATTTTCTCTTCACATAAAACTGAAAGCTCAGTCTTACAGTAATAACAGCAGTGTTATTAGTGAGCATTTGATTGCCAAGTGCTTTACAGGTGAGAGCTCATATTTAAGACTCATATAACCCTAGAATATAGGATGTCATATTTGTACATATACTTCTATTGTCATCCTTCACTTAAAAAAAAACTATGGCACCAAGGCTTAGGCTTTCCAAAGCCTCCTCTATCTGTAAAAACCCCAGGATTCAAACCCAGTGTGTTTTAACTTCTGAGGTTATATATCTAAAATACAAGGTCTATTCTCATAGCATTAAGTTACTGAGTATAATATTCCTTTTGCCTAACATCTCCAAGGTTTTATTTGTGTTAAGTCACTCTCGTGAAAACTGTGGTTCACTAAATGAAATTGCAGTCAGTTAAATTCAAGTTTTTTTTTCTATTTCTACTTGGCCTTTTCTTTACCACTATTACTATTATTTATTTTGTCAAGTATTTTTCTCTTAAATAGTTCTTTCAAGTTTTGAGAGAGCAGGAACTACACACTAATGCTTGCTTCATAAAGCCTATGGCTTCTGATATATAGAAAACATATAGTTGATAATGATATATTATTTTGCTGTTCTGCCTCTTTTCTAAACTAGTCAAATAACTCTAATTAATGGTTACAATTTAAAGACCAAACAGGCAGTTTCATTATCAATAACTTGGGGAAAAGGTTGTTCATCATGTATTGATCATTCATAAATCTTTTAACTTAGGAAAAGAGAAATACTATTAGGAAAACTTTCCACTAACATGGCAAAAATGGAAGCTCTTATTTTAAAATAAAGTAGGATTTAAGGTGTCTGATACTAGTAATTCCTCATTAAAATAAAAGCCCTTGAATCTTTACCTTTACAGAAAACAGTAGAGTCTAAAATACCCTTTCCTACCTACTTCAGGGACTTCTCTCCATTTGGGTTAAGATCAGGATTACAGATTTAAACACGAACTTGTGCGCGTGTGCGCATGCATACACACATACACACACACTGAAGAGATGGTTTGGACTAGAGGTTAAGCTCAACAGAGAAACGACACTAACTTCTCTATTTCCTCTCCTTATTAATGTATCTAACTAGCTTTAAATGCAGAGCTCCTGAAAACTACAACTGTGACCTAGATGGCAACGTGTAAGTTAAGTGCTGTAAACTCATCTTTCACATCATACACAGAAGTCAGGTTCTTTAGAGAGAAACTCAGAACTTACACTAGATTTTCATCAACAATTTGCCACAAAAGTACAAAACTAACTTGGATTTTATAAAATGTATTTATACAGCAATTTTAACTAAAAAAAAAAGTCTGTAGTGTTGCAACATCAACAACTTACTCTAACCCAAATAACAGACTGAGCCCAATTGGATGTAAATTAACAGCTAGCACAGGCAACTTAAATATCAAGGCCAATCTTTTTTTTTTTTTTTTTGGTTTTTCGAGACAGGGTTTCTCTGCAGCTTTGGAGCCTGTCCTAGAACTAGCTCTTGTAGACCAGGCTGGTGTCGAACTCACAGAGATCCGCCTGCCTCTGGGATTAAAGGCGTGCGCCACCACTGCCCCAGCTCAAGGCCAATCTTTTAAGTTTACTTTAATACATTACATACAATTTAATAGAGGTAGAGAACTACTGTGCAGTGTTTTACTTCTATTCTCCACACTCAGTGGACCAGATCAGCATCTGCTGGAGAACTTCAGTGATCTTTAGAGTGCAGAAGTCAGGTCTAATTGATGATCAAGTTACTCATGGAAAGTGTTATAGAGGCCAAGGACTGGACAGCTGAGATATGTTATAGTTTCTATATTAAATAATGTTTCAGAAATATAATGAAAGATAGTTACTTTATTTATAGAACCATTTATAAAGTCAAATCACTGAACTAAAAATATAATTTGTACTTAATCTATTCAAAGTCCTTTTATAATATGCAAATTCATTTACTAATTTTAAAAAAGATTTATTTATGTATACGGGCGTTTTTTCTGTATGTACACCTGCACATCAGAAGGCATCAGATTTCATAGGATTACAATTTTTTGAGTCACCACGTGGTGGCTGGGAATTTAACTCAGGATCTCTGGAAAAGCAGCCAGTGTTTTTAACTGCTGAGCCATTGTTCCAGTCTCCAATACTAAACTGAAGTAAAATTAAAATTTAGTCCTCTTCAAGATCTATTCTACACAAGTGAATGATATGCAACAAAAATGCAAAACAGAGCCATAAAAACTTTTAAATTCCTTTGCCAAATGACTCCCAGGTTAATCAGGAATCCTAACCTGAAGCCTGCCAATCAAACCACCTCATGTGTTTGGTCATTCTACACGGCACCGACTTATCTTCTATTAATTTGCCTTTTAATTATGTTTACTAATAACACGTAAATCTCTGAAAATGTAGAGAAAACCAGTTAACACATTACAAAGCTAATAAAAACAAACACATAGGATAAAGAAAAAGCCCTCCTTGAGATTTTGGATTGACATTAAATACAATTCCTTTACTCCAAAAGCATCCCATGGTTAACCAAAACATGAGTTTATAATTTCAGTTCGAAAACTAAATACTGCTATAAATGTCTTGGTTAACCCTCATCCTTTTAACTTGATATAAGCTACAGTTACCTGGGAAGAGGAACCTCAATAGAAAATGCCTTTATCAGATTGCCTGTAGTCAAGTCTATAGTACACTTTTCTTAATTCACAACTAATAAGGGACGGCCCAGCTCACTGTGGGGAGCACTCCCTCCAGGCAGGAATTTCTAGACTGTGTAAGAAAGCAGGCTGAGCAAGCCATGAGAAGCAAGCCAGTAAGCAGTGTTCCTCTGTGGCTTCTGCTTCAGTTAGGTTCCTGCCTTGACTGCCCTCACAGATGGACTGTAACTCAAGAACTCCGAGGTGCTCTTCAAAAAAATTTTTATTTAATGTCTTGCATCATGGTTTCTCTGCATTTGTATCTGTGCACCGCATAAGTGCCAAGTGCCCATAGAGGCCAGAAGACAATGTTGGTTCCCCTGGGACTAGAGTTACAGATGTTTGTGAGCCACCATGTGGGTGCTCTGAATGGAACCCAAGAGCTAGTGCTCTTGACCATGTAGTCATCTCTCCAGATCCAAGTTGCTTTTGGTCATGAATTTTTATCACACCAATAAAAACTTTAGGACAATAGTCAAAAGCCTCTAAGAGTCGTGTGTGTGTGTGTGTGTGTGTGTGTGTGTGTGTGTGTGTGTATTTTAACTAAGTCTGATCTGAGGTTCTTATTAACCCACGGCAATCTTCCTATGTCCTATGATAGACAGGTACAACTTTCCAGAGGCAGAAGCTGTATATGAAAGGCAAACCCGGAATAACAGAAGGCATCCCTGACCTTTAGAATGAGAAGTACTTCATCCTTCCATTAATGCTCACAGAAACCTGATTTTGGGCAAGCAAATATACTAAAGCATGATGGCAAAGATACCAGTGCAAGAGGGCAGATATACATGGTCCTTTGAGTACCACTTTCCTAAACAACAGAAAATTTCAAAAGTAGTCTATTGACTTTATAAAAATAGAAACAACAGTGTATTTTGTTGAAATATATTACTTATCTAGCTTAATAAAGTGACTTTTTACTCATGTATTATTCAGAAAATATACTAACAAAATCTATTTTCCATTATTTGGTTAAAGAAAAAACACATCTAAAACACTGAACTAAGAATGTTATCACGGCAAGTATATATAGTATATGTAAACATATGCTTAAAAGTTTTTTCTTAGATTTATCTCATTTTTATGTGTGTGGGTTGTTTTTTCCTGTATATATGTTTGTGCATCATGTGCAGACCTGGTGCCTGTGTGGAAATCAGAGGAGGGTGTTGGATTCCCTAGAACTGGAGTTACAGATGGTTGTGAGTCATCATGTAGGTGCTGGGGACTGAACCTGGGTCCTCTGAAAGAACAATGCTCATAACCACTGAGCCACCTCTGTAACTACACATTTTAATATTTGTAACCTAGCCACTTCATTTGAACTCCAATTAAGACAAGAATGTGTATTCATTTATTTATATTTATATTATACTTACTTTAATTAGGGAAAGAGAGAAAAAAAATGAAACATTAGGCATTTACTTCTCTTCATTTTTTGGCTGTTTTTTCCCCCTGACCCTCTGTCTTCTCACAGTATCACCTTTTCTCTATTTCTTCAAACATTCAACTTGACAAAGACTACTGAAGGTTTCTCACTAAAACACAGGATAGGCTTTCTGCAGACAGCTGCTATAGTTCTGTTTATCAAATTACATAAAGCAGTGGTCACTCATAAAACACATTAAAGCCAGGCATATGGTGTACATCTTTAAGTTCAGGATGGGGTTGGAGGGTGGGGGTACGGGGTGGAGCAGAGACAGGCAGATCTCTTGTGTTTGAAGCCTGCATGATCTACAGAGCAAATGCTAGGACAGCCAGGTCTACTCAAAGAAACCTGGTCTTGAAAACCAAAAGAACGTTTTATTTTCTTTAAACATTCTCAGGCGCAGCCTCTTAGCATATCTGAGTAACCTATTTATGACTGGTTTAATTTTACAAAATGCACCTAAGTAAACAACCATTACATATCTTGGCAATTAAAAACAATTCCTTCTTAAAGAGTCAGGAACAAAATGATGAAATAAATAATGAAAAATATTTCCATGACATCTGAGCAAACCTGGGTGACAGAGCAAACAGGACTCTTCTTACCTGGAAGGTTTCCATCAGTTTCATCCGCACTGGGAAAACTAGCAACACTAGTTGAATCCGAAAGGTCCAAAAGTTTTGCACGCAGCTGCTCAATGTCACTCTCTTTGCTAGCCAACTGCATCTGAAGTTCATTTCTGTGTGTACATTCTTCTACCAATTGCTATTTTTTAAAAAATATCAAAATAAAAATAAACAGAATCAAATAACTTCAATACTAATAATTGGAATGTAAATGGGTAATTAAATTACAAGTGTAAAATATGTTGTACACTATGAACGTTTATTACTATGGCTGGATTTTCTTTTGGAAACAGTCAGCCAGGCCCAGAACTTCTTAATTCAAGTAGGTTTTGCCTGCTCCAAGTATCTGAGATAGGTGTATGCTATGTGGGGAGAAGGTGTAGAGAGCAGGAGGGAAGATGTGGGGGAGGGCGGGGAGTGGGAACTGGGATTGTTATTTAAAGTAAGAAAAGACTGTTTAAAAAAATAAATTTAAATTAAAAAAGGAAATTTTCTTTTCTTTCTTTTTAAATATAAGGTAGGAAAAAATACTTAAAATGCCAGTAAATTATTTTCTGGCTCCAAATAAATTAATCTTGGAAAGTATAGAAAACTGAGGGTAACAAAATGACAGACTCAAATCTTGAATGTAAATGAGTCTTGAGACCATTTTACGTTCACAACTTTACGTTGTTGATATGTCAAGAAGTGTAAAATATTACTGGTATTTTGATTTTTAGAAAAGGAGAAACTTAGAAAAATAATCTACTTATATCAAGAACCTCTAACCTAAGCATAATCAATAACAGCCACATCTCAGACTGTCACACGAGTAAGTAGTAACACATACTGACACGCTGACATGATCTCTATATGCATGTGCACATACACAGACCTTACCGCTTGCATGTCGTTCAGCTCCTTCTGGTGTTTCACCACCATTTGGTTAAATTTCTCTCTTTCTTGGTTAAGTTCCAGTTGTAGCTTCCTATTTTCCTTTTCTTTTTTTCTCAAATCTTGTGTATTGGCTTTTTTTCTATCAATTTTGAAATCTTTGCGATTCATTATTTCTGCCAATTTGTTAACTGCCTGTTCAAACATTAAAATAGTATTTGTAAGGATATATATACTGTACCCATTCAATTTTAATGTCTGTTAAAATGTATTAATTTTCAAAGTTATGCAGATTTTTTTTCTTGGTCTCTGTGTGTAAACTTACGTTACTACAAACAGACTAACCATGAATGATGGTTCAGATAATTAACACTAATGTCTCATTTAGTCCAATCTGAAAAATCAAGCTTGCAAAAAGAAAACTTGATTGTTTAACAACACTGTAGTATATTACTGCACATAAGATATAAAGAAAGAAATATAACTATGTTCCAAATACTGTAGATGGTAAAGAGGCAGACACATAAATTATACAGTACAGAGATAAATGCAATGGTGCTATGGAGACACCCCAGAGAAGAAAAGGTCCCTAGAATGACTGTATATGTACCACATATGTTTCCTTCCTTTTTCCTCCTTCTTATTTATTTACTTACTTACCTACTTATGAGTCTCATTATGTAGCTAGCTTGCCTGGAACTCAATACATAGACCATATTGGCCTCAAACTCAGAGAGCTCTACTTGCCTCTTCATGAGTGCTGAGATTAAAGGTGTGCACCACTGCACTCAGTTCCACATATTTCTTAAGAGAGTTAGGAGATAGATAAATGATGAAAACTTATGAAGGAGTGAAGGCAGGGATAGTACTGTAAGTACAGGTTAAAAAGCCCAGAGAGAAATTACATTCCTTTGGACAAATAGGAAAGCAAGGTAACCAAACATCTGATTAGGTCATAGAGAAACTCCTTTTCTTTGGTCATGGCCTGTGTGTGTGTGGTGGTGGTGGTGGGGGGCACGCATGCTCACATGTGTATACATGTGTCCAGAGGCCACAGGTTGACATTTGGTATCTTTTTCAAGAGCTCCCCACCTTACTAATATTATTGAAGATTTATTTTTTACTTTATGTGTGTGTTTAACTGTTTACTTCTATGTATGTATTGCATGCACACCTACCATACGAATGCATAGTACTCGTAGAGGTCAGAAGTCATGGTGTTTTTTCTATAGGAACATAAAAGTAAAATGATAGCCCCCCCATTAAGACAGAAAAAGCCCTAATTTAGCCCTTATCCACATTGATTAGGTTCCCTTTAGGATGAGACACCCCTGAGTAATTTTATGCATATTTATATTTTAATAATAAATCTAAGTATTTGCTTTAAAAATAAATTTAGAAACATAAAGAATGTGAAAAGCCACTGTAATAATATCTCCTCAAAGGCAACCTTCACTAAGATCTTCTGCATTTATTTCAGCCTTCTGGGTATATATTACATTTCTCAGGCTTCCCATGGAATGAATGGACTTGACCAACCTAAATATTATGTCTAATTTAAATTTCTGAATATATGACTGTCAAAAAGATGACTATCGTTTTAATTAGAAAAACAGATTCTTTTTTTTTTTTTTTAAAAAAGATTTATTTACTTATTTATACATATAGTATCCTGCCTGTAGGCCAGAAGAGGGCACCAGATCTCATTACAGATGGTTGTGAGCCACCATATGGTTGCTGGGAATTGAACTCAGGACCTCTGGAAGAGTCAGTGCTCTTAACTGTTGAGCCATCTCTCTAGCCCAAAAAAACAGATTCTTATTTCACATACGCATGTGTTTCTATGTGTGAATATGAATGTGGGCATGCATGCAGAGGCGAGGTATCAGGTCCTCTGGAGCTGGAGTTACAGGTGGGTACAAGCCTCTCTGTGTGGATGCTATGAACTGAACTCAGGTCTTCTACAGGAGCAGTAAGCACTTTGAAGCACTGAGATGTTTCTTCAGCTCTTGTTTAATTTGTTTCTGGGATTATTATTAAGGCTAAATATTTTTCCAATGTTTGCTAGACAATGTTTCTCTTATTTATAAATTATTAATGCTGGCAAGTATTCTCTTCAGTTTGTCTTATTTAAATTTTTTGATAGGTCCTCCACAGACATATAAACATTTATGTAAAAAATGTGCATCTTCTCTTTCATAGTCTGTTTTGTACTAAAAGTGAAATCTGCATGAGAGATTTTAAAACATCAGTCAAGCATATTTTTAAAAGCTTATTTTCGTTGCAACATAAAAGACTGATAAGAAAGAAAGTAGGGCAGCCAGGCATTGGTGGTATATGCCTTTAATCCTAGCACTTGGGAGGCAGAAACAGGTGGATCTTGAGTTTGAGGCCAGCCTCATCTACAGAATAAGTTCCAGGACAGTAAGGGCTGTTACACAGACAAACCCTGTCTTAAAACACCCAAAACCAAAACAAACAAACAAAAAAACACATCACAAAATCAAACAAACAAAAACTGACTTAGATATAAAATCAAATGTAAAACAATATTTTTTTTTTAACCATTCCTACAGGTTATTACCAAACTACCTCTCTGGCATTCAATCTAATATATATTTTCTTCCAGGTTTCCTACTGTCAATAATAGGTTTGCAATACAAACTACATCACATTCTTCCTTTCTTGCTGGGCGATGGTGGTACACTTGGGAGGTAGAGGCAGGTGGATCTCTCTGAGTCAAGGCCAGAGTGAACTCTCGAAAAGAATAAAAATAAACAAAAAAATAAAGAACCCAAAACAAAATTTTTCTTTTTTGGGATGCTGTGAATACAAGTCAAAACCTCATGCACACTAAGCAACTGCCCTACTATAATTTCACTTACTAGTGAAATTACTAGATAAGCTAATTTTCTTAACTAAAATCCTACATCTCAAGCTAAGTCTTCTATATTTAAACAGGATTCACTTTATTTGTTCTAATGAAAAGCTAAACTCTATGACCTTCATTTTGTAAGAGCATGCATAAAGAACAATTATTAGTTTTCTGATTTTACCATACTCAAGTGTAAACCAATGGGAAGGGCTGGTGGCACATGTACCTGCGTTTTAAGTGTCCGTTCAGTACTGATATTCTTTTCAAAGGCAGCCTTAAGATTATTTATTTCTTCCTCTTTCTTCAACTTATATTCTGCCAATAAATTATGTAAAACATTATTGCATAGCATTAAGTAATTTCATCTGCATTCCAAACTAACAATGTCCTCAATTACTGAAATTACTATACATTATCATACAGTAATACACAGTACCTTTCAATAATTTCACTAAGGTAACTGTTTAATTTTGTTTTAAACACAGTTATGCCCAGGATGCCTTTGAACTTACCATTCTCTTGTATCCACCTCGCAAGAGTTGGGATTGCATGAATTTGCTCATTGTCCAGCTCATTAATATAATTCTTGTGACTACACAAGTTAGTTAATACATGAAAACAAGTATTTAAAAACCCAATGTAAAACATAACTAAAGACTAATCTCAGAATTAGCTTTCCATTTTTTTTTTTTCTTTTTTGACATGGTCTCAATCAGGCACACTTGAAACTCACAGTCTGCCTCTGCCTCCTGAGTGCAGGAATTAATTAAAGGTATATACTGTCATTGGCTACATTGCTTTTCTTTTTTTCTTTCTTTTTTTATAAATATTTATTTATTATGTATACAACATTCTGCCTCCATGTATGCCTGCAGGTCAGAAGAGGACACCAGATCTCATTACAGATGGCTGTGGTTGCTGAGAATTGAACTCAGGACCTTTGGAAGAGCAGGCAATGCTCTTAACCATCTCTCCAGCCCGCTTTTCTTTTTTTTCTTAAAAAAAAGGTGTGTGTTCACATACACATGCACTCTAATATGGAACATTTGAAGGCACCAGAGAGGCCAGAAGAGGGAATGAGGTTCCCTGGAGTTGGAGTTCCCAGGGGGTTGTGAGTTGCCTAATGTAGGTGCTGGGAATCAAACTTGGGTCTTCTCTAAGAACAGCAAGCTCTCTTAATGGATGAGCTATCTCTCCAGCCCTCATAATATAGCTTAAAAATATTTTTTAAAGTTAATTATCATAAACTTTATGTATGATGAGTGTTCTGTCTGCACATGTGTCCCATGTGTATGCCTGGTGCCCTCAAGAGCTGTAAAAAGCCGTGGGATTTTTGGAAGCTGGAGTTAGAGATGACTGTGAACCACTACAGTGCTGGGAATTGAACCTGGGTCTTCTGTAGGAGCAGCAAGTTCTCATAATTGCTGAGCCTTCTTCTCTTCAGCCACAAACTGTTATTTGTTAAGGAAACTCTATATACCTTCTTCTGCTGTCCTCATCCTTTCATTTAGCTCTTCATTTTCTTTTCTTAGTATTTCGATATCTTTGGTTAGCATGGCGTTTGTTTCTTCAAGCTAAACAAAGCAAACGAAGTTTAGGCTACAGACTTTGTTTTCACACTCGAAGCTAAAAATCTTTAATACTTAACATCTATAGACAAAGCAGGTCAAACATTGCTAAACTGTAGAAAATGCGTAGTTTCCAGTTTATGTGTATGCATGAGCCAGGAATGGTGGTGCAAACCTTTAATCCCAGCACACAGGAGGAGAGAATATCGGATTTCTGAGTTCAACCCCAGCCTGGTCTATAAAGTAAGTTTCAGGATAGCCAGAACTACACAGAAAAACTATGTTTTAAAAAACAAAACAAACAAACAAACAAGAAAGTAAAAGTGAATACATAATTGCTATGAATGTTTTAGGAACAATCACCTTCCAAAAAATGGTACATGTATATTTGTGTATATTTATATGTATTAAAAACAAAAAGTCAAACGTTTATTATAAAAAGAACTCGACAGAAGACTAGGAAATTCGAACTTATTCCTAGTTCTGCTACTAACCTATGTGACCCTGGGGCAGACCATCCTCCTGTGTCTCAGCTGTCTCAACTGAAGATGATGAAAATATTACATTCAGCAATGACTATTCCAGATATACTGTTTTCCATTTATCGTAATAACAATTGCACAGAAAGAGCCTTATTTCTGCCCTCCCCCTCCTTTGGTTGGGTGAGGGAGGAAGTGGGGAGAAAGTTGAGATTTAGATCTAGTAATGTAGTCCTGGCCTGGAGTTATGTAATCAAGGCTGATAATCACTATGTGCTGGGATTATAAACCATACGCTACCATGCTTGGTTTATCGTGTGTGTGTGTGTGTGTGTGTGTACTTGCTAAAGCACATGCATAAAAAAACTCAGAGTAGGGCATGGGATATCCATACGTTATCTTCCTCTCCATCTCCTTAAGGCATTGAGGCAGGATCTCTTATTCAACTGGAAAGTTGCTATTTTGGCTAGTCTGGCAGCCAGGAAGCTCTCAGGATCTGCTTGTCTCTATTTCCAATTCTGGGATTATAGACAAGGGTAGCCATATCCATGTTTGTATATGGGTGTTAAGAGATAGTATTAATTCTCTAAACCTCAGATTTGCCAAAATCACATAACTTCTCAGAGTCAAAGCCAGGCATGATACATCACTTTACTTGTTAACTCACAAAGAAATGCTTTCGTAACTCTCATTAATCCAGAATTACTATATAGTCTACAGTATGAACCTTAAGAATAGGGAATTTGTAAGACTGGTTTTGATCACAATGGACTATCAACAATGAGTTTCTTACCCCAGAATAGTTACTCGAATTTCAAAGAAATCTAGTTCATAAGATCACTCTTAACATAGTAGGAGAATAAATAATGAGATTAGGCTAAGTATTTCCTCACATAAAATTTATATGTACAGTAAGAAAAAAAGCCCAGTATATTGAATAAGATTTTCTATCATTAACAACTTTTTTAGATCAAATAAACACAAGTGCAGAATGGTCACTCTACATAAGAGGCATAAGTAAATATGCATGCAAGTATGCCCTGTTACTTCAATATGTATTTTGACTTAAATCAGTTTTAGTCAGATATTCACCTATTACTTACCCGACTAACAGTGTGATCTTTATCTGTAATCTCTTGTCTATTTCTTGAAGCAGCTTTCTTGCTTTCTTGAGTCAACTCAAAATACTGTTCTTCAAGAATCCCTCGAGCCAATTGTTCAGACTCAGCCTTTGTTTCTGCTAGATCCAACTGAGTAGAAAGAGTTTCTCTGCAACAGTTTTAAGAAACCAAAAAAAAAAAAAAATTCAGTTCATTCTCCTTATAAATGACAACAATTATCTTGCTAGATATGGTGGCCTACATCTGTATTCTTTTTGTCTTTTTCTTCCCCCAAGACAGAGTTTCTCTGTGCAGTCCTGGCTGTCCTTTAACTCTGAGATCTGCCTACCTCTGCTGGAATTAAAGGTGTGTGTGTCACCATCAACCAGCCTACATGTGTAATTCTAACAAGTGAAATCTTAAGGCAGAGAGATTGAGAATTCAAGGCCAGCCTGGACTACACAGTGAGATTCTCTCTGGAAACAACAGACCAAAAATCACACACATAAAAAAACTTCACACAATTTTCTCTAAATTACAGAACCAAGGATTTTACTTCTTAAAATAAATCCACTACAAAATTTTTATGAAAGTAATGACTTTAATTTGTTAAGCAATTTACTTTTAGGAAAAAAAAAAAAAGACTTTGCTGTGGGTCTGGACTATAAGACGGTGAGTTAATAGAGGTCAGATTCAAGACACTTAATCTATATCACTAGTCATCCCTGTATCTACTGGGTGGGGACTTTGGGCAAGTTCCTTACACTTTCATTATAAACTGAGAGGGTTAAACCAAGTTATCTCATAAGTAATTCAATGAGATTACAAAAACACAGATTGAGAGCACTGTAAACGACCTGCAAACATCAGAAAGAGCACTTTGAGCTGTTCAGAACTGCCTGAGTGTGGTAGTCATGTATACAGTTCTACCATTTGGGCGGTGGAGGCATCAGATCTAATTAAAGCCAGCCTTGGGTACAAGAGATTCTGTCTCAAAAACTAACTTTTCAGAATTGACATTTACACTGGGACCATATTACTTTAATTTTTCTGTTTGTCTGAGAGATCCTCTCTTAGATAGGCCATCTTGGTCATGTATATACTTCCTTGATTTTTGTAGGTTCTCGGTAAATTTGGGTAATGAACTATCCCTAAACATGACCACCACTACCCTTTTCTTTCTGTTTAAAAAATTATTTATATAAATATATATAAAACACTATCTATCTATCTATCTATCTATCTATCTATCTATCTATCTATCTATCTATCTATCTATCTAGTGTTTTGCCTAGATGTATGTAAGTGTACCACATGTTGCTTGGAGCTTATGGTGGCCAGAAGAAAAAGCCAGATGCTCTCAAATTTTAGGTAGACTAGTCTGATATTTTTGTTTGCATTTTAGCAAAGTTTGCCTGACGATAAAAGTGCAAAGCTAAGCCACAAGAGGCCAGGGAGTGGTGGCTCACACCTTTAATCCCAGCACTAGGGAGATGGAGACAGAAAGTGATATGGCTGGGCAGACAGAGGAATATAAAGCAGGAGACAAGTCTAGGACAGGATCGCCCCTTCCGTCTGAGCACTGGTAGGGGTAAAAGGTCTCTCTAGTGGCTGGCCGCACTGCTTCTCTGACCTCTCAGCTTTCACCCCCAAATACTTGACTCCAGGTTTTTATTAAGAACAATTAGAATTTGTGCTACAGATTTGCTATCAATTAGCCCAATAAATTAGCCCCATCAGGATGATGGCACCCCTACTCCCTTTCTTTCAACTTAAATTTATGAATGCCTTTCTGAATACAGATTCCTGTTCTGTTCCAAAGCAAAATGGACATACTTTTCACTTTGCAATTCCTGTATTTTCCTTAAATTTTCTCTGTTTTTTTCTTCAATTTCTTCTTTAAGTTCCTTTACCTGGGTTTTATAAAGTGTCTGCAAAACAAGTGATAAAGAATGAAGTGTTTATGGTGTATTAGAAATAGTTCAGCAATTTTTTCTTTTGTTTCATGTGCATTGGTATTTTGCCTGCATGTATGTCTGTGTGAGGGTGTTGGATCCCCTGGAGCTGGAGTTACAGATGGTTGTGAACCACCATGTAGGCCCTGGGAAATGAACTGAGTTCTCCGGAAGAGTAAACTGTGGTCTTAAACTGATGAACCATCTCTACACCCCCAATTTAACTTGTTTTAACTTTTAAGATAATTTAAAGCAATTGCTGGGATTGGAGAGATGGCTCAGTGGTTAAGAGCACTGGCTGCTATTCCAGTGGACCCGGGCTCAAATCCCAGAACACACATGGTGGTTCACAACCACCTGTAACTCCAGCTTCAGGGGATTCAACACCTGAACACAAACATACATGTAGGCAAAACACCAGTGCACATAAAATAAAAATAAACCATTAAAAACAAACAAACAGCCAGGCAGTGGTGGTACACGCCTTTAATCCCAGTACAAGGGAGGCAGAGGCAGGCGAATCTATGTAAATTGCAGATCAGCCTGGTCTACAGAGTAAGTTCCAGGGCAGCCAGGACTGTTACACAAGTCTTTAAAAGAGCAAACAAACAAAAACAAAACAAAATAACAAACAAGTGGTGGTGGCATGTGCCTTTAATCCCAGGACTCAGAACAAGAGGCAGAGAGAGCCTCTGAGTTTGAGGCCAGCCTGGTCAACAGAGTAAGTAAGTATAGGGACAGAAAGAGATACACAGAGAAATCCTGTCTCAAAAATAAATAAATAAAAATAAAACAATAACAACAACAATAACAAAATACCCTCATAAACAAACAAACAACAATAAAAACAAGTTAAATCCATGCATTTAGGTACATGGAATAAGGTTTACAGAATAGATGGTAGGTACCAGGGGTACAATTTGATAAATGTTAAGTTAAAATGAAATGGCAGAATACAAGCTCTGCAATCAAGGAACTCTTGCCCACCAAATTCAAAAGCTTCAAAGCCAAATAAATTCATATAAAACTATAGACTGAGTTAAACAGGAAAAAGATATCAGATATTAGTTTTCTTTCTCTCTCTCTCTTTTTTTTTGGTTTTTTTGAGACAGGGTTTCTCTGTGGCTTTGGAGCCTGTCCTGGAACTAGCTCTTGTAGACCAGGCTGGTCTCGAACTCACAAAGATCCGCCTGCCTCTGCCTTCTGAGTGCTGGGATTAAAGGCGTGCGCCACCACCGCCCGGCGACATTTGTTATTTCTACAACCTAAAGATGCTCATGAGGACACACACTAACTAGTGCTTATGCAAGCAGAGTCTCTAACAAAGTCTTTTTATATATATAAAATTTTTGTTTTACTTTTTTTGATAGGTATTTATTGCTTAGACCGGGCTAAAATTCCATATGTAATCCATGCTGGACTGGAACTTAAGGACCCTCACCCCACCCTAAGTTAGCTTCCAAGTGTTGGGCATCAGACATGCATTTCCATGCCCAGCAACCAAGTCTGTTTGAGACAAGATCTTACCCTGTGGCCCTGGCTAGCCTGGATCCACCTGCTTCTGACTCCAGTACACTGTCATTAAAAGCCTGTACCACCATGCCCAGCTATCAGAAGTTTTATTCACAGGTATAATTTGATGGTAATTGTTAAAAACTGCACAAAAAAGGTCTTTCCCCCCTACTTCAGATTTTAAATAGACCACGAACCTTGAAAAAAAATATAATTTGTAGAAAAAAAACTCTTAAATTTCAAGCTGGGCAGTGGTGCACTCCTTTAATCCCAGCACTTGGGAGACAGAGGCAAGCAGATCTCTGAGTCTGAGGTTAACCTGGTCTACAGAGCAAGTTCCAGAACAGTCAGGGCAACACAGGGAAATCTTGTCTTGAAAAACAAAAAAAACCCAAAACAAACAAACAAAACCAATCAATCAACCAACAAACAAAACTCTACTACAGTTTCTTGTTGAAGTCAGTTTTTAGAGTTTCTACATTAAAAATGATTTTCACTTACAGAAAAATACTGCTCAGCTTCAAGTTGATCTTGTAACTCCCGCATCTGCCCTTCATTTCCTCTGTATTGCCTTTACATAAAAGAAAATTAGCAATCAAATTTTCATATTTATGATAGATTTCATTTAAGTTGCTAAAAAATAAAAGGCTTGATAAAATAACTTCTATAAGAAAAACATTTCAGCATTGTGTTATTTTTCTTATTTTTCTCAGCTTATCTGCTGAGAACACACTGCCTGGCTCCATCTTGAGCCTATAAAATGATGCCATGCAAAGCACAGACCCCTTCATAATGAAAACTTTCTTGAGAAACACATTGATTGTAGATCTCTCCAAACCATAAAAATGAAACTGACACTGCTTTGTTTTTTCCCTGTAAATATTTGTGAAAAAGGCAGAGATGCACTTTACAGGCAGAAAAAGTCATAGGAATGTACTTTAAATGTTTTCTATAGTAAACAAAAGCAGAGATCATAAAATTATTTAAAGTAAAAATGAAGTGTAATATATTTCTGGTAAGGAGAAAGTCAAAATATGTATCGCACACAATAAACATACCTCATAGGAAAAAGGACAAAAACAGACTCAAATACATAGGAACACAATGGAACTCGAAGATCAGGATTTTCAAGGATTAATAATTTTATCCCAAGTTGCTAGGCTTTAATATTAGAAATTGTTTTGTAGTTTAGTGACAAGCCATGTAGTTGATAGAAAATACATTATAAATGTCTATTGAGTATAAAGAGTTGGAAAAAATGTTTCAGTTTCATTTTTATGGTTTGGAAAGATCCAGTTAATGTGTTTCTCAAAAAAGCTTTCATTATGAAGGGGTCTGTGCTTTACACAGCATCATTTTATAGGCTCAAGATGGAGCCAGGTAGTGTGGTCTCACCAGATAAGCTAGAAAAAAAATAACACAATGCTGAAATGTTTTTCTTATAGAAGTTATTTTATCAGTGACATATATATTAACTGGTAAGAATGGGGCTTCTAAATTAAGAAATTTGCCAATATAAATCCAACTTAATAAAAACAAGACAACTATCTCAATGAAACAGGCCTAATGATGGTAGTGGTGGCTCATGCCTTTAATCCCAGCACTTGGGAGGCATAGGCAGGTGAATCTCTAAATTTGAGACCAGTGCGTTCTACATAGTGAGTTCCAGGATAACTAGAGCTACAGAGTGAGTTCCAGGATAACCAGGGCTACACATAGAAAAAAAACCCAAAGCCGAAATAGAACAAAATGGGTTTTAAAGGTATAATAATATCTGGAGGAAATAAAAATCACAATTTGGTATAAGGAATACCCATCTCTCGTATTATGTTTTTAAAGCAGGCCCAGTACACACAGGCTTTGTCTTCATCACAGGTAAGCAGGTACATGACATCTTTAACAGGAAAAAAAGACTAAAACTCTGAGAAAACCAAAAAATAAAATAACATAGAAATCCAGAACAACCAAGATTATGTACACCAAGATTATGCACACTTGTAATCTCCAAACTAAAGCTGTCTGAAACACTTCCTGTCAAGTAAGGCAGCCTTCATTTCTGCATGCTAGTCTGGAGCAATGTGATGACATTTATAGATATGAAAACCATGAGAAAGCTAGTATGTCCATAATGAGTAGACTGCACCCCTACTATCTGTGTCTTCCTTTAAATACCTGTGATTTGAACCTAATAAGCTTGTCCTTCCGAAGTCTGAACTTCCTTGCAAACATTCTTTGCAAGTAAATTCTTTTATCACAAAACAAACAAACGGGTGTGGGGGGGGGGTTAAAACAAATTTTGAGATCATCTGAACACACAAAGTATCAAGTATTTATAGGCCAATAAAAAAACTCTATAAGATACTTTCAAAACTTACTTTGTAAGCTGAGCGAACTCAAATTCTAACAATCTCTTTGCTTCCAATAAAGTATTTATTTCCTGTTTCATCTGTTTTTCTAAACCTTTTAAATTGTCTGCTTCAAATGCTTGAGTCTTCAATTCATTCTGTAACAATAGCCGTTTATTTGATTCCTGTTCCAGCTGCAGGGTGAGATTCTTAAGCTATGAATGAGAAAAATGATTGGCAACTTAGTTATTTTGATAATTTATTAGATATGTGAAGGGTTATTAATAAAATCTTGAGAACATTATTATCCCTTGCACTATTCTAATTTGTCCTTGTGTCTATTATTGCACTACTAGTCTATTATTTGACTACTAAGTCAAAACAGTATCTAAAGTTTAGATATGAAACTTGTGGGAAAAAGAAAAACTTTAAATTCAACTAGCCTCAAAGTTTTAGAAAATAATGATAAAAGTCATGTCTGAGGAGACATTTCAAATGGGTATTTTAACTTACCCGTTCATCCACAAATGTTTACGTATTGTATTTTATACAATCCTAAAATTTGGAAAATAGTATTAAGTACTTATTAGTGTAGGAGTCGATGAACTCAAATTCTTTCAGCAGTTTATGTGTTAACGCATTACGTGCTGTCTCTAAGGTGATTGTCACAGAGATCATCATACAGCACAAACTCCTTCATCTGTCTTGTACATACACCCTCCTTTCTGTCTAACACCATAGCATGTTCAGTCTTAATGAATAATCTTAAACTGTTTTATTCTTCAGTTTCTAAATGCCAAACCCTTAGCAAGGCTTTCCTTAATTTCATAAAGTCACATATATGTTACATACATGCTTGTAATCATGACTGGTCCTTCTAAGCTCTCTGTTCCCTAAAAGCATACAGGCCAAACCTATTTTATTCATCTTAATAAGCCCTGATTTTGATAGAAGTCTCTTTTTTTTAATTAAAAAACTTTTTAAAAATTGTATTTTACTTTATGTATATAGTGCTTAGCCTACATGTTACATCTGTGTATCATATATGTGCCCGGCACCTGCAGAGGCCAAGAAGAGGTGCTGGAAATTAAAACCAGGTTCTTCTGAAAAGCAGTGATGTCCTTAATATGAGTCATTTCCAGCTCCATCTTCCAAACTTTCAATATATAGATTAGCCTGCTTGCTAGTTTGTTTCTATTTTTTTTTCAGCCAATTCTCTATAGCAATATAGATTTTCTTTAAAAAAATGTTTTCACCAATAGCATCCTGCAAGTTTTAAAAGAACACCAGAGCTGGGCGGTGGTGGCGCACGCCTTTAATCCCAGCACTCGGGAGGCAGAGGCAGGCGGATCTCTGTGAGTTTGAGGCCAGCCTGGTCTACAAGAACTAGTTCCAGCGCAGGCTACAAAGCCACAGAGAAACCCTGTCTCGAAAAACAAACAAACAAACAAAAAAAAAGGAACATCAGTTATTTTAGAGCCCAAGGGACTCCTGTGACAACTCCATGTGTCTTCTTCTCTGATTTTACTTCCTTTTGCCCATGATTTACCTACCTCCTTACTAAGTACACAATCTGTATTCCAATACTGCCTTCAGCAAGTCAAATCTTGAAAGTTACTTACAAATGATGTTTAAAACACATACAGTAACTACTGACATATTCATCTTTTCATCAACAGCATTATAAATATGTACAACATGTGTTCTATCAATATAAGCATTCCAAGCAGAAGTTAATTGTTTTTCATGCTTTTCTAGATAACATAGTTTTCCAGTCTTTTTTTTTTTTTTCTAAAGGAAATAGCTTCTTCTAGGAGGAACTAAGACATTCTGATATAGTTGCATACACTGCTGTGACACACAATGAAACAGCTCCTAGGGAATGAATGGGTTTTTTGCTAGTTTTGTCCTTTTTGTTTTTCTAGACAGGGTTTCTGTGTAGCTTTGGGGTGTCCTAGCACTCACTCTGTAGACCAGGTTGGCCTCGAACTCACAGAGATCTACCTCCTCAGTGCTGTGATTAAAGGTGTGCGCCACCTTTGTTCAGCTGGGAATGAATGTTTAATAGCTATTTGAAATAAAAATTCTGAGTTCTGGGATGACAGTATAACAGTGAACACATACTTCATTCAAATCTTCTGTCTCAAATACAGATTAAGAGTTCTCCAGTCATAACATAGAATAGGTTATCTTTTAAAAGATGGATAAAATTAGTATAGTGTCTTACTTCATCTTCCATCCGTTCTTTATTTTCAGTCAAATGTTCTAGTTTCTGTTGGGATTGTTTCAGATCGACATCTAGCATCGAGCACTGTTTCTCAGTCTCAACAACTCTATTTTCAGCCCTTTCTCGAGCTTCTCTCTCTTCTTTCAGCTTTTTTTCCATTTCTGCAAAAGAAAAAAAAGTTAGAAATATATATCATAGATCACCTTAATACTTTTCACTTTAAATGTTCTGGAAATTGGTTTTTAAAATCTTGTGATAGATATTAATTATAAAAGTTCTAAGGGCATTTTAGTAACTTATATGATAAAAATCTGTGAAAACTCTAAAATATAATAATTTTTTTAAGAGTCTCAATTTAGTCCTTGAAAAAGGAGATAAGACAATTTAATACTATCTAGACTAGAAGATGAAGAGTGTGATTGGAAAGAGGAATAATAAGGAATGAAATGAAAGTATAGAAAACGACAATTACAGTTATTAATCTCTTTCATGCATTGGTATAGAAACTTTTCAGAGGCTCTTAGGACAGGAACCCTACAACTCAATGACAAGATTATATGATTGCAGAAAACCTCTTTAAATTATTATCAGAGGAGTCTAGCATTTACCAGGGTGCCTTATTCTGGAATATGTATGGTAAGTCAAGTTCTGAGAATTTTAACTCTTTCACAGTCATGCTAGCAGAAGTTGCAAAACTAAGAAAGTGTTTGCTATTAGCACTTGCCCTTGAGGAGACAAACCATTAGAGTGTAAGTTCACTTTCCCCTAAACTTATAAATATAGCTGCACTAACAATCATTACCTCGGCTGGGTGCTGGTGGCGCACACCTTTAATTCCAGCACTCGGGAGGCAGAGGCAGGCTTCTACAGAGCAGGAGAGGCTCCAAAGCTACAGAGAAACACTGTCTCGGAAAAACAAACACAAACAAACAAAACCAAAACCAAACAAAAAAACAGCACAATCATTACCTCCTAATTCCTTTCTCTCCAATCTAATAGAAATCAACTTCAGTTAGGTTTGGAGTCCAGATACCTACCTACCTTTGAGTTCCAGACTTACATTACCAACTGAGTAGTCAATATATCCATCTAGATATGTGACAAAATTATCAAAGTTGTTTTCAGGGATGTGCTGAGGTTTAAACTCAGGACCTCAAATACAATTATTTTGTGTTCTGCCTTTGATCCACATCTCTAGTTCCCAAACTTAACATACTGAAATAGTTACACCTTTCTCTCCAATTCCCAAAATACTCTTACTGCACTTACATCAATCTCTGTTTAGGATATAACCACCCAATCAGCAGTTCAAACTAAACACCCGAGTCTTCCTTGCTTCCTTTTCAGTCCTCCTTCCATCAGATTTTTGTCCTTTGTACTTGTGCTTCTTTGCTTTCTGCTTACCCCCAGTCAACAGAGCCTGCAACTTTCTAATAGATTGTCCTACTTTTATTGTTCCTTTTTGCCCAAAGCAGTCTCCAGGTCACAAGATTAGTTTTTTAAGAACATAAATTAAAATTGTAGTTGGAGATAATACAATGGACTAACACTGATCTTAAGTACAACTAAAGTGATAATAAAATGAGGCAACGGATTGATCTAAACTAGAACTGTGACTGGAAAAAAAATTGAGGCAAAAAAAAGCAGCTAAGGTAAGTAACAATAAGGTCCAGAATAGATCATGAAGAAAAATCAAGGGATAGATTAAAAACAAAAAACAAACAAACCAAAACTGGGAGAAAAGAAGAGTTCACCCCTTTGGAAAGTAGCACGCTTTCTTTTGGGCCACCAATCAGCTCCCAAATCATGACATACTTACTATTAGTTATGAATGCTTGGCCTATCTTATGCTTGTTTCTTGCTAGCTCTTATAACTTGTATTTAACCTGTTTCTCTTTATCCATGTTTTGTCTAGGGATTTTTACCTTTCTTTCACTCTGTATGTCTTATTCCATGTCTGCTTAGTTGAAAGCTGCCTGTCTAGCTGGCCCTGGGTGTCCTTCTTTCTGCCTTGTTCTCTCCTCTTCTCTTGATCTCTTCTCAGCCTAGATTCCTCCCCCAAATTATTCTCTCTGTCCGCCAGCCCTACCTATCCCTCCTCTGCCTAGCTACTGGCCATTCAATTTTTATTAGACCAATAAGGTGCCTTAGGCAAGCAAGGTAAAACAGCACAAAGCTTTATAGAATTAAACAAAAGGAGAACAAAAGTAACACATCTTTACATAATTAAAGTAATATTCCACAACATCCATTAACTTTGTTTTGTTTTAGACCCAAGCCCTAAATTCACAATTGCCCTGCCTTAGCTTCTCCAGTGCTAAGATTTCACACAGGTAGTCAGCATGCCTCGTATGATTTCACTAACTTTTATAGTAAAAATATGGTAGATAAAATAATGAAACTACAGAAGGTAAAATTGTGATAAAAAGAGACAATCATAATAAAAGATATTCTCTTAGATAACAATACTTACTTATACTCTTAACCACAGAAGTGAAGTTTTGATCTAAAACAAATTTGCATAAGCATTATTTAAAACTAATCATAGAAAATATTCATGTAGTTGACACTTACCACACATGGCAACAGACTTTGCCTCTTCTAGAGACTGGTGTTTGTCAGTTAAACGCGCTCTAGTTACTTTGTGTTCATTTACTTCTTGTTCTAACCTCTGTTGTAAAGACTTAAGCTTGTAGTTCAAATCTATTTCTAAATTATTCTTTTCCTAAAAAATAAAAATGAGAGCCATGGAATATGATAAACTGTGCAAGAGGCACATATTAAATCTTACATTCCTCAGCATTTCACAGGAGAAAGACACCTGAGTAACCCCCTTTCTCTGCCATCCCTCCCATCGGAAGAATTCAGCACAGCTGAGTGCAACAGTCTTTCATTTTGTTATTCAATTCTTGCCTTAAGGAAAAAAAAAAACGTTAAAAACTGTGCCTAATCTTACTGTAACTTGTTCTACTATGTTCAGCCGTTATCCCTGAGAGGCCTGTTCTCTTCTGAAAGGAAACAGAGAACTAGTTCTGGGGGACAGCTAACATGGGGGGAAGAGATTGAAAGGAGAAGTAGGGAAATTATGGTTAGGGATGTAATGTAGGAGAGAAGAATAAAAAACATACTTAGGCTAGGCGGTGGCGCACACTCCTTTAATCCCAGCACTCAGGAGGCAGAGAACTCCGAGTTCGAGGCCAGCCTGGTCTACAAGAGCTAGTTCCAGGACAGGCTTGGACGGGCTCCAAAACCACAGAGAAACCCTGTCTAGGACCTGGTGCTTCATGTTTTTTAAATAAGTACTTTTGTTGCTTTTGATGAATGTTAAAATTAAGAATCTTAATAGTCTGGTTGATGTATACTCTCTTCGTAGGAAACTCAAGTCATATCATTTCCTATATGTACAGACCACTGCTAACTGACACTAGGTAATATTGCTAGCAGAGCTTTTGAGGTAGTCAGTAGTGTAACTTACCATTATTTTTTGTATTTCTTCAGTGCAATGCTAAGTTTTCTGTCCCATGATTTGTCTGAGTGTGGTAGTTTGTCATAACCATGTACCCTGAATTTGGTTACTTAAAAGATAGGGTTAACAAGTATCTTTAAATAATCAGGATATAGCTTTCTATATTTCTGTCTCGAAAAACCAAAATCAAAACAAGCAAACAAAAAAAACAAAAAAGAAAAAAAACATACTCCCTGGATAGAACATTCCAA
Source organism: Dicrostonyx torquatus (assembly GCA_028555095.1). Taxonomy (NCBI): domain Eukaryota; kingdom Metazoa; phylum Chordata; class Mammalia; order Rodentia; family Cricetidae; genus Dicrostonyx; species Dicrostonyx torquatus. The sequence goes on along the minus strand of JAQHUG010000254.1, from coordinate 2,453,474 downwards.
AGCAGCAGCTTTTGAAGTCATTTCCGAGGAAACAGTGAAAGAGAGACCTACATCTGTAAAGTAATTATTTGATCCTCTCCTCAGCTAAGTACTTAGTAGTGAAATTTTGATAAAATTCTAAATAAATGCAGGGGCCAGCAGGATGACATTGCTGGATAAAGACACTTACTACTAAGCCTGAGGACCCTAGTTAGATCCTTAAAAGCCATATGGTAAAAAGATGGAACTGACCCTCCCCCATCAATTGTCCTGACTCCACACATGAGCCATCTTACAGGAAGTAGGTGAGGATAGAGGGAGGGAGAGATAGGGGGTGGTGCAACAAGTCAAGGACTTTGATCTTTTCTATTTTTTTTTAAACTAACAACATGGAATAAACATACACAATCCAGTCCTTTATTTTTTTCTCTTCATATAATTTAACATAGCAAGGATTAATACCTTTCTCTTACCCATGTACAAAAAGGAACTAGGAACAATTTCTTTTTTAATGTGCATTGGTGTTTTGCCTACATGTTATGTTTGTGTGAGGGTTTCAGATCCCCTGGAACTGGAGTTATAGGCAGTTATGAGTTGCCATATAGGTGCTGGGAACTGAACGTGGGTCCTCTGGAAGAGTAGCCAGTGCTCTTAACTAGTAAGTTATCTCTCTAGCCTTAGGAACAATTTTCTTATTAAAAGCTATTTCCAAATCAAAGTATTGTGATTATCTATTAAGCATTCAAAACTTTTTAGAAAAAAGCTTTTTTTTTTTTAAAAGAAAATGGTAGCAAGATGCCAAATAATCACACATACATTCCCATATGCCAAGAACCAACCACACAATAAACTATAAACACTACAAATGAATGCTATAAAACTATCTTACAACCTTTGACAACCATAATAAATAATTAGGACAGTAAGTCACTTACCTTTTCAGAATGATTAAGCATGTCTTGAGCCTCTTTTCTTTCTCCTTCTACTCTTTCAAGATTATGTTTGAGATGCTTCACCTCCTCTTGTAAAGATGTTATTCGTGCTATGAAAAGCAAAAAAGGTTAAAAAGTAAAACTTATAGTATTATAAATCAGAATTGTGATTTTTTTTTTGCGGGGGAGTGAGGAGGTGTGGAGGACTTCTGGGTGTTTGTTAATGTTCAGTTTTGAATTTTTAGTTTATGAGTATTTTGTATGCATTTATGTTGTACCCCAGTTGTGTTGCAGTGCCCATAGAGGCCAGAAAAGGGAACTGGGTCTACTGGGAGTGGACTTAAAGAGACAGTTCTAAGGTGTCAGATGGATGCTGATGACTTAACCCAAGTCCTTTGAAAGAGCAGCAAGTGCTATTAGTTGCTGAACCATCTCTCTAGCCCAGTGGTTCTCAACCTTCCTAATGCTGCTATCCTTTAATACAGTCTCTCATGTTGTGGTGACCCCAATCATAAAACTATTTTCATTGCTACTTCATAAATGAGATTTGCTACTGTTATGAACCATATGTAAATTTATGTTTTCCTATTGTCTTAGGCGACCCACATAAAATGGTTGTTCAATAGTCATAAGAGTTTTTCAATTCTGAAAGAGATCACAAACCATAGGCTGAGAACTGCTGGCCTAGAAAGACTTTTAACCAAGGAAGAGCAAGGCTTATTCACTAAAAACTAAAGTGCATTGTTAACCCAGGTCCAGAGGAGGATGATTCTAATTTCACCCAATCAGTAAATTGAAGCAAGGTTGTTTGGGCTCAGCAGTTCAAGAAGGGCTACATAACCAGACCTTGTCTCAAAACCAAATGAAACACAAAACACAATAAAACTTCAAAATAATGATAAATATAAAAGGAAATAGATTGTGTTCATAGATTGGAAGTCCTATGAGATGACAATATTTAAAACAATCAACAAAGACATGTGGCCCTATTAAAATTCCAAAAGTATGTTCTGCATAAATAGAAAAGCTAACTAATTATGAACTGCAAGGAACAGCTAAAATAATACTGTGGAAGAACAGTAACACTGGACAAAACAAACCCCCAAATTTCAAAACCTGTTATAAAACTACAGTGACCCAAACATGTGGTGCTGGTATATGGCAGAAATACACACCAACAAAATAGACTTGAGAAAGCAGAAATGAAACCATACGCTGCGGGGGAAGTGAGGGGTAGTGAGAGAGAGAATTGAGCACCTGTATACCAAGTAAACATCCGTGTGCAGTGCAGATGAAGGGTAGAGGTCATGAGTTGATACCAGGTATCTTTCTCAATTCCTTCTCTACCTTACTTTCTTAAAACACGTCTCTTACTGAACTTGCAGTTCATTTATTTTATTTCAGCTACAATGGCTGGCCAGTGAGCCCCTGGATATCTGCTTCTCTCTGCTCATGCTAGCACTAAGGTTACAGATATGCACTTCTGCACTTGGTGTTTACATGGGTGCTAGGGATCTGAATGCAGATCCTCATATAAGCAGAGGTACTTTACCCACTGCCCATTGTGCTGCTTCCCCAGACAAACACATTCATTTATTCTTTTGTTGTTTTTGTTTTTCAAAACAGGGTTTCTCTGTAGTTTTGGAACCTGTCCTGGAATTTGCTCTTGAAGACCTGGCTGTCCTCAAACTCAGAGATCCGCCTGCTTCTGCCTCCCAAGTGCTGGGATTAAAGGTGTGAGTCACCACTGCCCGGCACCCATTCATTTATTAAAGATAATTTTCCCCCTTTCTTTTTCATTCATTCAATTTTTTTCCAGTCCTGGGGATTAGACCTAGGGCCTTATGCATGAACACAAGGCAACCACTCAACTACATTTCAGTCACAGGCAATCAATATTTAACAAAAAATATCAAAGTGATTTAAAGATGAAGGAACAGGGACTGAGAAATACACTGACTTCTAGACTCGACATGTGAACATCTATACATACTCCCCCTTCCTCTCACGACACATATACAAAAACCAACCACTTAGACACATGACGCTGAAACAACTAGGCATCATATGCTCAACATCATTACTCATTAGGAACTAAAAATGAAAATTGCAGTAATATGACTTCATATCTATTCAGTCAGTTACCTAGTGTTAACAACGTGGAAAAATAAGAATACCAACTCCTTGACATAGGAAAATGAAATGGTTCAGCCACTGCAGAAAAGAGTTTAGCAGTCCCACAAAAGTTAAGCATGGAATTACTACACGACCCAGCAATTTCACACCTAAATATACATCCAAAAGAACACAGATGGCAAATATAGTTGTAAGTTAATGTTTGTTCACGACACTGCTATTTACAATAACAAAAAGGTAAAAGCAATCTGAAGCTCTACCAACAGAATGGACAAAGCTGTAGTAGTAACATACAAAAGACCTTTAATGAGATATTAACACATGTTACAAACATTAAAAAAATTACAGTACACAAAAGAAGCCTCATGCCAAAAAAAAAAAATCACATATTACATGATGCCTACAGAAAATATAAAGTAAATTCAGAGATAAAGAAAATCAGTGGCTTCCGGTGACTAGACAGAAGTGGAAAAGAGAAAGACAGTTTAATGGATGAAATGTGTTTAGAAGTTAATGAAGAAATTTTGGAACTTGTAAGAGGAGACAGTTGTACAACCTTCTGAAAACAATGATGGGCACTGTTTTGTAAATGCCTAAGAAAATGAAGAACTGGGCAACCACCAATGGCTAAATATTTTTTTAAAAAGTCAGACTTCATGTGCTTCCTTACATCTATTATTAAGTTTCTTGTTCAAGCCCTACCTAAGAAACGTGAGTCACTGGATCTAAATCCCAATGTCCAGTACTGTGAGTGTGGGACAACACATTACATTATGTCAGTGGGTGAAGTAAGCAAATTCTGAATGGGGTATCTCAACACTCAAGAGGTGGAGGCAGGGAGAACTCTGTGACTTCTCAGGCTATCACATACTGAGATGGTTTCAGGCAAAATAAAAATAAAAATGAGATTATGTCACAAGTAAAGAACAACCACAATATAAGCAATGAAAAGGACAAACATATAATCATACTATAAAATTTTTTTACCTTTCACTAATATCTAAAAGATTCTGTTAAAAAAGCAATTAAAAGCTGGGCAATGGTGGCGCACGCCTTTAATCCTGGCACTCAGAAGGCAGAGGCAGGTAATCTCTGAATTCAAGGCCAGCCTGGTCTATAATAGCTAGTTCCAGGACAGTTAGGACTGTTACACAGAGAAACCCTGTCTCAAAACACAAAAATCAACAAAGAACAACAACAACAACAACAAAACCAAAACAAAACAAAAAAACAAAAATCAAAACAACAAAAGCATTAAGAAAAACTTGGCATAAAAATGTGTGAGGCTTTCTCGGTGACTATGAATAGGCTCCTTTCTAGGTTATATTTGAATCTATTTGAAGCCTGGTGCGTAAGAGATAAACTGCACAACTCACCTCAGCTATGAGTCAATGGGAGCTCCTAATTTCCGTTTTTGTAGTCCCAAAAACTGACCTGACCTCTCTCCACAGAATTAAGCCCCATGATATCCAAAATATATCCATGATGAAGGTTAAAACATACTCCCCAGACCCTCCAGTCTTTCCTGACAAGTCTCGTGTGTGGTCTGTGTAGGTAGAGTGGGCGTTACACTGACAAGTCTCGTGTGTGGTCTGTGTAGGTAGAGTGGGCGTTACACTG
>JAQHUG010000254.1:2419410-2432472 GCA_028555095.1 Dicrostonyx torquatus | reverse complement strand
TATTTTGTTGATTTCAGCTCTCAATTTGATTATTTCCTACCGTCTAGTTCTCTTAGGTGAGTCTGCTTCTTTTTGTTCTAAAATTTTCAAATGTTCTGTTAATTCACTAGTGTGGGATTTTTCCAGCTTCTTTATGTAGGTGTTTAGTGCTATAAACTTGCCTCTTAACACTGCTTTCCTTGTGTCCCACAGATGTAGGCTATCATTCTTAATCTTCTTCCTCAGCCTCCTAAGGGCGGGTTAAACTTCTTGAGGTTACAAATTTTTATATTTATTTTATTTTATTTTTGGTTTTTTGAGACAGGGTTTCTCTGCTGCTTTGGAGCCTGTTCTGGAACTAGCTCTTGTAGACCAGCCTGGCCTAGAACTCAGAGATCCGCCTGCCACTGCCTCCTTAGTGCTGGGATTAAAGGTGTGCACCACCACCACCAGGCTTAATGTCTTCAAATTTTAAAGACTTATTTTATTTTTAAATACATGTACAGGTATGCCTGTGTGCAAGGTGTCGCAGATGACCATGGAGTCCAGGAGAAGGTGTTAGATTCCCTGGAGGTAGAGTTACAGGTGGTTGTGGCCATTCCACACAGCTGCTCCAAGAGCAGTAAGCATTCTTCACTGTTGATCCATCTTTCCTGTTGCTGTTTTTTTGGGTTTTTTTTTGTTTTTTCCTGTAGAAACTTCTCAGTATTTATGTAAGTTTGTATCTATTCCTTTCCTCATTTCTATACTTTACTCTTAAAAACTTCTTCCAGATCCTGGCTTTAGTTGTTTTTTCATTAGAGTTTTTATTAATTTTAAATTATATACTTAATTATATAATGTACCAGGAGAGGTAGGGAAAGAAAGTCTTAATTATTTCATATGCCTCCAGCACTTTCAACTTTTCCCAATTCCATTTAATGAACAGAATATCTGTTACAATTATATTTCACTTATTTAATAGGTCATAAAATGTAATTATAAGGTTATTATTTGTAGTTGACAAGTACCAACATTATGCTAGATTATTTTAAAATACCTCAGTTATTCTTCTATTTCAGTGGCTCTCAACTTTCCTAATGCTGCAACTCTTTCCCTCATGTTGTGGTGGTTCCAACCATAAGATTATTTTCATTGCTAGTTCATAAATATAATTTTGCTACTATTTTGAATTGTGATTTAAATATTCAATATGCAGGACAGTCTTAGTTGAACCCTGTGAAGGGCTATTTGATCCCTAAAGAGGTCGTCATTGACAAGATGAAAATCACTGCTCTGTATCATAAATAAATGTTATCAATAAAATTGATTCAACCAGGAAAAAGAAAATCAAGAAACTATGTTCTAGAAAATCGCAGGGGAAGTACAAAAATGAGTAATTTTAGCTTATTAGATTATATTGCACTTCATAAAGTCCTTTCAAGTAGCTAATTAAAACAGGAGGGAAACATAATAAACGAGGCAACTAAATGAATTAAAACTAAACACACTTTTTAAAGCTACCATAGCAAATAGAGCTTAGATAGTCTAAAGAAAACATGTATGTAACTAACATCAAAACAGATGTTTTCTTCCTCCCCTTTTTTGTCGTTTGAGGGATCAAACCCAGGGTCATGTGTATGCTAAGTACCTACTCTACTGAAAATCTGTATTCCAAGCCATTAATATATATTACTTTCAGTTCTAGCCAAGACACTTTTCATGGATGTGCATAAATAGAAACTTTTACATTCCATTTTGTATATACCTCCAGGTATTTGTAGAGTATATGTTCTAAAATATATACATAACTTCTAATATGAGAACATCATTGAAGGACAGTCTCACCTGCACTTCTGCTCCATTTCATCTTTTAATTGCATTTCATTATGCAGTTGTTCTTCAAGCTTGTAGATTGTTTTCTGTAAACTTTCCTGCTTTAATTAAAAAAAAAAGTCCTTCATTCTATTAATGTCTAGAGAAATTAAAAGCAATACCTTTTGTTATTATTATGTGGCTGTTTGATTATTTAGTTTAATCCTTTATCTTTCTCAATAATATTGCTATTTTCTCAATATAATTGGGCATAATGCATGTGTTCCAATACATTGTATATTAGCCAAATATGTACATTTTTGTGTTTTACGTACCAGTTAATAATGTACAATGATCCAAAGACATAGGCACAAAATATTACAGTGTACTGATAATAAAACTGTAAATAGTGTTACAAAGAAAAGAAGGGACTTTTAATTTTATCAAGAACATACATCCTTTCAGATAGATATAACAGATCACAAAATTAGTCTAGATGAGAAGGAGATAGAAAACAGGCATTTTAGCAAGAATGAAGAGTCCAAAAGGAGAGAAGAAAACATCACATTTGGTAATGGAAAAAAATTGAGTATAGCACAAGCCATCACAGAGAAATTTACTCACATCGAATTTGAAGAAGACAGACATCCTTGTAACCACAATAAAACTTGAGAACCTAAATTTATATTTTGTGGCATAATATTGACAACCTAAAATAACATTCCAGGGCTACGCTTTATTTTATTAAAAAGTGCTTGCTATAAAAGCACTCACATAGGCAGCTGGACATGGTGGCACATGGTTGTAATCCCAGTACTAGACAGGAAGGAGACAATATGACACCTGAAGCATGCTGGTCAGCTATCTCAGCCAATCAGTGAACTCTAGGATTAGTGAGGAACCTGAATCAAAGAATATGGTGGAGAACAACAGAGAAGATACTGGATCTGATCTCTGCACGCACAAATGCAACAACACACACATACGCACTCACCCCAATTTTACTAGTAAGATGAATAGTTAAAGGGCAGTAGACTAGGAAAACTAGCCAGGTAAGAAGATAATTGAAATGATTCAGGTAAGAAAATGTGGATATATAGCAAAACCCTGACTCAAAGGGCATGAAGAGGAAAAAAACAATCAAGCCCATTAGCTAGAAGATAGATCTAGAAAACTAATTCGAATAAAAAAGAATAGAGATACTACTATTATGAAAAGCAAGGAACCTAGAATATTGTCAGTGAAGGTTTGCACAGAGAAAGACCAAGAATTTAGCTCTGGTCTAGTTTGATGTGTCTGTCAAGTATCCAGGAGAAGAGAGATCCAGTTATGGAGCCAAGAGAAATAAAATGGGCATTCATGAGTTTCTATAGATACAAACACAGAGAAGATCACAACTATGGGAAACAATATTAATTGAGCAGTGGAAGGGGATCATGCACTGAGAGCTGAAAATTCAAAAAGTCATGAAAAAAAAAAAGAACTATTGTAATGGTCTGTCCTTGTCCCTTCAAAGAGACAAGTTCCACCCACTCCTCCTTTCTGCTTCCAGACTGCCCTCTCGGCCCCCACTGTCTTTAGAAGAGGTGGCTGAGGCCTCTTTTCCTCTCCCCCCTCCTCTCTCTTGCCCCCTCCCTGTTTCTCTCTCTCTCTCTCTCCCTCTTCTTCTACCTCTACCCTTTTTCCTTTCCTTCCATAACTTTCTGAATAAACTGTATCTAGACTCTCTCTGCATGGCGTGCCTATCCATCTTTTTCCCTCACCAGCTGCAGCTCCTCGAGGGGTCTGCTGCCCCCTGACAGCACCCCCCCAAGGTCTCTCACCCACCACCTCCTACCCACCTGGGACCCGCAAAGGTAGGACCTATATGCATGTGGCTGGCTTGCTTACACACACACACACACACACACACACACACACACACACACACACAAAATTTTTATAAAAATGACTAGAGCAGAAAAGGTACTTGCATAGTTCCTTCCCCCTTTTCTCACTTCCTTTTTATCATGTGCTCTGTTACCTTAAGAGGAAATACATCAATAGGAAAACAATTCTACCACTTTTAAAAACAATAGCTACAGGCGATTTGGAGGTCGAATGAGAAAGATCAGAAATTCAAGGTCATCATAGCTAGTTAGAGGCCATCCTAAGCTATGATAGTGTCTCAAAAAACAAACCTTGTTAAAAATAAACATACAGTACTTAAGGAAATGGTTCAGATGATACAGCGTCTTCCTAGGGCCACAAGAAACCCTGACTTCCCCAATATCACATAAAGTGGAAGTAAGTGACCCGTACCTATAAGAAGACCAACACTTAAGATTAAGGGGCACAAGGATCAAGTTAATGGTCAGCTGTGGCTAGATACTGAGTCTAAGGCCAGTAAGAGCTACTAGAACCTTGCCTCAAAACCAGCAAATGGGCTCAGCAGTAATTAAGAGCACATAGAAACAGAGCTGAGTCCCAGCACCGGTACTGGGGAGCTCTCTGCACTCTTTCACAGGCACCGCAGTCACATGTTGCACTTACACATATCCAGGCACATACACATAAGCATAAAAATTTTAAATCTTGAAAAAATGCAAAATAAAAATCAAAAATAATTGCTACTCCTTTGCTTTGTGATTAAAAGTATATTAGTAAAACAATGTGGATATAGCTTAGTGGTCAAGCTTATAAGACACTGGCTTGGATCCCCAGTATTACAAAACTCCCAAAACAAAAGCAAATAAAAAGCATCATGTGTACACAAGGTATTTAAAGAATACTTTAAGGATAACAAGACAATTATTCCTAAAAGTAGGCATTTTCCCCAGCAAAGTTCTACTTAACTCACAAGGATCTCCTTAAATTTAAGGAAGGAAAGAAGGAAGGACGGCTTGTTTTTCAGCCATATCAACAGTAAGAATTCCTAACTAGAACATATCAAGTTCCTTAATAATATATTTACTTATCATATGTTCCAAATGCCAAAGAATAAACAAATTAAGTTATGCTGAAAATACTAGTTATTCTCTATTTCCCCAACTCCCTTTCAGCTCCCACCACCTACTTGTGTTAAAATCTACCGTCTATATTACCTGAATCTGTTGTGCTGTGATAGTCTCAGAACATGAGATAAAATAACAAACAAGAAAGGTGGGGATATCAAGTTACTTTCCCAATATCCTTTGCTGTGCTCTGGTTCTCTATATTCAAGTGTTCCTTTCCTATGGTGCCAGCCTTTCTAACAGCTAGAGCAACACAATTTTCTCCCCTTGCTCCCAGTAGTATAGGAGCACGGACTTGCCACTGCTGTCAATTTAAAGGTGCTTTCTCATTTCTCACCCTTTACTGTTCCGTTTGATTGGTGTTTGTAGCATAACAGTCCCAGGCAGTGGTGGCACACACCATTAATCCCAGCACTTGGGAGGCAAGTGGATCTCTGTGAGTTCAAGGATAGCCTGGTCTACAAGAGGTAGTTCCAGGACAGCTAGGGCCTTTACACTTACACAGAAAAACACTGTCTCAAAAACAAAACAAATTAAAATAAACAAACAAACAAAAACCCCAAAAGCCTCTTTTCATTTAATGTATATATACACATAATGTGGTATTCATGTCACCATTCAGCTTTAAAAAACAAGGAAATTCTAATACATACTGCAACATGGATGAATTAAGGTAAATAAAATAAGCTAGTCACACAAAGACAAATAAATGTATTGAATTCCATTCATAGGAGGATAGTAAACTAAATTAATTCATAGAAAAAGTAGAGTAGTGGTTACTAGGGCCTGAGGTAATGAAATGAGTAGTTATCAATAAATAGTTTCCATCTTAGAATAATAAAGTTCAAGAGATGAATACAAAGCTATGTGATGGTTCCTAATGTTATTTTACTGTATACTTAAATTAGTTAAAACGATAAACTGTGTTGTGTGTATTTTGTCAACACACACACACGCACACTAACACACACAACCTCTTCATTCATTCAAAACTCTTTAATTTGTTATATGTACCGCCTGGTAACCCTCCCTGCCTACTATTTTTTTTTTTTTTGATCAGTTTCATTTTGATGCAGCCCAGGTTGACCTGAAACCCTACATATCCCAGACTGGCTTTGAACAGTCCCACTCCAGCTTCCAGCGTGTTAAGATTATAGTCATGTACCACAAGATTCAATTTCCAACTTCCTTAATGACAAAATGATTTATCATACATTTTTAATTCAAAGATTTAAAGGACAGTAATTGTTAATCAGTAACAATTTATAACTTATTAACTATTCATATATGTGTGTGTATAAAATTCCATTTTATATTCAGATAAGAAATCATACCGAAGAATAATTTACAAGTGTCATGTCCGACAGTGATGGCACACCACTTTAGTCCCAGCACTCGGGAGGCAAAGGCAGGTGGATCTCTGTGGGTTACGGTCTACAGAGTTCCACAACAGCAAGGGCTACCCTGAGAAACCCCATCTCAAACAAATAAGCAAACAAGTGTCATAAATATCTAAACTCACTAACTGCACATTCACCTGTAATACATATGCTTATTCAACAGCATGCACACAAATATATTATCTGTGAGTTTAAAAATAAAAACCAAACTGACAACAAGAAATACTTACCAAGCTTTTATCCACATTGGAGCTGGTTCTGTTCTCACTGGGATTAGCTGAAGGTAAGTATCTAGAGGGTAAGGTCAAGGAATTTAAAAAGAAAACAGCTCTTTAACATATAGCAACAAACAATAAGTATTCTGTGTTTGTTTTATAAGTATACTAGCTAATTTTTTAAAAATTAAATACAAATTTAATTTTTAATTTAGAAATAGACATGATGTAAATTAAATAGTTAAGTAATACTCACTGTGGTTATAATTAAACATTTCTATAGGAAAATACATCAACTATAGTTAATATTTTTTTGTGATCTAACAAAGAAAGCTTGCCTGAAGATCAGAGTGCAGAGATAAGCTACTAGTTAGCCATAGAGGCCAAGCACTGATGGCACACACCTTTAATTCCACCACTTGGGAGACAGAGGCAGATGGATCTCTGTGAGTTCAAGGCCAACTTGGGAGCTAAAGGGCTCTATGAGATTGAATCTTGTCTAAAAGAGAAACAGAGCTCATACAAACTTGATCCCAGCACTTGGGACCAGATGCCCTTAATTCTAGTACTAGGGCAGTGGAGACATGAGTGATATGACTGGGTAGAGAGGGGAATATAGGCAGAAGGAGCTCAGATGCAGTCTGAGGATTCAGTCTGAGCATGCAATCTGAGGATTCATAGAGACAGGATCGTCTCTTCAGTCTGAAAATTTGGTAGAGGTAAAAGGTCTCTCTAGTGGCTGATTGCACTGCTTCTCTGATCTCTCAGCTATCACCCCTATCTGTTTTCAGGTTTTTAAGACCAATTAGAATTTGCTCTCCAATCAATATTAATACTGTACAAGATAAAGTGAAAATAAGAATGAGCCAAATTTTAAACATACTTAAATGAAAACATATTAAAGATGCATCAACATCAAGAAACAAAGAGGTATTTTTTTAAATATTGATTTATTTATCATGTATACAATATTCTGTCTTGTGTATGTCGGCAGGCCAGAAGAGGGCATCAGACCCCATTACAGATGGTTGTGAGCCACCATGTGGTTGCCGGGAATCGAACTCAGGACCTTTGGAAGAGCAGACAATGCTCTTAACCTCTGAGCCATCTCTCCAGCCCCCAAAGTGGTATTTATTACACAAAGTACTCAAGTAGCTGCCACTGAAATTCAAAGAAAGCACAACCTCAATTGTTTCTTTTAATTTTGCTTTTAACTCCTTTGAAGCTTTGAACTTTTAGTATTTTTTTATTTACTATTTATTTTTATTATTTACTCAACATCTTGAGAAAGATGAGGATTCTAGATGTTCTTAAAACAATAGCAACACACTTTAGGCTCTCTCACCGACTTCTATAGCTCAGATTTGAAATGGCACAAATAAAATTGCATGAAACCAGGAAGCTCCACAGTGCAAATACAATTACTAAAACGTCTTACCAGTACTCCATTTTTCTGAACATCTTAAATGTTTCAGAACACACTGATGAGTCCCCACACCCACCCGGAGGGAACTGGGGAGAACAGCGAAGACAAACCACAGCCTTAAATTAGCTTCGGGCACTGGACGACCAGAAGCCAAACTGTGTTTACAGTTTGTGTTTGTTTGTTTTTTATTTTAATCTAAGAAGTGGGCAAGAAGAATTATTGACTTCTATAGACATGTACTCAGCTAACTCCTCTGCATCATGTGTCCTTTGGTAAAACATAACATCACTTTTCTGGACAATCTCCCCAACCCCCCAAAAAGTTTAGTCAAAGTAATTGAAAAGGTCTGAGTGATTTATCTTTTCTTTTTTCAAAACCTTATAAAGGTTTTTAAATTCAATGTAAAGTTAGAATTATACATAAAGACAAGTGATTAGGGAGTGTTAACGTGTCTTACAAGATTATCATATGTTATCTAAATAGACTATATGGTAGAAAAAAGTCTAAATTAATAATGGTGGTATATAAAAATGATATATAAAAGCAGGGCATTGCTGATGGTTACATCAGCCCACAGCAGCCACCATTATGAATGTTACCATGACAACTACCACATTGACACTGTGATTAAAAATAGGGGCTCGATCAAAAAGATATCAAATAGCTCGTAAATTTTACAGCTGTAACATTAGGGTTTTGATTTTCAAGTTAGGGTTTCTCTGTGTAGCTTTGTTTGTCCTGGAACTCTGTAGTTCAGGCTGGCCTTGAACTCACAGATATGTCTGGCTCTGCCAGGATTAAAGGCATGCAACACCATCACCTAGCTAAATTAGCTGTTAATATACTAAGAATTTAAGTATTATTAAACACATATAATGGAACTCTAAAAGCGAAAAACATGTCACTTCTTGATTTTCTTTGGAAAATTAGATTAATCATTGTCGAATAACTAGAAGAAGATAATGAGGGTTATAAGGCAAGTTGATACTGGAAAGGTTCCACATAGCAAATGAAAATTCTACATATGGTACAACTTAATTCCATTCATTATTAAATGCCCAACAAATTTACTTTAAGAGTCTGCTATGTCAAGTAAATATAAAGACAAAATCTGCCAAGATGTCTCAACTAGGCAGATCAGAATGTTGTCTTAGAATCTTCCAGATTTAATATGCTATATAACTTGCATTCTACAAAATTAGTAATAAAAGGTTCTCTGAATGCAGCAGGGGAATACAAAGACACCATCTATCCATAGCCCTCTACCTTTGTCTTTTCTGTTTCAAGGTCTCTTTGTATTACATGTATTATTGCTTTTATATAAAATGTGGACATTTAAATAGCTTTTATAACAGTATATTAAGAATGTAGCTAAACACTTGAGGTAATTTTGATAGTCACATCTCATAGTTACACTTTAGAAATAAATAGCTTTTGGATTTCAGGATGAACATCTCAGAAACTTTCTATGTCATACAAGTATATTCCAACTCACACATTTTAGATTACAGTAAGTTAATGAATATTTTGTTGACTGATTTTTTTATTTTTTTAGAAAGGGTCTTGCTAAATCTCAGCATGTGGCGCAGGCAAGCCTGGATACTTTTGTCTCAGCCATCCATGTGCTCAGAGTACAGATGTGTACCACCATGCCTGACTATTGACTCTTTATGAAAAGCACCTTAATTTTCAGCTTTTCATGCTATAAGCATTTACTTTTAAAAAAGCACCACATTTCTGTATGCATGTTCTGGGCATACATACACTCAGGCCTATATATATATATATATATATATATATATATATATATATATACACACACACACACACATATAAAATCTAAAAAGAATACTTATAATAGAAAATAAGGCTATCATACTTCTTATCGTTGTTTTGGGGTTTTTTTGTTTGTTGAGACACAGTTTCTCTGTGTAACAGCCCTGGCTATCTTGGAACTCACTCTGTAGACCAGGTTGGCCTCGAACTCACAGAGATCTGCCTGCCTCTGCCTCCTGTGTGCTGAAAGGCTATGGTACTTTAAGAACACAATACATTGTATTTGTAAGAAACTTAAACATTACATTAGAACATGAAGTACCAACATAAAGGAAAACCATGTAATAAAATGAAGTGCGTAACAATGTAGTATAAAGTTTATTTACTAAAAATTAACTTTTCCACAGAGAATCTAAAAATACTGGGGATTGTTTAATAATATATTGAGTGTTTTAGAAAAGTCTAGGAAATGTAACATAAAATTAAAGTGTACGAAAACCTATCTAAAAGATCTCCTGTGTATGTATGTCAACATAAAGTAGTTACAGTATTACATGTCAGGAGGAAGGAATTAAATTACTAGGCTTTTCTACTGAAGAGAGCTCAGGTGTGATGCTCGTAGTGATGCTGCACAGGAGTCCAGTGCAGTTCTAAGTAAATTCCTGGGGAAGTGAGTTTAGGAGACAGGACTACACTGCCTTCTGGTTTTCTATTTACAGTAGACCCAAATCCTTCATTATAAAATGTTTGACTAAAATTAGCTATGATAATTATAATAATTCGAATTTACTAATCATTCCAAGTAAATCATGTATTTCACAACACACTGTGAAGAATAAATCGATGAGAGCAGAAGTCTGGAGCAATGGACAGCAGTGGTGCACGGGTTGACACCAGAAGTACTATCATGCTGTGCTGCTCTGTACTGGTCTAGCACTTTGTTTCTATTAAGTTGAACTTACTAACTTATATTGTACAGCTCATTCATTTCTTCACTGGACATGAACTCTATCTTATACTGCACCTTAGTATGGACCACACATATGACAAAGCTCAAATTATCAAATATCTACCTGTTGATGGATGAATGCCCAACACAATAAAATAATGCCAAAGGTTGAAGTTATACTTTAAGTACATGTAAAGACAGACACTGACAGCAGACAGAGCCAACACCGAGTCTTAGAATATGCAAAGTACAGCTGCGCTCTACTACATACCCTTAAAACAATCCAGAGTTAGGCAAGAGCCCAACTCATTATCGTTATCCCTGTTTTAATATAAAAAGCTAATTATTTGTCCAATATTACACTATAGGTACCATTGTATGTTATCATTCATGGAAATGTTCATTCAACTTTTTTTCCTTTGGAGGAATCAATTTTTCAAGAACTAAGAATTATGTGCTTTCAGTAACATTAATATGGTAATGAAATACTAGGTAAACAGATTATGCTGTTCCAAAAATTTTGAGCCATAACTCTTTAAATAAAAACACTGTTTGAATTGTCAGTACTAAAAGAATTATTTCATTTGCTATTTTCACTTTAAGATATGCTACATAATTCAACATAAATTTTCCTAAAAAAATTATATTCTGAACATACATGAATGAGACAGGGGGAAAAATAAATACCGAATATTAGAAATAAAAAATGGTGTAATAAAAAGATATAACTTTATATATCATCAACTCTACTTAAAAACGGTATTTAGATATCTTTAAGAAAATATGGTGAGTATAAAATTTCCCCTAAATTACTGCTTGGCATCCTTACCTACGATTGCTATAATATGTAAATCCTACAAAAGGTAGTTGATTGCCAACAAAAGCTTTAGGAATAGGAAATGTTTCTTCGTCTCCTTTGTCTTCTTCCAGGTCATCAAAATTACTAGTATCAATGTCACTACTTAAATCAGGTACAACTGGTGCTACAGCTAAAAACAGAAAAAAAAGTAGTTAGTTGTTCTTTTCAAACTTAGTATACAAATACAGTGGTTCAAATATCTACACCAGCCCAGAACAACAGCATACACCTATAGTCCCAGCTACTCAGGTGGCTGGTCAGAAGTGTGAGAGCCCAGGGCTTCAAGGGTAGACTGGGCAACAAAACAGGCCTCACCTAAAGTAAGCAAACAGGATTCCGTACAAAATACTAATGGTTTCTTGCTACTAAATAACTTGTGAACCGTAACATAAAATACATTAAATTTTATAATACTAAGATTTACTAGAATTCAAAATTAAATGAAAATTATATACTTGCATTTACTTTTGCTTCAAAATTAAGTTGAATGCTACAAGCAAAATTAAGATTTGCTACAGAACACAACACAGTTTAAAATACTCAAAAGCATTTGGAAATGCATACATTAATTTCCAGAACCTATACCTTAACAAAGTATACTTTAAAAAAATGGTTAATTTTAAGTATTAGATAGTTTTTTTTAAAGTTGTTAATCTGCTATACAGAAAGCCAGAAATCAAAGTCATTTCTTAGTTGTCCTAGAAATAGAGGAAGGGAATCATATATGATGGGGAGTGATTAAAGGGCTTCCTTCTAATAAAAACCTAGTAACAATTTTAAATACTCATAATAAAGAGAAAATACCACATAAAATTAATGTTACTAATGTCTTCTGGAACTTGACTATGATATAGAGGGCATATCTAAAAACTAAATATAATGTCTTTAGTGTAAAGATAGAACAGTCAAGAAAATACTGGATCCCTACTTTAGACACAATTACCACCCTTTCCTTTAGAGGAGGAGTTGAATGTGAGCAAAACCAACTGAGCTCATTTCACGGACATTCTTATACAAAGGAGCTATTTTTATTTTGAATCACCGGGATCCAGGCAAGTTCAATCTTAGCCACACAGAACTATTTGGCCAATTTTAGAACAAAGCAACAAGTCAGCCCAATAAAGTTGTAGCATTAACCAACAGTAGCAACAAAGAGAAAAAGAGGGGCCTTTCCACCATTCACTTTCTAAAGTATCGTCCCAAGAACATCAACTGTCTCATTTATAAAATGAGGAGTAAATAAAAGGTTGCTGGCAGGTAAATTATGGTCAACCAATCAACCAACCAATCTTTTTTTGTCTTTTCCTCTCTCCTTCTTCTTTTTTTTTTTGGGGGGGGGGATATAGTCTTACTGTGTAGCCTTATCTGGCCTCAAACTCACTGAGACTTGCCTGTCTCTGCCTCCTGAATGCTGAGGATTAAAGTTGTGAAATACCATGCCTGGCAGATTTACTTCTTAAAACAATAGCTTTCAATCTGAATTTTTGTCCACTGAAATAATACTTGACAATGTTTGTATATACTTGCAGTTATCATGAATGGGAGAGGAGAAATGCTACTGTCATCTGAGTCCATGAATACTGTTAAACAGCTTATAATGCTAAGGACAATAGCCCCTGTTCCCAGGCCCCAAAAACAGACTTCTTGAGTCAACTGCTAAAGCAAACAAAA
>JAQHUG010000254.1:2380916-2396753 GCA_028555095.1 Dicrostonyx torquatus | reverse complement strand
CATAGGACAGGGTATCCTGCACCATCTTAAGGAAGCAGGGGGAGGGCAGTGGGGTAGTGGGGGAGCGGGAGGGCCGGGAACAAGGGGAGTAAATGTAAATTTTTCTTTTAACAATAAAAATTAAAAAAAAACAACTAGCATGAGTTGGAAGCTGTAAAAAGAAACTCAGGCAAATAAGCGTAATCAAACCTACACTTTAGTAAAACTACTCTGAAGAACATTAAAGATATATTCAGTAAGGATAAGACTGGATGGGGAGAATTTTAAAAAGCATTTTTACAGTCCACAAGAGAAATAAGAAAATCCTAAATTGGGGTAGTGTTTTAGAACGGTCAGTCACATTTGAAAAAGTATACCAGACTCTAGTTATAAAAGATTTGGAACCATAAAAAATTACAAAGTATTGAGATGGCTGGCAGACAAAACATTTAAAAATCAATAGGTCCTCCTAGTTCCTTGACATTTAGTTTGTCATAGCACAGACTTGCATGCTACCAAGTATAAAGGTCTGCTGGGCAACGGTTTTGAGTCACACTCAGTTTCCTGCGGCCCTTACTACCCTAGATTACTTCACCAGGGGGACAATCTAGAACTAAGCACAGACTTGAAGAGTAAAGTTCAACTTACAGAGTTTAGTTGCGACTACTTACCCACCTTACCTCAGGATTTAAAAACTCAACAAAGCACTCCTTGGTGGAGGGATACTATTTATGATTCTTTTTTAGTGGACAACAGTACAAACAATAGAAAAAATTTCCAGGCCTATCTTAGATGACTGGATTTTACTAGATCTGTAAACTCCATCAACAGGAAACTTAAGCTTGATCTTCACTGAAATTTCCCTACCAGTTAAGAAAACAACAGTACGATAGATATGATAATATGATAGGTATGATCATTTGCATTACATGCACAACACCTTTCTATTTTTATGTATTATTTTTTGGAGGCAGTCGGGGGTTAAGACAGGATTTCACTGTGCAACTCTGGCTGTATTGGAACTCACTATGTAGACCAGGCTGGCCTCAAACTGACAGAACCACCTGTCTCCGCCTCCCAAACGCTGGGATTAAAGGTGTGCACCACTACACTCGGCCCATCCTAACTTTAATTCTATGTTTTCTAACATAGTTATGTAGTAACAACCCAAGATAAACGATTCCCTCTTATACTATTAGTCACTCATCCTCCCCTTTACATATAAGTCATCTTCGGGGCTCTATAGTTACATTATGCTAACAGAACACCCTAAAACATGACTAGTACTTCTCACTACCAGCATATGGTAAGATTTATAACAATCACAATTAATATCTGAACACCAACATTAGGGTACAAATAAGCAGGAAAAACATTAATACTAAAAAAAATGGAGGTGGACCCATATAGCATCTTATAATGTAGACAAATTCATAAAGAAACCAGATCTAAGAATAGGAAGAATATCATATGTAAGACAAGTATTCATTCACAGTCACTAAGTAGCAGCTAGTATACTTAAAGATGAGAAGAAATAGGATCCCTGGTATAGGCAGGCCATTTTTATAGCAGTGGTTCTAAACTTCCTAATACTGCACCCTTTAATGCATTTCTTCATGTTGTGGTGACCCCCAACCAAAAAAAAAAAATTCTTATGTTGCTACTTTATAACTGTAATTTTGATACTGTTATGAACCATAACGTAAGTATCTGTGTTTTTCCATGGCCTCGGGAGACCCCTGTTGTTCAATTCCCACTGTTCTAGAGAGAAGAGAATAAGTAAGCAATTATGTTCATTTCATTTTATAATGTATAGTATAAAGGAAATAAGACCAAACTTTCTATAGTCTACAAGTTCAAAAGTTATCTACAGAATAATTTCTAAGGTGCATTGTACTTCAAATAAACTGGAGCCAAAACTGAATATGCTACTGCATGCCTACAATTCCATTTCTTGAATGGATGAGGCAAAAAGATCGTATTTCAGGCCAGCTTGGGCTATTTTTTACATAAGGGACTCAGATAACCAAAAGGGGACAGGGAGAACAAAGACCCCACACACCAAGACTGTCTTTTTAAAAATGTAGCGGCTGTTTGCTCTTCCTTAATTTTTTGAGCAATTGCTCCTGTCAAAATTCTAATGGTCTTTTTTTGTGGCAGACAGGGACTGAACCCAGGTCCTTCTATATACTAGGAAAGCACTCTACCCCAAGGTCAACAGTGTTAAGAACATGTTTCTCTGTTCATTACATGTTTGGTTATTAGTGAATAACTTTTCTCTGTTTAGCTATAAAATAAGCCAGTAGCAAACTTATTAAAGATTGCAGCCTTGTTTCTTTCCATTTTTGTGAAGACATTCTACTGTGATGAGACTATTCCACTTTAAGTGCTCTGGTTCTCTATAACTATTGCTGTCCTCTGAGTTGGGAGTATTAGTATTAGTCTGATAATATCACTGGATATATTCGATACCATCTAACTTGATAAAAACAACCCATACTCCAACATGCCTCAAAAGGACATTTAAAGCACATTTTTTATCCTTGTTTGAACACAACAGGTATGTACTAAAATAAAATGTAAAACATGATACATGTGGCACTCAAAATACAACTTGTAATTATATCAGTATGATTTACACTACACTAAATGGTCACGTATGGCCTCTGTTACAACTACCCAACTATGGCACAAAGCTGCTATAAATGAGGCATTAAAAACTGAGCATGACAATGTCCCAATAAAACTGTTACTTACAGACACTGAAATCTGGATTTCATATCACTTCACATCATGATATATTATTTCTCTAACTTTTCTAATTATTAAAGATGTAAATATTACCCTTAGCTTAGGCTTTAAGGAAACTAAGTTCTCATCTGAGGGCATCACTTCAGTTCTCAAGTGATAACCCCTACTCTCCCATCCTACTTAGACTACTGGTCCCAGAAGCAAAACAGGTGAAGTCAGATGCCATCTCCATACACAACCTGTCACTGTAAATGAGATGGTTGTAAATCTACTGACTCTTAGGTCACTTAGACAATTTTTTAGTTTACTGATTTCTCCAATATTCTCCTGGTTTAACTCTTTAAAGGCTTAGATGATCATTCTCTTACATGTATTTTGCCTTTTTCTGCTACACTTAGCTTGGCAAAACCACAATCCTATTTAAATCCAATTCACCAGTTATTCTGTCTGCACTTATGCAGCTTAACGTACCTAATGTCTAGATAAACATAAGGCCATGTTTCTTATTTAAACCATAATTATACATCAAGCTAGCTTTAATTCTATTTATCAATTATGCATTTTCCTAATGTACTTTCAATACATACTCTAGTATCTAATATTCTCCCACTCTACAACACAGTATTTGGGCTGGCTAGTTTCATGTAAGCTTGACATTTGAAAGTGGGAACTTCAAGTGAGAATGTCTCTGATGTGGGAAGTCCACAAGCCTCTGAGCAAGCAAGCCTGCGGGGCATTTTCTTTTCTTTTTTTAAATGATATATTCTTATTTTATGTGCATTGATGTTTTTGCTTGTGGACGTATGAGGATATCAGATCCCCTGGAACTAGAGCCATAGACAGCCATGAACCACCAAGTGGGTGCTGGAAATTGAACCAAGGTTCTCAAAAGTACAGTCAATGCTCTTAATCGCTAAGTCATCTCTCCAGCCCCAGGGCATTTTCTTGATTGATGTGTGAGGGGGTGCGGTTCACTTTGTGCACTGTCACCCCCTACGCTTGATGTCCTAGGAGATATGAAAAACCAGGCTGTGCAATCCAATAAGCAGTACTTCACCTCCTGTGCATCAATTCCTGCCCTGAGTCCCTTCAATGACAGACTGCGACGTGGAGCTGTAAGCTGAAACAAACCCTTTCCTTCCATGTTGTTACTGATCTCGATCTCTTGGTCTTAATACAACAAAAGAAATCCTAAGACATATTTCAGTTTTCTGGGTTTTTCCTTACATCATCCACCAACCTCTCACTGATTTTCACTCAACCTGAATATTCTTAGTGATTACTAAGCGGAAACAAATGAAGCACACAGACAACTGCCAGGTTACCATCATACATGTGTATGTATGTTTCTAGCATGAGCAGACAAACCTGACCTCTTGACCTTTAACGACACAATACTCCTATCTTAACTAAATCCCTCAAAGTCAATGTCCAGTAGATGTCCCCCTTTCTCTTAAGCTTTTTGCCTCTAAGCTCTTTCCTTACTACATATTCTAAGATAGCCCCAAATCCAGGGTTGCCAACTGCAAGATTACAGGCATGGGCCTCCACATCTGACCATAAGAAAGCTTTTCAATCTGTAAATAATTGTAAATGTGGTATTGCAAAGTATTTATGATATTCCTAATATATATTCATAATTACTACTTCACTCTACTCCCCATGTCTTTACTCATTCTCAAATAAACAACTAGGACTGTGACTCCTAACTTATGTGACTAAATGCATAAGACTGTCAAACTACATGGACCAATGTGATAGATGACCCAGAAATAATTTCACACAGATACAGTGACTTAGTATTTGACACATGCCAAAACCAGACACTAAAAAAGAAATTGCCTTTCAACATGTGAAACCAGGAAAACTGGATACACACATGCAGAAGAATAAAACCTCAATTACAGGTTTCCTTTATTTAGATAAACAAGTTTCTTTCACCAGATATTTGTGAATATGAATTTTTCAGTATCTACGAAGATATACATTTCCTTTTATTAATGTGTTAATATGTTAAAGTACACTGTTTTTTGTTCTACTGTTAGAAGCCCTCATTTGTGAATTTTACTTATCAGTATGTATGATAGGCACCTAAATTAGCTTCTAAAATCTCACTCACAAGGTGGGGCCTTGTTTTAGTACAACAGGTAGTATCAATCTTTGTACTAATATTACATAGAATTCACTGATAAAACAAAGAATTCAACAAAAGGGGAAGGGGATGTGAATAATCGGATACACAGTTACACGCACAGTAACATAAAACTCTACAGCAAGTACTTACATCTGCTTAGAAAGTTGTCGATATTTTTGTTTTTTCTTAAGGCAGGAAAGTCCAAATCATAAACCAAAGCATCCAATCCATCCTAAAAAAACAAACAGGTAGTGTTAGCAAATCAGAATGCTTTCTCTCTCTTCAATACACCTTATGTTCATTTAACATTCTTTACAAGGTTACAAAAGTAGTAAAAGTTCTTTTTTGTATTTCATATAAATATTTTCTTTTTTACTTTCTAAATCTTCCAGTCAGTGAAAGAGGAAAATCAGCAGACTGATTGCATATGATTAGGATTCACACACTCTCTGTACAAGGCTATGACATTCTATACTCTACTTATCTCCACTACTAAATTTATCTTCATTTCACAAGTGTTCAGAAAACTTACATTTGTGATTATAAATTTTATTACAGAGTAATAATAAACTAAATAATATTTAATGAAGCATAAAATTTAAACTAAATAATACATAACCACATATGCAAGGTACAGACATAATTATAAAAACATAACAAGTGTTCACAGGGCTTATATTCTCTCTTAAAGCACCTTCTAGGACAACAAACAAATTAGAAATAGGAGACTTTTGCTTTTCAATATTAGATATTTATTAAATATATAAGCAAGTGCTGGGCAATGAGAAGGTGTAACAATCCATATATGCAAAGGACAATTTGTACTGAGACTTTATCTTGCTATATGATACAGAAGAAGGCACATTCAAGTAATCCTCAATGTCTTCATTACAAAGAGTTGCTCTTCTGTTGATGTGGTTTATGTACTCATTAGTAATAGACAACAATGATTTTTGGATCATCCTAATAAAGTAATGAACTCCAGATAGGTCTCAGTATTTTCTAGCTTTAAAAAAAGAAAAAAGTCAAATAATTACAATCCAAAGGAAAACATACTTGTACTTACATGCTACTGAGAATACAAATCACATAACCTTTTTGAGCCTGTGTTTTGTTTACTGTAAAATGAGAACTAGTAGTTATTTATATATCTACGTGTATCTGATTTGTGAGATTAGGATAAGCATGTGAAACCCTGAAATATTCCCATGTTTCTTTTATTATGTCCATAGTTGTCTCCCTATTGCTAGGAATAACAAATACGCATTTTAGTCATATAATTATAAAATTTTAAGAGAAAGCTCAAGTCATGATGTTAAAATCTTCACTAATTAGCAATTCCATCTATCTTTTTTTGATCAATGAACTTGGTAGCATACTTATTAATGAAAATCTGGTCACCTCCACTAGCTGCATCAGGCCACTAGATGTTTGGCCCCACCATCAAATGTATTAATTCTATAGTAAGATGGGATGATCTATGTTTTTAAGTGTCACCCGCAGGCAAAATTCAAGTTATGTTAAGTCAAAGAAATCAAACTCCTGGAGAGACATTCTAGTGTAATCAAAGCTTACACCAACTGAGGGTAATGAAAGTTAAGACACTTGAGAAAAGAGTTCAGGCTTCTATTCTGATAAAGTAGAAAAGCTGTACAATACAAGCAATGTGAATATTCAACCATAAAGCACAAGAAACCCTCCAAAATTTAGTGGTTAAGGCCAACTGCTGCTCTTCCAGAAGACCTGTTTTCGATTCTTAGCACCTACATCAGTTCTATTACCCCAGTTTCAGGGGTCCTGATACCCTCTTCTGGCCTCTGAAGGAACATGTACACACATGCTGCACATACACACAAATAAAAGTAAATTAAAAATTTAAAAATAAAAAATAATGAATTCTAAATTTCTTAAAAGTTCTATTATACAATCATTTATATTATATGTGTGTGTGTCCTTTCATGTACAGAAACCGTAGAAGAAAAAAACAAAAACTTCTTGTCTCTCAAGAGTTCAGAAGTAGAGCAAAAATGTAAATATAAAATATCTACCAACTATAAGTAGGAATTACATTTAACAGAAAGGATTGCCTAATTGGGGGGGGTTAAGAAACTCGTAGAGATAAAACCTAGCAGGAATAAGATGAAGATAGGGTAAAACAAGGAGGAAAAGCAAGGAGTTAAAGAAAAGAGAGTGCTTTTTCTGGAAAAAAAAAGCACTTTTTTGACTGAAAAGGGTAAGACAGCTGTGGAGGAGGTAAAACTGTGAAAAATGGGTAAGGGGACATTAAAGTATGACACACCAGGCTAGGAATTTGGGTGTTTATCTTCCAATACCCATCTGAAAACAAGAGTTTAAGAGGAAAGAGGAGAGCGGCATATGACATCTTTATTTTATGAAAGTCTTGCAAAGAAATATAAGATGATGATTAGCACTAGACACAGAAGGAAAAGGAGCAATGAGGAGGATGTTGGTGATGGTGTAAAACAGACTACACATTAAAACTGAGTGGAGACAAGAAGCAAAAGAACTTGATGAACAACTAACAAAGGGCAAGATGAGCTGAGAAAGATAACGTGCTAAGAATGTTTATACTGTATCTTCTAGCCTACAAGAATGTGTGACTTCATTAACAAAAAACAAAGAACATAAACTGGAAAAGATGTTTTGGACATACTAAATTTAAGGTTCCCAAGGGGCTGAAGTTATGGATAACAAAATGACAGCTAACAATGTGATTATTACTGCAAGAGGATTTTCACAGTTTGGGAATCATGAGGCTACAAGTAGCCCAAGAACAGATGAAGTTATCAAACAATAGTAAATAAAAAATAAAAAGGAATGAATAAAATCCTGGGAAACAATGGTATCTGAGAGGTAAATAAGACAAAAATACACAATAGAACACACAAACAGGAATAAAGATAGAAGACCCTTGAGAAAACTGAAGAAACACCTACAAGAAACTTAAGAACAAATAAAATACAACACAAAGGCCACAGGCTGTATGAACCTACCATACCAAATGAGTAAAAAGGAAGTCAAATTATTTGGAATTAAATGGCACTGGAGACAACTGTACAAGTTTGAATGACCAGTGAACTACATACACTTCAGAAATAATCAAAATACTAAATTTTATATTTATACATGTATTTTACTGTTCTGTTTTTAAAGTTTGCTGTTTTTGAGATATATCTCACTACATAGGCCAAACTGATCTTGAACTTATTTATCCTCCTGTTTCATCTTCCCAAGTGCTGGGATCACAAGCACACTTCACCATAACCAACAACTAAGCTCCTCTCTCCCCTTAAGTATTATCAATAAACTATTAAACACACACACCTATTAACTGGACAGTAACTGAAGTAATTTTGAAGGAGTTATGGAAAACTAAGTCTTATGAGCAAATAAATCATTTTCCAAACAGCTTTTGCAGTTATGTGAAACAGGCCATTGGTTCACTAATTCTCTCATATAAATAGGAATAGACATAAAAGGTATACCTTTACTTTGTGCTGCCTTAAGTTTAAGGTATGTGGGTATGGGACTCATTCTGCCATTTGCCCAAGACTAAAGACTGACCTTGCCCAACAATTGGGTAGGAAAAGCAAGGAAAGAAGGAAATGCAGACAGGCAGGCAGAATGCTACTCATAAAATTTTGGCGTAAGGAAGGCTACTACAAGTTCCACCGAGAACCAAGACAAGAGAATGGAAGCATCAAAATGTTCTGATACAACACAGTAATAAATCATCTAGGTCCAGTGAGACTATCTGGGGTATTTGTACTCTCAAAAGCAGCCATGAATGTACTGTATTTAGAAAATCGTCTGTGTGCCAAGAAAAAAAAAAGCACGTTTAAAAACAAACAATTTAATAGACCTTAAACTCTTACCATAAAGCTAGACTGGCTGGCTGAGTGGTTGAAAGAATGTGGCAGCACAGAACAGCATAGACTAAGAGAGGTAGTTTTCTTTTTTTCTGAGGCTTTTGTGTGGTTTTGGTGTTTGTACATCTAATATTAAAAACAAATTTTCATCCAAATAGCTGAAGATAAACATTAGATGAATACAATAATCATTAACAAAGAGGTGGAGGGGTTGTGTAGCATGCAGGAAGCTCCAGGTTTGATGATCAGCACTGAAACTAACACCATAAGCCTGTAGAGAAAAAGGATCTGGCCGGGCAGTGGTGGCGCACGCCTTTAATCCCAGCACTCGGGAGGCAGAGGCGGGTGGATCTCTGTGAGTTCGAGACCAGCCTGGTCTACAAGAGCTAGTTCCAGGACAGGCTCCAAAGCCACAGAGAAACCTTGTCTCGAAAAAAAAAATCTGAAGTTCAAGATCATCTTTATCTACAAAGCAAGTTCAAAGTCAGCCTGGGCTACATCCAAAAGAAGTGACCTTGCCTCAAAAAAACAAAACAAAGATAACACAATAAACATTGTGGAAAATGAAAATTTAATGATTTCAAAAGTTAACACACTGTAACAAAATAACTAATTTTTTATTTTACAACTCAAAAAAATAAAGACACATAAAAACATGGAAAAATAATAAATTTCTAAGTAATTCATTATAATTAAAGGAAGTATCAAGGGAAATACCAATATATATTGAGTTGACAGAAAATGGAGATACAACATACCCAAAACATGTAAAATACAGTTAAAGCAATGCTGAAAGGGAATTGTATGCTATGAGCTGAACTGGGCAGTCGTGATGTACACCTCTTTAATTCCTGCCCTCAAGAGGCAGAGAAGAACCTGGATCTTTGTGAGTTCAAAGTCAGCTTGGTCTGCCGGGCTTGGTCTGCCGGGCATGTTCCAGGACAGCCAAGCTACAAAGAGAAACTATGTTTCAAAAACAAAGCAAAAAACAAAAACAATAAAAAAGAGATGGACTGCATAAAAACTGATGTGTAGAATGTCAGCTTGTTTAAAACAAAAAAAGTAATGATTTTCAATCAAAAATCTAAATTCCTTTCTCAAAAAAATTAGACAAACAGTTAAGTAAACCAAAAGCAAATCAGAGAAGAGAAACCAGAGAGAATAAATATTAATAAAATTATCCACAGAGGAAACTCAAGTGAAACAGAAAGCTGGTTCTCTGACTATAACACTCAAACTAACAACTGAGCAAGCTTATCAGAAGAAAACAAACAACACAAAGTAGTAGCATGAGGAATGAAATAGGTGCGATCACAAAAGATCTGTGTTACAGGAAACACAGAAATAAATTTAAAAACTACACACAAATGTGTGAATTTTGATGAAGCCAACAATTCCTTTTGAAAAGAACAAACTAAAGCAAGTAACTCAATATGAATACATTAATTAGTATAACTCCTACCAAAGAGAGAAAAAAGATTTCTAAGGCCTGATGATATCTCTAGAGAATTCTATCAAGCCTTAAAAAGAATTAACAACAATTTTAGAGAATCTCTCCTAGAAAACAGAAAGAAGAACACTTTCAACGTAGCCAAATAACCTGATATCAAAGTCAGATGAAGTACAAAAGAAAACTACAAGCAAGTAAGTACCTTTTGAGAATGTGGCTCTGAAGTACAAATGTAGATCAACAACATATATAAAGACTAATAACGGAAGCGTGAGCAGCAGCGTGGTGGCTGAGCTAGACCAGAAAGCATCAGCAAAGGTGTAGCATGATGACAGAAGGGGTCTCCAGAAATTATCTAACCACTGGAGCCTCAGCCCCACTAACACCAGGAGGAACGACCATTGGAGCTTTGGGACTGTAGGCATCTTGAGGAGTGATCACTGGAAGGTCTGCTCTGCCTACACCTGAAGGAACATTCTACAGAGCCACAACTCCCAACTACACCAATTGGAGAAAAAAGGGCCCCGTTAAACACAGGTTCCACCTGTTCAGACTGGAGGCAAAGATGGGTAAGCAGGGTAAGAATACAGTCAACAATATAAAGTACAAAATAGTACCACCAGAAATCAGTGTTTATACAATAGAAAGACCTGAACATCCCAATGCAGAGAAAATGACCTTGAAAATAACTTTATGAAGAGTGAGGCCCTTAAGAAGAAAATGAAAATTTTTCTTAAAGAAATGAAGAAGACAGTAAAAAAAATTGGAAGAAATCAACAAATTCCTTTAAAAACAAAGTGAAAGAAACGATTCAAGACTTGAAAACTAAAATAGAGGCAAAAAAAAAAAAAACCACGAACTGAGGGAAATCTGAAAATGGAAAATCTGAGTAAAAGATCAGGAACTACAGATGCAAGCATAAAAAACAGAATACAAGAGATTGAAGATAGACTCTCAGGCAGTGAAGATACAATAGAGGAAATAGATTAATTGGTCAAAGAAAATGTTAAATATAACAAATTCTTAACAAAAAATATCCAGGAAATATGGGATGCCATGAAAAGACTGAACCTAAAAATAACAGAAATTGAAGAAGGAGAAGTCCAGCTCAAGGCACAGAAAATAGTCTCAACAAAATTATAGAAGAAAACTTTCTCAACTTAAAGAAGGACATGCCTATGAAAATACAAGAAGCTTACAGAACACCAAATAGACTGAACCAAAAGTGTCCCCTTGGCACATAATAATCAAAACACTAAACATATAGAATAAAGAAAGAATATTAAAAGCTGAAAGGAAAAAAGGCCAAGTAACATATAAAGACAGAACTATCAGAAGTACACCCAACTTCTCAATGGAAACAATGAAAGCCAGAAGGTCCTAGACAGGCATCATACAGACACTAAGAGACCATGGATACCAGCCCAGACTACTAACTATATTCAGCAAAGCTTTCAGTCAACATAGATAAAGAAAACAAAATATGTCATGACAAAACCAAATTTAATCAATACCTATCCACAAATTCAGCCCTACAGAAAGTACTTGAAGGAAAACTCCAACCAAAGAAAGTTAGTTACACCCATAGGCAATAGGTATCACATACGAGCAAATCCCAAAGAAGAGAAACACATACACACACACCACCAAGAACAGTAACAAAAACAAAAATAACAGGAACTAGCAAGCACTGGTCATTAACATCCCTTAATATCAATGGACTTAATTGATACATAGCATAACAGATTTGATACAAAAACAGAATCTATCCTTCTGCTGCATGCAAGAAACACACTTCAACTACAAAGGGGTTATATAGAGTAAAGGGTTGGGAAAAGATTTTCAATCAAATGGACCTAAGAAACAAGCTGGTGTGGCTATACTAACATCTAACAAAATAGACTTTGAACTAAAATTAGTCAAAAGATGAAGGTCATTTCATATTCATCATAGGAAAAATCCATCAACATGAAGTCTCAATTCTGAATATATATGCCCCAAATACAGGGACACCCGTATATGTAAGAGAATCATTACTAAAGCTTAAATCACACATCAAGCCCCACACACTAATATGGGAGACTTCAATACCCCACTCTGGACAGGTCTGCCAGAGAGAAATTTATCAGAGAAATAAGAGAACAGAAGTTATGTCTCAAATGGGCTTAATAAACATCTATAGACCATTTCACCCAAACACAAAAGAATATACCTTCTTCTCAGTACTTCTTGGGCCTTCTCAAAAATCGACCACATACTCAGTAACAAAGCAAATCTCAACAAATACAAAAACAAAAATTAGAATAAACCCCTGTGTGTTATCAAACCATCGTGGTTTATAGTAGAATTCAACAACACTATTAATTGCAGAAAGCCCACAAACTTATGGAAATTGATTAAATTGAAATAAATTAAAAGATTTCCTAGAATTCAATGAAAATGATCACACAACCTACCCAAACTTATAGGACACAACAAAAGCAGTGCTAAGAAGCTGGAAAAATCCCAAACTATTGAATTAACAGAACACCTGAAAGCTCTAGAATAAAAAGAAGGAAACTCACCCAAGAAGACTAGGCATTCAGGAAACAATCAAAACTGAGAGCTGAAATCAACAAAATAGAAACAAAGGAAACAATACAAAGAATCAATTAGACAAATCAATAAAATAGACAAACTTCCAAGCTAACTAAAAGGCAGAGAGGAAATACCCAAATTAACAAAATCAGAAATGAAAAGGGCACATACCAACAGACACAAAGGGAATCCAAATAATTAGCAAGTCACACTTCAAAAATCTGGACTTCCAGATTGGAAAACTTAAAAAGAAATGTACAATTTTCTGAAGAAGTATCACATACCAAAATTAAATCAAGACCAAGTAAGCAAATTAAATAAACCTATAACCGCTAAGGAAATAGAAACAGGGTCATCAAAAGTCTCTCAACAACAAAAAGTCCAGGATCAGATGATTTCGGCACAGAAGTCTACCAGATTTTTAAAGAAGAGCTAATACTGATACTATTCAAATTGTTTTCACAACAGAATCGTAGGGAATATTGTCAAACTTTATGAGGCAACAGTTACCCATCGCACACAAAAACACAACTAAGAAAGAGAACTACAGACCAATCTCACTCATGAACATCGATGCAAAAATACTCAATAAAATACTTGCAAGAACAGATCAGAAAAATTATTCATGATCAAATAGGCTTTATCCCTGAGATGCAGGCATGGTTCAACATACAAAAATCCGTCAGTGTAATACACCATATAAACAAATGGAAAAAAATGATCATCTCATTAGATGCTGAAAAAGCCTTTGACAAAATTCAACACCCCTTCATGATAAAGGTCTTGGAGAGAGCAAGGGTACAATGAACATACCTAAACATAATAAAGGCATTAAATATACAGTAAGCCAACATCAAATTAAATGGAGAGAAACTCTAAGCGATCCTACTAAAATCAGGTACAAAACAAGGCTATCCACTCTATCCATATCTATTCAATATATTACTTGAAGTTTTAGCTGGAGCAATAAGACAACAAAAGGAGACCAAGGGGATACAAATCAAAAAAGAAGTGAAACTGTCACTATTTGCTGATAATATGATAGTACACATAAGTGACCCCAAATATTCTACCAGGGAACACCTGTTCAGTAATGTAGCAGGATACAAGATTAACTCAAAAAAAAAATCATTAGCCTTCCTATATAGAGATGATAAATGAGCAGAGAAAGAAATCAGAGAAACTTCACACTTTACAATAGCCACAAATAACATAAAATATCTTGGGGTGACTGTAACCAAACAAGTGAAAGACATGTATGACAAGAACTTTAAGTCTTTGAAGAAAGAAATCAAAGAAGACATCAGAAAATGAAAAGACATTGCTCTTGAATAAGTAAAATTAAAATATTAAAAACAGCAATCTTAACAAAAGCAGCCTACAGATTCAATGCAATACCCATCAAAATCTCAGCAAAATTCTTCACAGACCTCGAAAGGACAATACCCAATTTCATATGGAAAAAAAACAAAACAAAACAGGATAGCTAAAACAATCCTATACAATAAAGGAACTTCTGGAGGCATCACCATCCCTGACTTCAAACTCTACAATAAAGCTACAGTAATGAAAATTGCTTGGTATTGTCATAAAAACAGATACACAGACCAATGGAATCAAACTGAAGACCCAGATATCAATCCACACACCTTTGAATACCTGATTTTTGACAAAGAAGCTAAAATTATAAAATGGGGGGAAGCATTTTCAACAAGTGGTGCTGATATAACTGGATGTTGAAGTGCAGAATACAAATAGAGCCATATCTATTACCATGCACAAAACTCAAGTCCAAATAGATCAAAGACCTTAACATAAAACCAACCACACAGAACCTGACAGAAGAGAAAGTGGGAGGTACCACTGAATACATTGGCACAGGAGACCACTTCCTAAATATAACCATGTTAGGAAGGTACTCTTCCACTAAGCTAAATCCCCAGACCCACCAATCTCTTCTTTAACTTCCAGTTTAACAGGAAAGAAAAAGGAATCAGTCATCCAGGAACAGATGTTGTGGCTCTCTATGAGTTTGAGGCCAGACTGGTCTACAGAGTAAGTTTCAAACAAGCCAAGGCTTCATAGTGAGACTACTTCTAATTTTAAAAAATAACTTGAAAAAAAAAAAGGAAAGAGACAGATTCTCAATATCTACTTTCACATGCAACTTGTTAGAATACATTGTCTTGGCTGAAGCATGAAAACACAACTTCAAGAACGTATGTAGCTAGAAATAATATTTTAATAGTATTTCAATAGTCTTTCCAAATTACTGTGAAATTCCCAACTCTATGTCAAACTGTGACAAATGGCATCTCTTGAAATTACTGTTCCACTCTGTACTTTGAATGGATCATTTTATTCAGAAATAATTCTAAAATATCAAACATTTATGCTGGCTTACTCACTTGGCTCTTCTAAAATGCTGATACATTTTACTACACAATAGAGAAAAATAATACTTAGTAATGTCACCCAAATTTAAGTATGAAAAGCAGTTAAAGCTGGGCATGGTATACATGTGGTACACACCTTTAATCCCAGCAACTCTGCAGGCAGAAAAAGGACTTCTATGTGTCTGAAGACAGTCTTGGATAGTCATGACTAGACAGAGAGACCCAGTCTCAAACACACAGACAAGGCAGTCAAGCTCCTTAAAAAGTTTCCAGTATCTAGTCAACATAGGTGTTTATAATGGATACTTTCATACAAACAAGCCTACACATAACCACATACTTAACTGTTAACTGCAATAAATAAATGTTCAATTCTGTCTTAGGACCATTATCTCTTCCTCAAATATACATCTGTTCCTTATACTTGAACGATGTCCACTCCCACCTCAGCCCCCAGCAAGTTCCCTCTTTGTGGTGAATCTTTTGTCCTATTCTAAGACCCTGATAACTGTTCAGTGTAGAACTCTTTATCAAATAAAACAATATTAACTTTTGCCATAATCATCACCTGTGCTTAGTTTTTTGTCAGACAGTAACTAGCATTATCTGGAAAAAGGAGCCTCAACTGAGAAAATGGATCCATCAGTCTGTCCTACTGTA
>JAQHUG010000254.1:2348573-2363526 GCA_028555095.1 Dicrostonyx torquatus | reverse complement strand
GGCAGTGCTAGGATGTGCAGCTTTGTTGGAGTAGAGATGGTGTTGTTGGAAGAAGTATGTCACTGTGGGGGTGGGTTTTGAGGTTTCCTATGCTAGATCCCATCCAGTGTCATAGTCCACTTCCTGTTGCCTTCTGATCAAGATGTAGCCAGCACCCTGTCTTACCTGCACGCCACCATGCTCCCCACCATGATGATAATGGACTGAGCCTCTGATCTGTAAGTTGCCACCTAAATTAAATGTTTTTCTTTATAAAAATTGCTGTGGTCATGGTATCTCTTCACAGCAATAGAAGCCCTAAAACAGCTTTATCACAAGTCTTAAAAAAATACCAAACCTTAAATTAGAAGCATGGATCTTACGTACCTTATCTCCCTTTCAAGACTTACCTCAACACTATTTTAATGTGATAGACATTTAGTTGATCTTTTCCCTACAATTATGAATTCCATAAAAGCAGGACCCACGTTTGCTTTTACTTCACTATGGTGTCCCCATTGCCTTTTAGAGTTCCCAACACTGAGTATGACTGAATGACAGCAAAAAGAAAAAGATGTTAACATGACCCATTGTTTCAGTTTAATAGAGAAAGTATTACTGAAAGTTAGCCAACCATTTAAATTATGACCAAAGTAAAGATAACCTCTTGCCTCTCTACAATATCAGACTTTAATTTGAGTACCTACTCTCCCGCTAATCACTCAGCAATTACAAGAAAGTACACTTTGTATTTCATAATCCCAAACAGAAAAGAGCTATGTTTTACAAAAGTAAAACACATATACATATTTTACTCACTCACTCATGGGGAAGGTGTTTTGTTTTTATTTTTTATCTTGAGATAGGATCTCCTGTAGGTCAGGCTGTCCTTAAACTCACAATGTAGCTGAAGATGACTTTGAACTACTACTACATTAAGAGCTAAGATCACAAATTTGTACCACCACTCAGAGCCACACATATATTATAATGAATACAAAAGCCTAAGATCACAAATTTGTACCACCACTCAGAGC
Source organism: Dicrostonyx torquatus (assembly GCA_028555095.1). Taxonomy (NCBI): domain Eukaryota; kingdom Metazoa; phylum Chordata; class Mammalia; order Rodentia; family Cricetidae; genus Dicrostonyx; species Dicrostonyx torquatus. Next base: position 2,362,510 of record JAQHUG010000254.1, on the reverse strand, counting down.
CACACATATATTATAATGAATACAAAAGCAATTATCTTGATTATAATTTTTGTTCAAAAAACACAAACCCTTAGATCAACAGTTCTTAACATGTGGATTACAACCCTTTGGGGAGCGGGACATCAAATGACCCTTTCATAGGTGTTGCTTAAGACCATCAGAAAACACAGATATTTACATTCATGACTCACAACAGCAGCAAACTTACAGTGATGAAGTAGCAACGAAAATAATTTTATGGTCGGGGTCACCACAGCATGAGAACTGTAGTACAGAGTCACAGCAAGTGCCAAGTATAACAATTAAAGTCAGTTTAAGACCTACTTCCACAATCAGCATGACCCAAAGGTAGTTCTTATAGTTGTATGTCTACCCCAATACCACTTAACTGTGCAAACTTTATTTCCTATATGTGACTGGTGCCCTCAAGAGGTCAGAAGAAGGTGTCAAATCTCTTGGAACTGGAGTTACAGATGGCTATAAACCGCGATTTGAATGCTAGTAACTGGGTCCTTTGCAAGAGCAACACGTTCTCTTGAAACTGCTAAGATAGCTCTTCCGTCCCAAGGATAATTTAAAAATTATAATGACGCATAGACTATACAGATACAAAGACATCAATAACTATTTGACCCAACTCTTCATCATTCTACAAAAAAGAAACTGACAAAAAATTTAATTCGTTACAAGACTTAATAAATAACAAAAGACTATGAAAATGCTTTGAATTTTCAGTCCAGTGTTCTTTTCACTATATCATGCCAATAGCATGCTTTTAAAAATTACCATTTCCTATGATGAATTCAGTACCACCCAGATGTTCATCTTTTTAAAATACGTACAACTACTTATTTTGTATGTGTATATGTGGTCATCTGAATAAGGATGGCACCCATAGGCTCATATATTTGAATGGTTAGTTTTCAGGGAATGGCACCACTTGAAAAGGATTAAGAGGTGTGGTCTAGCTGGAAGAAGTGTCACTTGGAATGGGTTTTGAGGTTTCAATAGCCCATGCCAGACCCAGTCTCTTTCTCTCTCTACCTGCAGATCAGGATGGGGCTTTCAACTACATCCCAACAACATGCCTGCCATGCCTGCCACCATGCTTCCTGCCAGGAAGATACACTAGGCCTCTGAAACTGCAAGCAAGCCCAATTAAATGCTTTCTCTTATAGAGTTGCTATGGTCATAGTATCTCTTCACTGCAAGAGAATAATGACTAAGACAGTGTGTGGGCAGGAACACATACCACATGTGGAGGTCAGAGGACAATAGCAGAAGTCAATTCTCTCCTTCTACCACGTGGGTTCCAGAGATATAACTCAGATCATCAGACTAAGCAGACAGTACATTTAAATGATGAGCTAACTCACTAACATCTATATCCATCTTCTTATAAATAAACACATGTGCTATAAACAGCTATGATATGGACTTCAACTAATTAGATGGTTCTTTCTGTGCAAGTATGGGAATAGGAAAGTGGTGCTAATTGATCTTCAGTAACAGAGCACCATTTGAATATCTCCCTATAGGTAAGCTTTTCTGTAATTTTCACAATGGAATCTATAGTTTTCACTGTCCATATACCAAAATGTATAACCATGACATAAAAACTAAACTGTAAGATTATAAAGTCTAACATAATTTAAATTTTATGTGTAGTTCCTTCTTCTGAGTTACAAGTATCATGAACCACTTATCTATACACCCAGTGTGCTCAGTGTTAGAGGGCCTATTTACAGAAGACATATTGAAAGTACTAAAGGCACACATAGAAAGAGAACAAGATAACAACTAAATCCTAACAAATTAGCTCCCAACTGCCTTAGGTACTGTCTTAGTCAGTGTTGTGGTTTGAATAGGTATGGCCTTGGCCACAGGAAGTGGCACTATAGGAGGTGTGGCTTTGTTGGGAGTTGGTATGGCCTTGTTGGAGGAAGTGTGTAACTGTGGCAGTAGGCTTTAAAGTTATATATATTCATGAATATATATATATATATATTCATATATTCATGCCATACTCAGGAAGACAGTTCGCTTCCAGCTGCCTGCAGATCAAGATGTAAAACTCTCAGCTACTTCAACACCATGCTTCCTGCCATGATGATAATGGACTGAATCTCTAAATTGTAAGCCAGTCTCAATTAAATGTTTTCCTTTAAAAGAGTTGCTGTGGTCATGGTGTCTCTTCACAGTAATAAAAATCCTAATTAAGACAGTCAGTATTCTGTTGCTGTGAAGAGACCATGACCATTACAACTCATATAACTGCCATTTGCTTACAGTTGCAAAGGTTTAAGTCCACTATCCTCATGGTGAGGAGCATGGCAGATGGCAGACAGGAATGGTAGCTCAGAGTTCTACCTCTGGATCCACAGGCAGCAGAAAGAGAGTCTATGAGCTTGAGGTGGGTTTTCTGAAACCTCAAAGCCTACCCTCAGTGACGCATTTCCTCCAACAAGGCCATGCCTCCTAATCCCTCTCAAATAGCACTACTCCCTAATGACTGGGCATTCAAACATATGATGAGCCTAAGGGGGACTTTCCTATTCAAATCACTACAAGTATAAGTCCTGACTAAGGGGCAGGAGATGTAACTCAGAGGTAAAGCATTTGTTATGAATTTGCAAGTTCCTGGAACTAAAACCCATAACTACAAAATAAAACATAACTGAGTGAACAATCTCCAAAAACCATTCTCCTAGTTAAATCCATCTAATATCTACATTTTCAGTTATATTTGGTTTGGATGTTTCAACAATACATATCTAGATTATAGACTTAAGTGACAGGTAATTTACTCTGCACTTAAGGAAGACAATGTACCAGTAATACTACAAACTGACATTAACAGCTACCAAGTAACAGGTTACTGACCACTATACATATCATAATTTGTATTATTTCATTTTCATAACAATTTTCTTTAAGTTTAAACCTTGAAATGAGCTTTCCAGGGTTAAAATAACTCACCTAAAACATTCCTATCCCAAAAAAAACAAAAAAATCTTCCAACTCACACATGACAAGGCCTAGATTTGAATTCACTTTTAGCACTACAAAACATTTACTAAATGTTTAAATGAAATAGAAGACTAGCTTATTTTTTAATGTCCTTGCAATAAACTAATAGTCAGAACAGTCTCTAAACTATGCATGCTTGCAAGGCTGAAGTAAGAATTTCATTGCTTGAGGCTAGGTGTTCTTGGGGCTACCTTTAACATCAAAGTTAGATCCTGTGGTGGTTTGAATAAGAATGATCCCCCATAAACTCCTATATTTGAATGCTTAGTCATTGGGAATGGCATTATTTGAGAAGGGTTAGGAGGTAGCCTTGTTGGAGGTGTGTCACTGCGGTGGGCTTTGACTTCTCAAAGCCCATGCCAGGCCCAGTGTATGTGTGTCTCTCTCTGCTTGAAGATCAGGATATAGTCTGCTTCTATGCTCCCCACCATGATGATAATGGGCTCTGAATCTATAAGCAAGGTCCCAGTTAAATGCTTTCTTTCATAAAAATTACCTTGGTCATGGTATCTTCTCATAGAAATAGAACAGAGATTAACAACAGGCTAAGGAAAAAGGTTTGCTCCAAACCAATCATATGTCCTACTAATAATAATTAAACCCATAAACTTAAAATCATGAGTGCTAATAGGCACACAGCTATCAACAGTAGGCACACAGTTATTAGTCAGTACGAGGTGCGAAGAATTATCTCAAGTCTTTTTGTTCCATCAACGGTAGCATATTCTCAAATGTGATTAACCCAACTGGTAAGAGGTCAGAGATTATGCAGCAATCTAGACCCTCAAATTCTACTCTAAGTCTTTTGTAAAAACCCAAATGCATGGAATAATGTTGCCAAAAACTTGACAATAAAATGTCCAGTTTAGTGGCAGAGATAATAGTGATATTAACAACACAAATAATTTATTTTAGAATGTAAGAAATCTAGGTGATAATATGTATATGCGAAGAGGCCTAAAAGACAGTTGAATATTTAAAATTTGGAGTAAATAAAAGAATAAAGAGCAAACTAGATGGCTCAATCAATAAATATGCTTAAAGCACAAACCTGGCAACCAGAGTTACTCCCCCAACACACACATAAAGGTGGCCTAAAAGAACTAACTACACAAAGTTGTCTTCTAACATCTACATGACAAGTACAAACACAGACATAAACACACACAGACAATGAATATATATATAGATAGATATAGATATAGATATAGATAGATAGATTTATAGATAATGAAAAGAGTGCTAAGGAATTGTTGCTTCAAGTTTGGAATGCATTATCCATCATATTCAAGGCAAAGAATAAGGCAAAGAGAATAAAATAAATCTAAAATGAAAAGATGGGGGAAACAATAGTTAAAAATACAGAAAAGAGAATTTTACAGAAGAAAAGTGAAAACCAGCATACAAATCTTTTTTTTTACAATTGCTTTCCACATTCTGAAAAAAAATTGACTAATGAGAAAAAAAATCATAACAAATATGTACTAAGGGACACAACAGTGAGAGAATGTTGTAAGTAATACAACATCCCCCTTCCCCTTTATCCACCCATCTTACACTTCACCAGTTAGAAGAACACGAAAAGAAAGTCATGCTCTTGAAGAAAAGGTTGGACAGCCACTTGCCAGCATTTCTTCAAGGTATTATTGTATAAATGATAATATTATTACTGTCCCAAATAAGTGTTTTCTGGGTAAAGTTAGATTTAAAGACATTTGCTAGCAAACTGTTGTGAAACCAAAAGGTTTGAGAGCTTTCATTACTGAAAACTGGATCCAGATGCAAACAATCCCACAACCTATTTAAAGAGATCATAAAAGACTAGAATGACAAGTACAGTATGTGGCAAATAATATGAACAGAGTATCAGCTAAATCAGTCACGAAGGATTAAAGTGATCTAGACAGAGGCTGAAGAGCAGTTAAAAGCTCTTGATGCTCTTGCAGAAGACACCGGTTCAGTTCACAGTACTCAAATAAGTGACTCACAGCCACCTGTAACTCCAGCTCCAGGGGTGATACCCTTCTTCTGGTCTCTAACAGTACCTATATGTACACGGCTCACATACATTCAAAGCTAGAGAGGCAACCAAGGAAAAAGGAGTATTAAACCTCCAATCTTCACCCTTCTCTCTCTCTCTCTCTCTCTCTCTCTCTCTCTCTCTCTCTCTCTCTCTCTCTCTCTCTCTCTCTCTCTCTCCTTTTCATTATCTCAGTTTCGACTTTATGTAAATGATTCCCGAATCACTATCCTTTATTGTAAGTTTACCTCCCCACCTCCAATAGTCTACGGACCCTTTCGTCTCACTCAGCCACTATTCTATCAAATACAGCACATTTAAAATACATCTGTACAGCTATTTTTCTCAAGCGATTTCAAAACCTGATTTTCACCATTCTCAATGTAACCCAGGTTCAACATTTCTGGAGTCATTTGACTAAATGCCTCTCTGGTTCTCCCTTCTTAAACTCTGTCAATCAAGTTCTACCAATTCTTCCTTCCTCATTTTCATATCCTAGCTCGGGATTCCAACTGTCAGTAGACTATTATGGACCTCTTAAAATTCTCCAGTCTCACTGTATCCCGGGTCTTGGAAATAACTAATAGATTAATCTTCTTCATTTATTCTGTGACAGCCCTAAATTCACTCAAAACCGACAAATCTAACCCCACTATCCTTCCAACTTCATCTTGTTTCTCTAAACATGCCAGAGTCAGTCATGGATGAATCCATCTTCTATGTGACCCTCAATTTGGTAGCCTATTCAGCATAAAGCACACTTTGGCACTCTGAACTCATAGCAACCTTCAGTTTTCATGATACCGGCAGATGACTGAAAAATACTAAATAGTTGTTTTCTCAATCTGTAAACTGTTTTTCTTTGTTTCTGTGTATGTTATATTAAAATGTTTTCCTAAGTGGATTCAGCTCTCAAGAGTCCAGATACCGTGTATTTATCTCCTTGTACATTCCACAACTCGATATCTGGTACCTACCAAAGGATGCTGTAACAAAAGAGAAAACAAGCTCCTAAACCCTCCTTATAACCTACTTCATAACGGGAAGAGAAAAGCAAAACAGGATCAACAGCTCAATGGTGCAGTGCTTGTCTAGCATGTGCTGGCTTCAAAATGGCAGGACCACTAACAATGGCAGTAATAACATCTAGGACACAATTTTAGTAAATACTTAAAGACATATCAAACGTAGAATACATTAAATATGTATTCTAATTCCTTTTACTTTTATCATTCAATAAAAAAAATTTCAAATTTCTTATGCATCAACCTTGTTTCTCAGTATGAAAGAGAATCTATAATGTGGGTGGAACACTTCAAACACATTACCCACACACTCTCATTTTATAGTCAAGTATGCTTAGGGCAATTCTGAAAGCTTTGGTAAGAAACCTTACTCAGTTAAAACTGTAAAGAAATGTTTAGAATAACTGAAATACACATTTTTAACCTACAAAATTTCCTCATTCAATGTGAGATTTTAAAATGTCATCTCTCTGAATGGCATTATTCTTAAATATCCAAACTACGAGTATACAAAGATAATTCTTGGAGACTCCATGTCCATATAGACACTGAGACATGATTTTAGAGATCAAGTGATTTTGTTTGAACTGAAAGAATATTAAAATATAATTTCTAGTAGTAAGCGGGAAAATTCTCTTGGTAACTGTATTGGCAGTACTCAAATGTCAATTATTTACAAATAACTGCATTTGCTACCAACGACTACACAATTTTTAGGTTGGATTTTTGACTTTTTGTGACCTATGAACTTTAGAACATTTTTTAAATGGTAATAGTAAGTTCACTACCATCAAAAAGAGTTATTAATATATATGAGATATATTTACTAATGTTTCAAAAGCCATCAACCTTGTGTTAGCCTAGTTATTTTAGATGTTTGCATTTAACGTTCAGCAAAGTTTCTTTAGCCTCAAGACACCTAAAATTTTATCTTAAAATTCTCCATTATCATTTCCAAGTCTAAATTCCAAACTCCTAGGAACTAATTCTGTAAATAGAAAGTAGATTACTATTACTACCGTCAAACTAATCGGGAAGATTAATGCTAAAATCGTCATTCACCAAACTATACACTATAAACTTTGACGTGTTGACGTTCCAAAACGACCCGAAATAGCAGTTTCTAAGAATTTTTGAGGGACTGACAAGCGGAATCAAAACCCTAAGTTCAGAGTAGCTAGCAGAGAACCAGTGAAATAGCTCAAAGGGGGCTTGAATTATGAAGTTTACTAGTGCTCGGAAATTCTTCCAAAGAGAAATCTGGCATCTTCCCAAAATGACTATGCACACCTGAGACTCGTTGCAGTTAACCAGACAGCAAACAAGAGGAACCCAAGGCAACCCAGAGAAAACAGCGGCACTCACCAGCAAACAATCTGAATTCACTTCCGATTTCGGATCCCGCAGGAGGTTGTCGATCTTTTCAAACCGAGTCTCAAAACTGTCCCCAGTCGACATGATGCTGCTACTTGTACAATACCTTCGTACCCGCAGCGGAAAACAAGTTCAACCAACTTCCTCCGCGGGGGTTTGCAGCCGCGGGGCAGAAGAGTCGGAACCTCGGGGTCACCAGGTGTGCCCGGTTCCCCCTCTTCCCCCTCACTGAGGGGACTTCGGCTCTCCAGACCCCAGGCTGGGGGTGACAGCGACCCGCAGCCGCTCCGATGCCCAAAGTCGCATCCCACCCGGCAGCCCCTCGCGACAGCCGACAGCGCCGTCGCCTGCAGCCGGGTCGCTCGGGAGAGGCGCCTCAGCCTAGCGGGCCCCGGCAGCCTTCGCCATGGCGGGGCCCGGTCCAGAGAAGGGCAGCGGCGGGAAGAGGGAGCGCAGCAGGGTGGAGACTCCCTCGGGGCAGCCAGGGAGGGCGAAGAGGAAAGGCGAAAGCGAAGGGCGGGTGAGGAGCTGCGCCAGCTGCCGCCGCCGCCGCCTGGGCCCCGGGCCGGCCCCGCTCCGCTCCGGCGCTGGAGGCGGGCTAGCCCCGCATCCCGGGCTCCTCTCGGCCCGGCCCGACGCGCTGATGAGCCTCGGCCGACAACTGACCCCGCAGACCAGGCTCACGCTCCCATTTCTAACCGGTCGCTGCTGAGCTTGCTACCGCTGTGTCCGGAGGGGCAGGGCGAGGTCGGCGGCCCGAAGACGACTCCGGGGAAGACCGGCTGGAGAGCCGGCCGGCGAGGAAGACCACCGTGGGGTCCGGGCGGCTGCAGCTGCGGGAGCTCCCGGGAGGGGCTGCGGTCGGGCTGGGAAAAGGGCGAGTCGCGGAGGCGAATGCCTGGGGGGTGGGGCGAGGAGCACCCAGACCGACTAATATGTCCGCCTTCCTGTTCAAACAAACGGAGACCGCCGGGGCGCCGTGCGCATGCGCGGCGCGGCCGTTCAGAAGGGGAACAGGCCGGGCCTCGCGCGCGTGCACGCAGGCGCCTGTGAGGGCGGGGCTGGCCCGGCGGGGGCGGGGCTGCCATGGAGGTCCGGACGGAGGTGGACCTTTCCCTGCTTCTGCTCGGGGTGCTGGCAGGCGCCCCAGCTTCGCTTCCTCTGGGCCTTACTTAGCCTCAGGTCGGGAAAATTCTGACAAGAAAAAAAAGGCGCTTGTTATCACTGAGGTAGATACTTTTGACTGGGTAGGAGGATGCTTTTCGTCCGTAGGTACAAGAAAGTTATTTCAGCACCAGGAGCTTGGATTTTCCAGAGCACTCTGGTCAGCGCTCCTTGAGCCCCACCACGCTGAGTCTATTTACGATTCATTGGGGAAAATCACCAGGCACTCTGCGTTCCCAAGCCTTGCGTGTCAAGGGAGCCTTAAAATGTTGAGTCTGGACTCGATAGAAGTTAACGCAGTTTAATTAAACAGGAAAAAAATCAATGTTTTTAAGCTACCCCTATTCGCTTTCTCACATCAACTTTTAGTTCTGTCTTGCTTTCATAAAGCTACTGTTTGAATTTCGGGTCATTCAGTAAAATTCGGAATTGTGGTTTTGCAACAGTGAATGTGAGTTAGGAAAATAATGGGCATATCCTCCTGGTTCAGTTTCTTCATTGACAGTAGGGTAAAAGACTGAAAGATCTCTGATAGTTTTTCACTGTGCAACCTCTATTTGTTTCTAATCAATCCTTGAGTTTGATCATAAGTCAAATGAAAGATTGCTGGAGGTTGAACATGTGAGCGTGTTTTACCCCACCCTGCAAATGCTACAGATGAACCAAATGTGCCTATATAAAAAGCAATGCAAGTGTCTAAACAGTACAACGTCATGGGCCAGAGATTAGGAAAATACTACATTGTTTGAATATGTTTCTTTCTTCTTTTCATTTTATTAGGTACAAGAACTGTTTAGCGCCGGGCGGTGGTGGCACACACCTTTAATCCCAGCACTCGGGAGGCAGAGGCAGGCGAATCTCTGTGAATTTGAGACCAGCCTGGTCTACAAGAGCTAGTTCCAGGCACCAAAACTACAGAGAAACTCTTGTCTCAAAAATCAAAAAGAAGAAGAAGAAGAAGAAGAAGAAGAAGAAGAAGAAGAAGAAGAAGAAGAAGAAGAAGAAGAAGAAGGAGAGAAAAAAAAAAAAAAAAAAGAAAAGAATGAAAAAAGAGAACTGTTTAGCTATAAAGTCCACTGTGTCAATCAAGAAAGGAAGTAAGCCTTCACAGAAAATTATAGCCAAGGAAAAATAGGGACAGGTATTTTATTAAATGCTTTTGCAGTGACTTTTCTTGGCCTCAGTATTTCAAGTCAGTCATGTGAATTAGATTTATTTTTAAGCATAGGGCTTAAAATAATCTCACAGTTTCCCTGAAATAAATTCCCTAAACCCTGCTTGTTCTTTATTACCATTTTTAGGTATTCTTAGGATTCTTTTCTCTCAGAGAACTGAACATTATGTTGTTTCCATTTGGAAACACGAAACAGTGCAGATAGCTAAGGCAATAAAAGCCAATAAAGGTAGGTTATTGACAATTCTCCTACTGGAAGTATATTTGAAGTGTATGTGTATTTACCTACAAAGCTATTCTGATGATTGGCTTGCTTACTTAAAAAGTAAGCTGGGTGGTAGTGATGGTGCACGCCTTTATTCCCAGCACTTGGGAGGCAGGGGCAGGTGAATCTGTGTGAGTTCGAAGCCAGCCTGGTCTACAGAGCACGTGCCGGGACAGACTCCAAAGATACACAGAGAAACCCTGTCTTGAAAAAACAAACAAACAAAAACAATGGAGCATGATAATAAAACCCCAGAGACAGCAATTGAGGTTCAACCTGAAGATCAAGAAAGCAAAACAGCCACGCCAGTAGAGAGCTCTCACCTCTCTGAAGTCTTCAGACTGAAAAAAGACCAAGTTCCTGTCGTGTCCCGCCTTATGTTCCTCCCTAGTGGTGGAATTAGAGACGTGCACCACCACCGTCTGGCCTCTGTGGCTAACTAGTATGGCTGCTGGGATTTAAAGCGTGGACCACCACTGTCTGGTCTGTATGACTGACTAGTGTGGCTGTTTTGCATTCTAATCTTCAGGCAAGCTTTGTTTATTAAAATACAAATGAAATATCACTAGAAAGAATGAAAAGTAATAGAGGATGATGTCCTATTATTGAAACTTATGAATATTTTAAGATGCATACAAATAACTTACCAAGAACTAGGTACTACTTTATAAGCTTTATATATTATCTCATTAAACTTAAACAAAGGACTGAAATTAAAAGCACTTGCTGCTCTTCTGGAAGTTGTGAGTTTTGTTCCTAGAACCCATTTCAGGTAGCTCATAACCACCTAACTCCAGCTCCAGAAGATCTGACATTTCTGGCTTTTGAAGGTACTCCCACACACATGGCATGTGGACATGGACATACACACATACGCTTAGAAATAAAGATGTATATAATAATTTCAAACAAACTCTATTATGAGTATACCTGTACCACAGATGGGGAAACAGGTGCTCAAGATCATAACTGCTTATTTGCTCATTAGTCATAAAGAAACCAAAATGGAGCAGAAGCAATTTCCCAACCATAGTACTGTTCAATCCAAATTGAGAACCAACAATGCATTGTATTGTTTGTATCGGCAACGATTTGAATGATTCTCTGTAAGAGAAGGATCAATATGATTATGATCCATAAGTGTAGCACAAATTCTAATTGTTCTTAATAGAAGCCTGGAGTCAGATATTAGGGTGAGAAAACTGAGAGCTCAGAGAAGCAGAGCAGCCAGCCATTAGAGAGACCTTTTATCTCTACTGGGGCGATGCTGTCCTCAGATTGCCTCCTCAGACAGCATTCTCTGACTCCATCCTCAGACTGCACTGAGCTCCTCTCTCTGCCCAGCCATATCACTTCTTGTCTCCACCTCTGTAGTGCTGGGATTAAAGGCGTGGGACTCTGAAGTACTGGGATTAAAGGTGTGTGCCACCACAACCTGGCCTTTAGTGGCTTAGTTCTGCCCTCTGATCTTCAGGCAAGCTTTATTTGTTAAAACACAAAATATCACTACACATAAGAAATATGTAAAATGATTTTGTAGGTTCAGAGTAATGAAGGTCTTGATGGTGTTTAATAACATTGAACTGGCTAACCATTCCTAAACACTGGGTTCAAGAACTGGTGCCATCCCTTGGTGTTTCCATGATTTGGGGCAAAGTGAAAAAAATAAAGATGTAATGACCATATTTGCAGTACACATACAGCTAAAACTGAAGTGACAGAAGGCTAACATGGCCTAGGTGCAAGGAGAACAGGCCGATCGATGGAGTATTATATACTGTGCAAGTTTGTGGATGTTGTCCAACAAGGAAAGTCTTTTAAAAGATGTAATAAGTTTTTATAAACAAAACAGAACTAGATTTTTCTTAAAAAGAGTATCTTTTAATCTTTACTATGCTTTAAAAATTTAGGCAACTTTTCTTTAAGGATGAAGAATAATAATTGATGGTCTGTGGGTTAGTTTGTTTGTTGTTGTTGCCCAGTACTGAAGCCAGGACCTCACAGATGCTAAGCATGTGTCTTGCCACTGAGCTATAAGTCCAGCTCCTGGAATCTTTCTTTAATGTTCTTAGTCAGCAATTAAAGATTATCAAGTTGGTAAGTCTATGCAAACATATAGACTAAGTTAGTCATTTTTTAAAATTTTTCTGGACTTGAAACATTAAATGTGGAAACATAATCTGGAGCAGACTCACGCTGGGACTGTAGTGGGCTGGAGGATGAGAAGAAGGCATTGTTGGGAGAGATCATAGGCAAATCAGATGGGGATCTAGACTTCAATATAGTGAAACAAATTGCACATTTCTCTTATTTGGTTATTTGTTGAGAAATACGCTTGGTTGGATGTTTATACAATTTCTTTCATAAACATTGAAGGAAAATGTTGTGAAAGGTAGCCTCCAAAGATGACTTTCAGTGAACCGTGTCTCCTGGTTCACCCTGGAGTTCCCACCCACAGTGAAGCTAGGCTGAGAGTTTAACCAGTAAATGTAACATAGGCACTATGCCAGGCCTAAGTTTAGAGAATGTCTGGCAACTAACAGATTTGTGCTTTGGTAAGGTGTACTAACTGAAATGACCACGGCACAAGGAAACCCAAGCTTATTAAGTGGCAGAAGAGATCACATGGGAGGAATTGAGAGTCCATCTGACTTTGAGAATAGGTACCTCAGACCAGGTCTGCTCCAGAGCCCAGAGTTTTCTATATAGCTCCTGCTGTAGGCTTGAACTTTTAACTTCCTTAATTAACCTCTCAAATACTTAGATACTTGCCAGCTCCAGCCTTTGATGAAACCAAGAATAAGAGACTGGCTGATCCCTTAAGTACTGCTTATACACCAGAAGCATAAAATAATGAAACAATTCTTGCAATGATCTACTGCTTTGGGATGGTTTCTCAGAAGGAGAAACAAAACAGTGTCCCAGGAAAAATGTTTCATTCACAATTAAATATAGAAACAAGAAACTGAAAACAATATATACTTTTGTTTTTTACATTACCCGAAACAATAATCAGTATCTACAATAGAGCAGCTAAAGAAAGAACAAATTGATGCATGGTGATATCTTTTATTTCCAGCAGGACATCTGCACAGAAGAACTGTAAATGTTTCTAAACAAATGGAGGACCCCAGAGTTGGGGAGATAACTCAGTGTAAGAATGAGGACTGAATTTAATTCCTAAAACTCACGTGGAAAAAAAAAGCCAGAAAAGCTGGGCATGGTTACATGTATTTATAGTCCTTATGCTGGGGAAATGGGGATGTATCCCTGTTGCCAGTGAGGCCAGAAAAGAACATCAGATTTCCTTGAACTGGAGTTATACACAGTTGTGAGCCACCATGTGCGTGCTGCGAATTGAGCCCAGGTCCTTTGTAAGACCAGCAAGTGCTCTTAACAACCAAGTCATCTCTCCAGTCCCTTAGCTATATTTTTGTATTTCCTCAATTTTAAACATTTTATTCCATCCGCAAAACACATAAAATTCCAAGTACATACTATAAATTGAACATCAATTATAAATCAGTTTCATAGATTACATATTATTTCAAAAATACACATCACAAATATGTTAGGAATCTGATATAGTGGGCCTGCCTGATATCCCACGACTCAGGTGGGTGAAAGACATCCATGGGGCAGCCTGGGTCCTCATGGATTGGGCTGGCTGAAGGCATCCACGGGCCTGCCCAAGTAGGTACCATTATGATGAGAGGCACCTCATGGGGAGAAAGATGATGGAATGGTTCGCATGCTGTGGTAACAGTTCTGAGGAAGCATGAGGAATAGGCTGATTTTGGCAACCTGCTTGCCATCTGGGAACAGGGTAATGACATATGAGCCCAGTTGTCATCTAGGGCTATGTCTGGTTCATGGTCCTATGCC
>JAQHUG010000254.1:2215631-2238724 GCA_028555095.1 Dicrostonyx torquatus | reverse complement strand
TTTTTTCCATTTGATATATTTTGCTTCTTTATCAAAGATCAGGTGTTCAAAGATGTGTGGATTGATATCCGGGTCTTCTATTCGGTTTCAGAGCCCTGATTTTCTTATATTTATCTTCGAACTTATTTGAACTTTTGGATATATAAGCAGATTGCTTCCACCAAATTTTGGGAAATGTCAGCTATGCTTGTCTTCAGCTCTCTCTGCTTCTGTTCTGCTTCTCTGTTCTGTTATTCGAATCTGAAGTTTTTCATTCTTTTCCTTTTTTCATTCTTTCCTTTTTTAATGTTGAAAAGAATATATTTGGAATAAGCCAGCTGGACCCACTTTAGATTTTTCTTTTTCCTTTCATCACACCCCCCACCCTCCCAAACGCACTGCTTGCTTTCTTCAGGCAGGGTGTCACTAGCTAGTTCAGGCTAGCCTTGGACTTGACATCTTTCTACCGTAACCTGATGAGTGCTGGGATTATTGGTTCAGCTCTACAGCCAACAAATGTTCCCAGTTGTGACTTAACTAGAAGACAGTCACATATATGCCTTTGTCTCTTCTTCCAGCCTGAGCCGGAACAGACTGCTTCAGAGTCACGGCTTTTCCACAACCTTTGCACTATTTGATCTGCCCAGTCACGTGCACACAAACTTGTCTTCTCAGTGGTCTGAGAACCTGATGATGGCGTTGCAGTTGGGTGCATTTGTTCTGGAGGGCTTTTCTAAGGATGTTTGGGCCGCCTCGGGAGCTGTGGGGTCTAGGCTGTGAAGATGGCTGGTGCACATGCCTTGCTTTCCTGATACAGACGCCTTCCAGCGCTACCCTCTCGGCTCTGGAAGCTTCCGATGGTTTTAGGAGAGGAAGTGCTTCCTTCTTTGCTTCCAGCATCATCCTGGTAAAGAAGGCTTTGTTTATTATAATTTTTACTCTTCATTCCATTTGTCTCTTAAATTTTTTGTTTCTAGAGGTTCTACCAAGTGTAAGAATGATGATGGTCACCAGAGTTGTCTTGAAGGTGGCTAGCTACAAGGCTATAATTTATTGTGCTAAGGCCACACTTGACACAGCTTGCTTCCTGGTCCAGTGAACCTGAAGGAGGTTTTAAGACTTCTCCTAGGTTGACAGTGCTCAAGGACTTCACGGTGAACCATCAACATGCTCGAGCTCACTCTTCCCATCATCCAGATGGAATTAGGAGTACGGGTTGACCGTCTTCTTTCCCAATAGGTGCTCCTCTTAGTCCTCTTCATCTTCTTCCTTCTCTTCTGTTTTTTGGTTTTTGTTTTGTTTTTTTTTCTTTTTTGAGAGGGTTTCCTCTGTGTAGTTCCTGGAAGTCCTGGAACTCACTATGTAGACCAGGCTGGCCTTGAATTTGGAGATCCACCTGCCTCTGCCTCCCAAATACCACCTTTGCCCAGCATACTCCCTTAGTTACTCTAACAATTTTCCCAAATAACATTATGTTCAACCCGTTAATGTAACTTAGTTCATCTGTAGTGTCTGGTTTGAGGAAGTACCCAAGTAGCACGGAGTGACTTGAGGAAGCAGGCTGTAAGATAATAGCTAGGACTGATTATCCAGGATGTTGTTCTGTTGCTAAGTGGAGCAGAAAGTCTGGAGGAAACGGCATCTCCTCTGCTCAGTATCTAATGTGTTAAAATAAGGAACTAAATTGTTAGAGGGCAATATTTTGAAAGGTAAAGTAACAAAAATTGAAAACTATGGGTCCATGGGCTCCACAAAGACAGTAGAATTGGCTGATTATTGCTAAATTGTTCCTGCTCTGTGGAGGATAATGAAGGATGGACAGTTAACAACAAAAGCCACGGCATGCGCCGGGTCCTGCTGTGAAAAGGCAAGCATTCGTCAGAATGGACGCATACCCAAAGGAGCTCAGCACCCTGCTGGGGAAGATCTGTTATACTGTGATGAAGGCTGTGGACACGGCAGCTTCACTGCACACAACAGAGACGGTTCTGGGGTGCTTCCCTCTCTGGAGCTTTCCCTAAGGAATGATGTCCACAGGCACACGAACAACCTGTTCCTCAAGCCTGTGAACAACAGTGAGTTGTAGAACAGAAGTGATGGACTACAGCAGCCATGAGGAAATGCTCCTCAGACCTCCAGCTTCAGTGAATGCCACTAGTCAAGAACCACAGCTACTGTCCTTTGAAATCTACTGCTGTGTTTGTATTGATATTATACATGATGTGAGTGACTAGGCCAGCCTGTTCCAGAGATGCTGGAATCTCCTGGTGGCTGGCCTACTGCACTGACCATCCATCTGTCCAGTGTGCCTTCCCTCTCTCTTTCACTTACTGCACTGATCATCCACCTGTCAAGTGTGCCTTCCTCTCTCTTTCACTTCGGGTCAGACTCGCATGAGCATTTGGTCACTCAGTTATCTCTAGCTCCTTCCACATTTTTTCATTTCCACTATTTTCTTAGCACATTTATTTTTTTTAGATAAAGAAATATTTTAATCCAAAATATGAATACTGTCATTTTATACAAACACAATTATAAAATATAAATTTAAATTTTATACAGAAGGGGTTCAAGAGGGCAAAAGTGCTTGGGGCCTAAATAGCTTATGAGCTGTGAGCACAGGTTCAACCAACTCTAGCAGTGGGAGCTCCAGACCATTTAACAGCACTGGAGAAGAATGGCTCAAGGTGAACTGAGGGCCTGATTTGCTTTCTTGAGTATTAGTTATGAAGAGCACTAAGTGTAATAGAGGAGAAGTGGTATTATTAATTTTCCTTACCCGAGGCATAACAAGAAACAAATCCTAACATCATTATTTTACAGTTGTATCCTTCAGAGAGGCAGAGCTTGGGATGAAGGGTCTCAGGTGTCTCCGGTCCTCCACTGCTGCGCACACTGTTGGGATGGACTTCTCCGGAGCCTGCTTCATCATCTTCTGTGTTGCATGCCTCCTTGGGTCCAGACTCATCTGTGCTTCTTTAAGGCCTTGGTTCTAACTATTTTCAGGAGGCCAAGGTTGGCAAGGCCAGCATAGGGGCCACCTGCAGTTGTCACAGCATGTAGACATTTTAAAATGTTACAACTCTGTTGTACTCTTCTCTTCAGCCAGTCTATTTTTTCTTCATTGCTTTTGTAATTGGAAAGGAACGTTTCTATCTAAGTCAAGAATTCCTCAGCGATGAAGCATTTGGCTACTTTGCTTAGTGTTTTCCTTAGACACTCCAAAAGCTTCTGCAAACAAGTTAGGTCAGAACCCAGAGAAAGATTCTACCCATGGGAACACTGCTCTGAGAAAGCCTGTATTTCTCAACTACCCATCTTGTCTTTTCAAACACTCATTCCCATCGAGGTTCTTCTAACAGCTGTTGTACTTCAAGTTTGGAAACGACAGGCACCATCAGGGCTAACTTCTGCACTTATGACCAAGCAGATCATCTGGGAGCACGGTAAAGGGTTACTTCAATTATATGGACTAACAATCATTCCAATGAACTTTGCTCCTCTTCTGGAGAAGTAACTCTGGTTGTGTGTCAATATCTCATAAAGACGAATTAAGATCAAATGCAGGATGAGAATGGTACCACCCAATAACACTGTAGCCTCTAAGAGCCAAAGTTGCTGAGGCCTGTGTTGTGACACAGGGTCCATTGCACATTGTAGTCCTGTGCTAAGATTGCTACATAGTTCTGCTGCATAGACTTCAAGGGTCTTCCTCCTAACAGCCCAATCACTTCCGCCATAGACACGTGAGCATACAAATCCATTATTAAAAGTGCTTCTGAAGCTACTTTCACCTGAAATGACTCCTGCTTTTCTCCACTGAAAAAACTACAAGGTATCAGTTGGAAGGGATCAACTGAGCTTTTTGGTAGTTTTGAAAGTTTTGAAGATTTAACAGGTTTACACTTTTCCTCTTCTTTTGCCAGCTCCTCCACAGACAGATGCTCCAATGTTTGCCCTTCTTCTTTTGCATCACTCCAGTTTCAAGAAATATAGTCCTTCTCCCTTCCCCACGTTGAAAGACAGATGCTGTATTTTCATCATTTCCCGGCTGTGCAGCCACCAGAACATCTCCTTCCACATCCACACCCACCTCCTCCACCTCCATGACTGCACCTCCCTTAACACATGTAATCCCTTCTTGATGCCCACTTCTCAGAAGACATTTTTTTTTCTGCTATCCCTAATTGTTGATAAGCCTTCTCAGTGAACATACTCTTCGGTCATCAAGTGTAGATCTGTATGGCTCTTTTTTTTTTTTTTTTTTTTTTATAGCTTCCATTTCTCTGTCAGCGTTCTCTATTTGTCATGCAGCCATTTTTCAAGTGCTTTACATCAGTTCTTTAAAAGAATGGCAAGTCCCAATTTCTTGTCTAGACAAGAGTGTTTTATCTAAAATAAAATTGCATAGGGGCAAATACATCAAATGTCACTTTGAGAACTACAAGATTTAAACCATTTAGTTTAGAAAATATTTTTCCAATGAATTCTGTAATTAAAAATAGGCTATTCCTGGGGCTGGAACAATGACTAAAAGGTTAAAAGCACTGGCTGCTTTTCCAGAGGACTCGGGTTTAATTTCCAGCACTCACATGGCAGCTCATAACTGTCTATAGCTCTGGTTCCAGAGGGTCCAGCACCCTCACGCATGCAGGTAAAACACCAATGAACATAAAATTATTTTAAAATATAGGCTCTTTCCAAAACAGAATACTTTTATGTACAGTTACTTGGATTAGAAACAGCCAAAAAACACAATGGAAGAAATGGAGACTCCTAAATAATGATTCGTAACATGCAATGTTGGTGCTGAACTCTTTTTGGAGGGGTGTTCATGACAGGGTTTCTTTGTGTAGCCTCGGCTGTCCTGGAACTCACTCTGTAGACCAGACTGGCCTCAAACTCACAGAGATCCACCTGCCTCTGCCTCCTGGGTGCTGGGAATAAAGGTGTGTGCCACCACTGCCTGACTGACGGGACTGATCACATTTTGGTGTAGGAGGTCCTACACCAAATATATATATATTCTTTTTGGTTTTTCGAGACAGTGTTTCTCTGTGTTGCCCTGATTACCCTGGTTAGTTGACCAGGCTGGCCTTAAACTTAAACTATCATTTTTTTCTTACATTGGTGGGATGGGTTAGTATCTGGTATCTTTCTGAGTAATTACCTATATTATTTCATCGAGGGTCCATATCTAATATGCCAGTGGTTTTCAACCCGTGGGTCATGGCCTCTTTGGCAAACTTCTATGTCTAAAACTATTTACATTATGATTCTTAGCAGTAGCAAAACTACAGTTTTGAAGCAGAAACAAAAATAATTTTATGATTGGGGTCAGCACAACGTGAGGAGCTGTGTTAAAGGACCAAGATTAGGAAGGTTGAGAACCACTGTACTAGGCATTTTCTCTTGACCCCAAAGAGAGCCTTTTGGAGACAACATAATCAGAAGGAGAAACACAAACTGTGCGCCTACAATAACTATTAGGAATATTTCCCTAACATGAGCTCTCCGCCGAAGAAAATTCCCAATCAAGCCAAATCAAAACAAGCCAAATTAAGAAATATCCAGGTTTAATGGGAGTTCTGTGCTCTGGGGTGACCTCGAGGGGAAACCGGGAACCCACACCAACGCAATCACTTGGAGGAGGAAAAAGAGACCATGCATTCCTCTTTTAGGAGTCCACTTAAATATTCTTGGGAGTGGTCCTGACCCCTCCCCTCAAGGGAGGGGTCAGGACCTGGCCTGCTGGGATTTGGAGTCCAGAGTGCTAACTCTCAGGGTCAGGGGGCTAGGATAGATGCAAGGGGCCGGAGCCTAAGCGCCCAACTTAACAATAAGTACTTTTCAAATACAGTCGGTTGTCATTTTTCATATAAATACATCTATAAAAAACAAAATGAAATTGCCAATGAACTTATAGGAGGCAAATTTACAAAGCTTTTAAAAAATAAAGCCAGGTAGTGGTGGCGCATGCCTTTAATCCCAGTACTCTGGAGGCAGAGGCAGGTTGATCTCTGTGAGTTCGAGGCCAGCCTGGTCCTCAAATCAAGTTCCAGGACAGCCAGAAGTGTTACACAGAGAAACCCAGTCTTAAAAACATAGAAAGAAAGAAAGAAAAAATGACCAGCAAGATGGCTCAGTAGGTAAAGTTGCTTGCTGCCAAGCCCAACAGTCTAATCTTCAGGATCCAGCATGGCTGAGAGAGAGGACTGACCCCATAAGTTGTCCTCTAGCCTCTATATGCACAGACACTGTTATCGTGGTATATTATTCTTGTTTTAATAAGTAAAGCTTGCCTGAAAGTCAGTGCAAAGCAACCACACTAATTAGCCATAGAATATGGGTGGTGGTGGTGCACATCTTTAATCCCAGCACTAAGAGGAATATAAGATGGGAGGAGACAGGTCTCATGCTCAGTCTCAGTCTAGGATTTGAGGAGGCAGGATCGCCATTTCAGTTGGAGGTAGAGGTGGCTGCTGCTTTGCTTTTCTGACCTTCAGTTTGAGCCCCAATATCTGTCTCTGGGTTTCTATTAATAGTGCTACTCACCACGTCACATACATGCATATACACGATGTCACATATGTGCATATGCACATACACACCATAAATAAAATTCTTAAAAATTTTAAAACTTGGAAAACATTAGAGGAAGCTGGGCGAAGACTTTATAGGCAGCCTGAGTAATACTTTTGTAATGTAATTCCTGTCTCTGATGTGAAAGGAGGTGACTCTAGGTATTTAGCAATTCCTTTAAAGAGAAAAAATGTTTGCACTCTCATATTATGTAGCAAGTTAGGCATTCCTAATCTGAAAATTCAAACTCCAAAGTGCTCCAAATCCCAAAACTTCTGGAGAGCCAATGTGATGCCACAGTGGAAATATCTCATGTGACAGAGTGCTATCACGTTGCATAAGTACTAAAAAAATACAAAATAACCTTCAGGCATATATAGGTATATAGAAAGCATAAGTCCTTTTTGTGCTTAGACTTGGCTCTCAAGCCCATGAAAATTTATTACTTATATGCAAATATTCCAACAATTAAAAAATACAAAATCTAAAGCACTTCCAGACCCAGATGTGTGGATCTGAGATAAGGTCTCTTCCCTTCTCTTCTGCTCTCAATGTTTCTACAACCACTTCTTAAGCTTACTGATAAGAGCTTCCGTTGACTGTGAGCATCAGTTCCCCAGCATCCCATGCACCTTAAGGTCGGTTTGACAAAGATAGAATAAAGCATCATTCCTACTACTTCTTACTGTTTTGTTAGACGCCGTCTGGGGCTGTGGAGATGGCTCGGTTGCTAAGCTGCTTGCTTTAGGAGCTCTTGGCAGTTGGCCTTGTCTCCCTCACCAGTGTCCCTTCTGGACATCCAGTGTTCTCTGTTTCAGTCTCAGCCAGAGTTGTCCCAGATGTCACACTAGTCCTTGATATCCAGCTTTGAGTCATGATAGCTGTCCTCCTAACACTCTTGTCACCTGTGAGTTTTCCTTTGTCAACTTCAGGATGTAACACCTTAATTTCTAATGTCAAGATAAGGGACCCTTCTCTGGACTCTTGGAAGTTGTATCCCTGCCTTTTTTGTTGTTGCTGTTGCTCTGGCTGTTTTCTTTGTCTCTTGTTTTATCTTTTGTGCTACATTCAGTCTTGAAAGTAAACGAACAGTAGTCAGCTGCATATACTACAGATGAACACTAGAGGTCAGTCGTGTCTTACAGACGGCTACTCCAGCAAATGAACGACTTGCGACTCTGCTATTGCTTGATGTTTCGTTTGTGCTTTTTCCCTTTGTCTTTGTTTGTTTGTTTTGAGACAAGGTCTCACTATGTAACCCAGACTGTCCTAGAAATTATGTAGACCAGGCTAGACTCAAACTCACAGAAATCAACTGCCTTAAGTGCTGGAATTTAAGACTTGTGCCACTATGTCCTACCTTAAACTTAGTTTTTAAAAATGTCTCCTTCCCCATCGCCAGGTAAATCTTGGTGGTTTTAATTTTTATGTATTTATGAACTAAATTTTTTATTTTAAAACATATCAACTTATAATACCTAGTCATGTTCAACAACGAGCAGCTAAATACTCATTTGAAGCCACCTTGCTGTATATTACTGTGCACTGCCAGCTAGTCTTTACTGGCAGCCAAAAAAACAAGGCATGGATTCTTTTGAAAAAAGTCACGGAATTTGAGGAAAGGGCTGGAAACTGTCTTCTAAATTTTGCTTCAATTTTCACAACGGATATACTCTAGCCTTAACTATAAGAACAGTAAACGGTTTACAATCTACACAATTCACTATTGAATATCAGAGCGTTGAAAGAGGCCTGGCAAACACGCAAAAGGATTATTTCATACCAAAGACAAATATTTAGAAGTTGTTTGGAAATGTTTTATAGCACTTTGATTTTTAAAGTGTTTTTGATATTTCTTTCATCTGTATTATTATTTTATATGTATAGGTGTTTTTCATGCATGTATATCTATGCACAATGAACATATAGTGCTTGCAGAGGTCAGAAGAATTCATTAGCAACCCTGAGAGTAGAGTTACATATCGATGGTTGTGAGAAGCCATGTGGGTACTGGGAATTGGACCTGGGTCCTCTGGAAGGGCAGCCAGCAGTGCTCGCTCTATCTATCTATCACCTATCTATCTATTATCTATTGGTCATCTATCATTCATCTATCTATCATCTATCTCTCTATCTAAATATCTATCTATTTTTATATGCACTGGTACTCTGCCTGTGTGTATGCCTAGGTAAGGGTGTCAGGTCTCCTGAAACTAGTTATAGACATTTGTGAGCCATCACATGGTTGCTGGGAATTGAACCTGGGCCCTCTGGAAGAGCAACCAGTGCTCTTCTCAACCACCGAGCCATCACTCCAGTCCCCAATGGGTTTTTTTGTTTATTTTTTTAAGTGACTGATTTATTTTTATGTGGTCTTTTGCCTTTGTGAGAGTGCCAGATCCCTTGGAATCAGAGACAGTTGTACGTGCCATGTGGGTGCTGGGAATTGAACCTGGGTCTTCTGGAAGAGCAGTCGAGGTTTTTAACCACAGAATCATCTTTCCAGCCTGCCAGTGCTTTTAACTGCTGAGCCATCATCCCTCCAGCACTTATAGTTCTTATATACAGAAAGACTCTTAGAATTTTTTCTATAGTCAGACATGATGCATAACTATAATCCCAGCACTTGAGAGGCAGAGGTAGGTGAATCCCTGTGAGTGTGAGGCCAGTTTGGCCTACATCTTGAGTTCCAGGACTCTATCTCAAAAAATGTTCTTACTTGTATTTATTGTGCGTGTACGCTCATGCATGTGTATTCATGTTCTTACTTGTATTTATTGTGCGTGTACACTCATGCGTGTGTATTCATGTTCTTACTTGTATTTATTGTGCGTGTACGCTCATGCGTGTGTACTCCATAGCATCTGTATGAAGGTCAGAGGACAGCTTGCTGAGATGGGTCTCTACTTTCAATATGTGGACACCAGAGATTGAGCTCAGGTCATTAGACTTGGTGGCAATTACCTTTACCCACTCAGCTAGCTCCAGATCCTCTTATTAACTACATTATTTTTCTTCCCAAACCCAGTAAACCTTCTGTCTTATCAGTATTATAAGTGGCTCCATTCCCATTTAATTATAACTCAAGTATGATCATCCTATATTTTTTCCTTTTCTTCTGTAATCAATATTTAAGTTATTGACAAAATTTATTGTTTTTTGAAGGGGAGAGGGAAGGAAAGAAGGGGAGTGGGGTAAAATTTATAGTTCAATTAAAAACAATAACATATAAAAATTATTGATTTTGCCCCTAAAATATATGCCTAATCTGACCACTACCCTAGCTCTGCCAGCCCCTAGTGTAAATCATTTACTACTCCTCTGCCCAAGCAGCTATGAACCACAGTGGAAGAGAGCAACTTCATTCTAAATCTGGTCTATAGAGCCCTCTGAGAGTACTCTCGGGTAGAAGGTCACCTGGAGTTGGAAATCATCCAAGGAAGTGCTCATTCTGAAAGGAACTAGGAAACACTTGAGGTGACCAGTCCTAGGCATGTCACAAAGTCGATCAGTCCTGGTTCTTCAAGAAAAGAGAATTGTTGTCCCTTGTTGCAGAAGCTGTGGCTGACAATGTTCTTTTCTTTGTTGGATGCTAAATGTTCAGAACTGCCAGAATGGGACTACTTACCTCAGTGAAGGAACACCATAACTTGAAAGCATTTCTTCTGGGATAGGCATGCTTTTTGTCATCCAAAAAGTGACTGCATCTTTTGAAGATAATTGACAATGTCATCTTTTTCTTGTAATGAGCTGAACTACTCTGCAACTCATCTTAGAGATCATTTATTTGATAAATGATCTTCCAGAGAATTGAGAGTGGTGAGTCAGAAACAAAACATTTTCTTTTCTCTTTAAAGGCTGTATAACTTCTCCCATAAAGTCTCCTAGCTACAATATAGAGCAGTATATTAAAGCTTCCCGGAAATTTATTTTTACCTTTATTCAGCAAATCGCCTAACCTGAAAGTAGAATGTATTTGTACTTTGTTGCTTCATTTCACAGAGAAATGAAGGATGATATTTTTAAGAATGGAAATGAAGTGTTCCTGCCATCTTCAATTTCCCTGGTCTTTGGAGTTTTCTAATTCTAGTTGTTTTTCAGTGTGTTCTTTGGTTCGACATGTTCTTTCATCTTCTATCTAGGACAGAGTGGGAACATTAGGCAGGTACAACTGCTGCAAATACTACCTAGCTACCACTCATAATGCAGAGAAGTTTGTTATGTAGTGCCAGGGACTGAGGTCATCACTTCATGTGTGTTTGACTAGTGCTCCATCGACTGAGCCACAACTCCAGGCACATTTTCTCCATTATTTCTAATATTCACATAAAAGTCTTTTATTTTTTCTTTTCCATTTGTATGCTGCTGAGGTGTGTATATGTTTACATGTTTGTTGTGGGGGGTACACGAGCATTTGTCTGTTTGCATGGATGTACAGGTGTTATGGGGATACATAAACATTTTTTGCACGCATGTACAGGTGTTGGGGTACATGAGCATTTGTCTGTTTGCATCCATGTACAGGCCTGAAGTTGATGTCAGCTCTCATCCTCCATTGCTTTTCTACATTATTTGCTGAGGCCAGGTCTCTCAATCAAACCCTGAGGTCCATACTGTTGCTAATCTTGCTTGCCAGCTTGCTCTGGGGACTGTAATTACAGGAAGGCTGCCACTTTAATGTTCTGAATTCTGGTTCTCACACTTGAGTGGTCTGTATTTTAACTACAGATCCACCCCCCAGCTCAAATGAAAGTTTAAAAGTTTCTGTCCTAACCAAAAATATCTCTAAGATTGAGTAAGGAGGTACAGAACA
This sequence comes from Dicrostonyx torquatus, assembly GCA_028555095.1. Classification (NCBI taxonomy): domain Eukaryota; kingdom Metazoa; phylum Chordata; class Mammalia; order Rodentia; family Cricetidae; genus Dicrostonyx; species Dicrostonyx torquatus. Next base: position 2,227,350 of record JAQHUG010000254.1, on the reverse strand, counting down.
ATCATAAATAAGAGCAGCCTACTGTATAAATAGGAGTCATTTATACCATTCTTTCTTAATCTTATTTGCCGTCAGTAATGTTGTCTGTTATTTATTTAACATTTTCTGTGTTAATTTCTGAATCAGGAACTCTTCACGTTTCCACATCAGCTCACAGTCAGCATTGAACGGTACAGGTATTCTAATCCAGCTCAAAGACACACAGTCAGCATTGAACGGTACAGGTATTGTAATCCAGCTCAAAGACACACAGTCAGCATTGAACGGTACAGGTATTGTAATCCAGCTCTAAGACACACAGTCAGCATTGAACGGTACAGGTATTCTAACCCAGCTCAAAGACACACAGTCAGCATTGAACGGTACAGGTATTGTAATCCAGCTCAAAGACACACAGTCAGCATTGAACGGTACAGGTATTGTAATCCAGCTCTAAGACACACAGTCAGCATTGAACGGTACAGGTATTCTAATCCAGCTCTTCTTTTGGGCCCAAAATATATTTGTTTATTTGATTCCAGCCATACATCTTTGTTTTTATTTTTTTACTTCTCTTATCCTCATAAGAATAATTTTAATGCTGGGAGGTGGTGGTGCACGCCTTTAATCCCAACTCTCAGGTGGCAGAGTCAGGCGGATCCCTGTGAGTTCGAAGCCAGCCTGGTCTACAAGAGCTAATTCCAGGATAGGCTTGATAGCTATAGTGAAACCCTGTCTCGAAAAACAAAAACAAAACAAAACAAAACAAAAGAACAATTTTAAAATTTCAAGTGCATTTGGAGATTTCAAAGCTTTGTTTTCAATACACAAGCCTAAGATGCATTTGGATTTGGAGAACTTGTCTGAACCAGCTGTAAAATTTTAGAAAATATTTGCTAGATTGTCTTTTAAATTATATCACCAGACAGAAGAAACTTCTCAAAGTCAGTGTGAGAACTTGTGTGTGTGTGTGTGTGTGTGTTGCACTATGCATGTAAAGGTCAGGGGGCAGCCTTTGAGAGTTGGTCCTCTCCTGAGGATGAAGCTCGGGCCATCAGATTGGGAGAAGTGTCGTTGCTGGGTGAGCCATCTCACAGCTCTGGTATTCCTTTAGATAATAGAAAAATATCTAAACTAATGCCTTATTTTATATATATCTTTTCTCTACTATTCTGTGCCCATGATGGTTGATAGGAAAGCCACAGAAGAAAACCTCAAATGCTTTTCTTTGACCAGATTACCAGAGAAGCATTCCAAATTTAGACTGATGAACAGACTTTAGGAACATCATCTCAGCACACCAACAAGGACTACAAAACTAAAGGATAGAGGACGGGAAGAGAAGAGAGCAAGCATCTCTTGAGGCTTGAGAAGGTGCCATGGATTGATGGTTAGGACAGTTTATGGCTGCAGTTATGACTTCAGGGGCAAAAAAGAACATAATGTAATTTGTGATGGTTAAGCCATTGTAATTACAGCATTTTCCTTGTTCTGTTAACCTATCTTATTTTATGCATGTATCTTTGTGAGCCATGTGTATTCCTAATACCCGAGGAGGCCAGAAAAGGGTGGATTCCCTGAACTCCCTGGAGCTGGAGTTCAGGATGGCTGTGAGCCTCCATGTGGGTGCTGTAGACCAGACCTGGGTCCGCTGCAAAGCATGGCGATCTCATAGCCTGAGACATCTCTTCAGCCTCCACTTCCTGTTAACTTTTGAGAGTTTTACCTTATTAAAGGAATGCTGGACATGTGCTGGGCATGGTGGCACACACCTCATTTAATCCCAGCCCTCTGGAAACAGGGGCAGCAGACCTCTGAGTTGAAGCTAATGTGGTTTACATAGTGAGTTCCAGGCCAGCCGGAGCTCCACAGTGAGACCCTGTCTGAGAAACCAAAGAGTTGGACATGAGATGAGAGCTTCACTGGAGACTGAAAATAGTCCCTTTGAATTATGGCCCAGAGTTATAGACAGGCAGGAATTATTTTTCATCTTTATCTTGGTTCCAGAGAAAATATGAAAAATTAACTGAGTCTTAATCACCAAATATTCCTTTCCTTCCTCTTACTGTGTCTTGGTCCTAAGATAAACTGTGGTATTCACTTATAACAGGAAAAATGATACTTAAGAGTTAGGTGCCAGGCACATCAAAGGGAATTATTTTGTTCTGATACAAGAGGATTTATATTTAGAATTTTAAATTATCCATTCCAAGGGTAAAAGCCTAAGAAATTTGGCAAGAATTTAACACTTTCATTATGCACAAATTAAAAATAATGCAAAGCCATCTACTTTAAAACTTGTAAGGAGCTGACGATTTTAGATTTTATGTATTTTCAGTGCATAAGTTTAGCAATAACAGACACAAGATGGACTCTGAGTGAGGGTCTGAGTTCCCGCCTCGGTGAGCACAGCAGTGCTGTGGAGGGAAGTAACACCCATTTAAAGAGGGGAAGAAAGTAAAATTTTGTTTTGTTTCACACCTCAGCGTAACATTGCAGCATGAGGTTGGGCAGATGACACCTTTCGTCCTTGGTTACAGTGGCAGATGCAGGTTGTCCAGAGTCCAAAGACAATTCCAGGCTGTGGGCTTGAGATCTGGGTTTCTCTTTGATATGGAAGGCTGGAAAGCCCTCCCACGATTCCCAGCATCCTATCACCAATCTGCTTTAAAAACTCCAACCTCAGCAAAATACTACAAAAGTGGGGATTTTGTTTTTCCCTAATCCCTCCTTTCGCTAACTTTAGGCCTTCCAATGTCATATTTATTTATAATTTATTCTTTGCCCATTTTCTCTTTTTACTTTCTGTTTTCCATTATCTTTAGTCAATATTTAATTGTTTGGTAGTTATATAATACAGCTGTTCTTTAAGGAAAGTGGCATTTCTTGCAACTCTTTTAGAAATTGTGTAGGGTCAGCTTTCTATAGATACAGTTTTGTTTTCTTGGGGTCAACCAAGAATGAGTCAAAAACACTAAAAATAAGAAAAAATTGAAAGTGCACTGAGCACGTGTCAACTTTCAAAACCTTGTCTTTTCTGAACATTCAGCACAGCAATGTTTGCATGACATTTATGTTGTACCAGGCACAGTAAGAACCGTGAGCAGTCTGAGTGCACAGAGGAACTCATGTGGACCCAAGTACTGCCGTGCCGGAGATCCCAAGCAAACAGTCTGTCACTGAGTTGCATCCCCAGCCTACACACTATTTCATAAGGGTCGGAGAAGCTGCAGATATTGGTATCCATGGTGACTCCTGGAACCAATTCCTTGCTGATTCCAAAGGCTACCGACCCTGTTGAATTTTGTACATAGCCCGGTCTCGGTCACTGAATTCTTTTGAACTTTACTTGGACAGTGTTAGGTAAGTGTCAAAGGCTACTTTACTTTTTTTCCACCTTGTCTTTTTTTTTTTTAAGATTTATTTATCTATTATGTATACAGTGTTCTGCCTTCATGTATGCCTGCACACCAGAAGAGGGCACCAGATCTCATTATAGATGGTTGTGAGCCACCATGTAGTTGCTAGAAATTGAACTCAGGGACTCTGGAAGAGCAGCCAGTGCTCTTAATCTCTGAGTTATCTCTCCAACCCTTTCTACCTTGTTTTTGTACATTGTTTTCTTAATGTACATAGCTTTAAATTTTTAAAATATGTGTGTACATATATGTTTGTCTTATGTGTGTCTGTGCACCATGTACATGACCAATACCCATGGAGGCCAGAAGAGGGTATCTGGAACTGGAGTTACAGTTAGTTGATGTAGCCATAAGGATGCTGTAAACTCTGCACTTCATTCTTGTAGGTCCTCTGCAAGAGCAGCAGGTGTTCTTAACTGCTACATCTATCTAGCTTCTTAAAAGTTTTTAAATTACATTTTTATTTGTGTGTATGTTTCGCTCTACCAAGTGGGCTTTGGGGATCAAATTCTGGTCACCAGGCTTATTGCAAGTACATGCTGAAACATCTCATTTTACTCCCTACAATGTTTTATTTTTTTTTTAATGCGGAAGTTCGCTGGGCAGTGGTGGCAGTTTAATCCCAGCACTTGGGACGCAGAGGCAGGTGGATCTATGTGGGTTCGAGGCCAGCCTTGTCTACAGAGTGAGTTCCTATCTCAAAAGATCAATAAACAAACAAATAAATAAGTGTGAAAGTTTATAGATTATCTATTTAAGTTTTTTTCTTAAAAACAATGACATCTTGAAATTTGCATGCAAATGGATGAAACTAGAAAAAAACATCCTGAGTGAGGCAACCCAAACCCAGAAAGATGAGCATGGTGTGTGCCCACTCATAGGTGAATACTAGCTGTGAAGCAAAGGAGAAGGAGCCTATAGTCCACAACCCCAGAGAAGCTAAGTAACAAGAAGAACCCTAAAAGAAACATACATATATCCCCCTGGAAGGGGAAATGAGAGCATGGGTGTGGGTGAAAAGGAAAGGCAGAAGGGAAAGAGGAGAAGAGAAGGGGAGGGGGAGGAGAAATTGGGGGAATGGGATGGTTGAGATGGGAGAAGAACAGAGATGGAGAACAAGGAAAGCGATATCTTGATTGAGGGAGGCATTATGGGCTAGCAAGAAACCTGGCTCTAGAGAAATTCCCAGGAATCCACAAGGATGACCCCAGCTAAGACCTGAAGCAATTGTGGAGAGGGTGCCTGAACTGGCCTTGACCTGTAGTTAGATTGATGGCTATCTCAAATGTCATCGTAGAATCTACACCCAGGAACTGATGGAAGCAGATGCAGAGATTCACAGCGGAGCACTGAGCTCCTTAAGTGTCTTTCAGCCATTTTAGATTCCTCTGTTGAGAGTTCTCTGTTTAGGTCTTTACTCCATCTTTTATTGGATTATGTGATCTTTTGGTTTCCAATTTCTTGAGTTCTTTGTATATTTTGGAGATCAGACCTCTGTCTGATGTGGGGTTGGTGAAGATCTTTTCCCATTCTGTAGGCTGTCGTTGTGTCTTGTTGACCATGTCCTTTGCTTTACAGAAGTTTTTCAGTTTCAGGAGGTCCCATTTATCAATTGTTTCTCTCAGTGTCTGTGCTGCTGGGTTTTTAGGAAGTGGTTCCCTGTGCCAATGTGTTCAAGTGTACTTCCCACTTTCTCTTCTATAAGGTTCAGTGTGGCTGGCTTTATGTTGAGGTCTTTGATCCATTTGGATTTGATTTTTGTGCATGGTGATAGATATGGGTCTATTTTTATTTTTCTACATGTTGATATCCAGTTATGCCAGCACCACTTGTTAAATATTCTTTCTTTTTTCCATTTGATATATTTTGCTTCTTTATCAAATATCAGATGTTCGAAGATGTGTGGATTGATATCCAGGTTTTCTATTCGGTTCCATTGGTCCTCCTGTCTGTTCTTATGCCAATACCAGGCTGTTTTCAGTACTACAGCTCTGTCATAGAGTTTGAAGTCAGGGATTGTGATGCCTCCAGAAGTTCTTTTATTGCCCAGGATTGTTTTGGCTATCCTGGGGTTTTTGTTTTTCCAAATGAAGCTAAGTACCATTTTTTTAAGGTCTTTGAAGAAATTTTCTGGGATTTTAATGGGCATTGTGTTAAATTTGTAGATCACTTTCGGTAGGATTGCCATTTTTACTGTATTAATTCTGCCTACCCAGGAGCATGGGAGGTCTTTCCACTTTCTGGCAGTGAGACCAGGATTTATCCCTGTTGCTTGTTCTGGCTTTTTGGAAGACATTCTCTCTGGAGGGAGACCTTGCTCAGCCTAGATATAGGGGAAAGGGCTTTGGTCCTGCCTCAAAGCAATGTGCTAGACTTTGTTGACTCCCCATGAAAATTCTTACCCATTCTGAGGAGTGGATGGGGGGAGAAGATGGAGGAGCAGAAGGAGGGGATGGAGTGAAAACTGGATTTGGCATGTAAAATGAGAAAAGATAGTTTTAAATAAATAAATAAAAAGAAAACACACATTTAGGTAATTTTCCAAGTTGGTAGCCAGCAGGGGCTCTGATCATGCAAGGCAGGTTTATCAAACTGACATCTTAAAAAATAAATAAATAAAATAAAAATAAGTCTAAATACAAAGATTACCCAAAGAGGACTAACGTTCCTGTACTTTAGAATATTTGCAGCTGACGGGAATCTGAAATGCTTTAAACCTGACTGCAGCCTCACAGTTCATGGACCAGCCTCATATCTGCACAGAGCTCAAGGACTCTGGAAACAGCAGCGACATAAAAACAAATGTCAGGGTGTCCATGCATTATTTCTCGGGTTTCATATGCTTCTCATAAGGACATCTCATTCAGGCACAGTGATAGAGAGACAGGCAGGCAGACAGACAGACAGACAGATAAGGTCTGATGTGTGCTATCTCGTTTTCCTGAAATTACAGGTTGTAAAATCTATATTTACAGATTTTATCTGGTATTTCTTGATTTCTAGGTGGACCTAAGTCAGGGTCATTCTTGCATTTATTCTATAAATAAATTCTGGAGTGTGGTGCACATGGTACACTCAGATGTGAAGACACTACAAACCCTGATTATACAGAAACATTCACAGCTAACCCATTCCTACTTTATATCCACACAGGGCCCTGCTACAGTCCTGTTAATTAGTTTGGTTCTTTGGTAGGGATTAGGTTCAGTGATGGGGCTTGTATGCAGCATGTATGGGGACCTGGTTTAATCCTGAGCAGTGATGCCACTATCAAGCCAAACCAATCCAGCCAAGACCATCTTGATTTCCACCCCAAAGCTTTTAGTACCTGACCACTGAGTTCCTTTCTCATCTTGCTTGCACATATTAAAGTCACTTAGATAGTTCATCCTTTTCTTGAAAGAATTAACTTTGAGAATAAAAAAAAGTGTAATATTACAATAAGGTCCAATAATTTGTCGTTACTGGGCTGAGGCTCTATTTCAGTGGAAGTGTATCTAGCTGGTGTGCCCAAAGCCTTGGGTGAGATCCTCTGCCCAGAAACCATCAATAATGAGTCAGTCATTATTATCTTACATGCTCTTTCATCTAATCCATAAAGTGCTTATGAGTAATATATGCTCCCATTATTCCTGTTTAACAGACAGGGAGCCAAGGCCCAAGCAGAGTAGGTTTTTAAAACCTAGAAAGTGTGGGAAAGTGAAGCCTCTCTGGTTTAACAATTCTAGTCTTTCTCCTTCCTTGCCTATCCCTCCACTCATTTCCCTGCTTTGATTTAATTTAAAAAGTACACACTTTACCCCATCATATAAATTACTAACAAAATCTTTTACTTTGTGACTTTAAAAATATACTCTTAGGGGGCTGGAGAGATGGCTCAGTGGTTAAGAGTATTACCTGCTCTTCCAAACGTCCTGAGTTCAATTCCCAGCAACCACATGGTGGCTCACAACCATCTGTAATGAGGTCTGGGGACCTCTTCTGGCCTGCAGACATACACACAGACAGAATCTTGTATACATAATAAATAAATAAATATTTAAAAAAATATATACTCTTAGCCTTGTTCTGTGACAAATTGACACAAGCTTGTTAATTGGTTTTAAGAACACTTTGGTTTGATTTATCCGCTCAGCAAATGTGCGTGAGCCTATGTAGTATAGCCATACAGTAAATCAGCTTGTTTCTACCTTCTGGGAAACATAGCTTGATGTTCCTTGTCCTATGCTTCTCTCTTCACTTGGGAAGACCCTGTTCAAAGTGAACTCCTGATTGGAGAACCTTCTAATAAGGCAATTCTCTTGGTTGTTTGTTGGAGCATGCCAGACAAGTACTGCACTGCCTGCCACGTCCTCATCCTTCGGGCCATGCTCGGCACATGGACATCTGGCTTGCTCGGGATTTATTTGTGCACCTGTATCTGTTATACCACACAGAAAAGCTCGCCATCTCTTCTACATTGATTTCTCCTTTTTCTTAGGTGACAGCCATCAAAGCCACAGTATGAACATGAGATGTCAGTGATCCTAACATCTAAGGACAGAGACAAACACTGCTGTGGCCTTAGTGATAAATAAGCATAAAACATAAAGTATTATTAGTTGCTTTATTCAAATCTATGGCCATTATGCTTTGTTATCAAATTTGTTTTCCAGTTTTGAATGCTTCTCAGTATGAATGTCTTTATTCTCGAAGCTATTGTTACCTAATGGCACAGGAAGAGAGAGCAAAATGCTTGACTTCATGAAGATGCTCCACTCCCCTTAATCAGTCCTTTTTAGATCCTCCGGACTCAAAGGCTTAATCTAACTTGATTAGAAGTTACAGTTATAAAGAAAGAATAATAATTTTATTTTCTTAGATACTATATTTGTCCCAAATAAATTTATATGCAGTGCTTGAAAAATAAATATGATGTGATAGGTGAAGACGTATCTATTCCTCAGGACTCTAAAAGACCTCAGTGCTCTCTGTGCTAGGGGCTGGAGAGATGGCTCAAAGGTTAAGAGCACTGGCTGCTCTTCCAAAGGTCCTGAGTTCAATTCCCAGCAACCACATGGTGGCTCACAGCCATCTGTAATGAGGTCTGGTGCCCTCTTCTGGCCTGCAGGCACACACAGAAGGAATGTTGTATACATAATAAATAAATCTTAAAAAATACAAAAACAAAAAATAAAATAAACAAATACAGTTGAAAGGGAAAAGAAATGATCATTTATCCCCAGCACCCAACACATAATAAACATTTTTATTTTTATTAATAAATTTTTCAGTGTCATTAAAAATCCTAAAGCTATTCAGATAAATTATTACTCTTTATATAATGGAAAATTGACCAAATTTATGAACCATTAAACTAGCTACATATAATATATATAAACTACATATAATAAAGGTAATTAATAAAAGAATGGTAGCTGAGTGATTGGGAGTGTGTTTTTCGCTGTTCTGTTTTTGAGATAGAGTCTGGAGGTTGAAGTAGAAGTCACAGTCCTCTGGCCTCAGCTTTGTAAGATTACAGGAATGTTCCACTAAGCATGGCTGGAATTTTATTTGTTTATATATATTCTGTTTTGTAGTGCTTAAGAGCTGGAGGATTAAGAATTATCAAAACGAGGGGGACGCAAAAGGATTAGGGATTCAAGGTCATTCTCAGCAGTATAGTAAGTTTGAGACCAGGGTGGACAGCCTACCTCTTTTGTCCCAAATCTTGTCCTGTCTTCAGTGTTCAACCCTTCGTTTTCTTCATTAAACCTTCTGCTATTGCAGGGACGGCTGGTGGCCCCTCCCTCTTGGCTGAGTGACCATACACACTGCCTTGCATTGCTCGCAGGTGTTTTCAGTGCTTCTGTCATCTCGGGATAATAGATTTGAAGTCCCCACAGGGAAGGAACACCACCTTTATAGATCTTGTTTTATTCCATGATGCCAAAGCAATTCTGAGAACATGATGACTGAATAATTTACAGTCACAAAATTGTTGCCAAAAGAATTAATTATTTAACAATACCGGCTCCTGTCTGTCATGGATACACAGGCAGCAGCAATGGTAAGTCCTGGAAGCCATAGATACCACCACTTTGTGGGTCCTGAGATTGTTTAAACTGTTGAGAGAGTTTGTTCCTGACCAAAGTCAGCCTGAATCGCCTGAAACAATGAGGGGTAAGGTGTTTCCTTTTTCCCTTTTCAACTTCTTTATGGTCTGTGTTTAAAGAAAGGGTCCTTAGAACTGGGATTGTACCCTGAGAGCACCTTCTCTGTGAGAGACAGTGTGCTTTGGGGAAATGTACCTAAAGACTCCGGAAAAACATGCAGAAATGGCGCCACACTTCTGTTTTATTGTTGAGGCCCATTTGATCTCAACAGACTTGGCCGCAACAGCTCCCTGCTCTGTTGATTTGATGAGCAGGTCACTGAGCCACTGGAATGTTGGCAGGACCAGGCAATGTCCCTCAAGCAAGAGCAGCAGCCTAGCCCTCCGCAGACACCCAGAAAATTGCCGAGAGGGATGGTTAACCATACACAGAGGGAAGGAGAGCTCCCAATTCCTCTGCAGACCACTTCTCCCCTTTCCATCCATTGGTCATGTGTGAGCCATTCAAAAGTATTTCTTGAGATTCTAGTCCATGTCTGACGTGACTCTTTCAAGCTACTTAGAAACGTAGGAAGGCACATAACAATAGAAGACAGAATTTGATTACATTTTGATTAGAATGGCCAAGTCACAGGGGGTGACAGAGAAAGCTTCACAGGGAGTGGGAATCTACCAACATCAAAAGGGTTGCTGTGGTGACACTTCCTTTAGCCTTTCATTAAAAGGTCACACACAGGTAGAACATACCCCAAACTGCTTAGCTTGCGTCAGGAACTGAGTTGTCTGCCTTACACAATCCCAATTAAGTACTAACCCAGACTTGAGTGTACACTATTTTCACTGAAAATTGAGCTACTCTAGATGGCTTTTGTGTGTGCTCACTAATCCTTCAAAACAAAGTTTCAAAAAGGAGGAAATAATTGAAGTTGACTTAAAATAAAAATACTGTGTAACTCTCCTACTTGTGATTTTCTTAAAGTAGACAAAGGACTGTTCCCTTCCGCAAACCAGTCTTATTCTTGGCCTAGAATACACATATGAGGGGGTTGTCCCCGAGGCTCTGGGGGTGACAGCAGATGGTGCCCACAGAGGAGCCCATAGCCGTGTGTGCTCCCAGAATTCTGGAGTAAACCAATTTGTCTTTAGCTGTAAGCATAGTTTGTGGATCTTTTAATACGATTGCTTGGACTGTGAGTTTCCCAGATGAGGGCAAAGTGCACAGTCTTCCAGACACGTGCCCAGAGATGACCCTTTCCTGAATCACGCTCTGGACCGCTCTAAACCTCACTTAGGGGACAGAAGCACTTCTCTGAATTTGTAAATGTATCTTTGTAGATTTTGATGATAAGTTGTTTTTTGTAACTAATTTCACTTAGAACTTTTGAGAATATGATTTTTCAACTATTCCACCCTTAGAAAAACATATCCTCCACCTCTCGTAACCCAAGTCAAACTGTAGTTATTGCCTCAGAGATAATATTCAACATTGCCCACTAATGGGCTGCTTGATGAGTGGTAGAGATGCCTGCTTGGAACAATGGCTATAGCTAGAAAAAGTAGCCTTTTTTAATTAAATAAACTCAGAGTATTATTTTTGATTCTACCTCCTGATAAGAGCCAAAGGGGAAAAAGGAAATCTGTGCTCTCCCTCCTGAGAAAATGTAAAGTCACATTTGTTTATTTTTTTTTGAGACTCTGCAAAACACTTACTTTTACATTAGAAAGAACTCAACTTTGTACTGAAAAGTCTCTACGATTCCTGCTGATTGTCCCTGTTCTTGACCTTATCAAACCTAATTCCACTCTGGAATGTTGGGGTGAAGAATTTATTTTAACAATAGGGAGACCGAATTCTGAGAATATACTCCCCCCCACACTTTTTAAAGAATATTCTTCTCTCTTACATTATGTCCTGACTGCAGTTTCCCCTCCCCCTACTCCTCCCACCTCCCCTCACCCCCAGATCCTCAGTCCCACATGACTAGAAGCCCCTCCACTGGAAGATGCAGCAGAGATTGTGTTTAGTTGCCGTCCAGGGATTCACGGGTATAGGTTAGCTTTAAGCAACAAGACCTGAGGGGTAGGGCAAAAGTTCTACTAGAAATAGGTCTTTAGGGTTGAAGGGAGAAAGGAAGGGAAGAAGGGAAGAAGGAGAAAAGGAAGGGAGGGAGGGAGGGAGGGAGGGAGGGAGGAAAGGAAAGGAAAGGAAAGGAAAGGAAAGGAAAGG
>JAQHUG010000254.1:2172405-2214671 GCA_028555095.1 Dicrostonyx torquatus | reverse complement strand
GAAGAAGAAGAAGAAGAAGAAGAAGAAGAAGAAGAAGAAGAAGAAGAAGAAGAAGAAGAAGAAGAAGAAGAAGAAGAAGAAGAAAATAAAGAAAAGAAGGAGGTGGAAAAGAAAGAGGAAGAAGAAGAGGAGGAAAAGGAAGATGTAGTAATGGGGTGTGGGCTGTGTTCTGCCTGGCTCCCGGTGTGGGCGGGCTGTGTTCCTGGCGCCCGGCTCCTGGCCGCACAGCTGCACGGCTAACTAGGGCTGTGTCTCACTGCGGCTAGCTTATACCCGAAATAATTACACACAAATTGTATTCATTTAAATACTGCCTGGCCCATTAGTTTTAACCTCTTAACCCATATCTAGTAATCTGTGTATCACCGCATGGTCACGGCTTACCGGGAAGACTCTAATCAAAGTCCATCTTGGGCTGGAGAAACATGGCATCTGCCCCAGTGCCTTCTCCCTCACAGCCTTCTGTTCTGTCTACTCTGCCCACCTAAGGGCTACCCTATCCTACAGGCCAAGGAAGTCTCTTTATTTAACCAATGAAAGCACAGAAATACAGAAGGACCTCCTACACCAGGAAGAGGAAGAAGAGAAGGAAGAGGAGGAAATTGTTGTTATTGTTGAATGTAAAGTGAAAAATTTTTGTTTTGTCTTGTGTTTTTGAGACAGGGTTTCTCTATGTAGCCCGGGGTGTATGCACTATGTCTGGCTGAAATGAAAACTTTTTGGAAAGGATTTATTTATTTATTTTATGTGTATGAGTGCTCTATCTGCAGTACAACTCTATGTGAGAAGAGGGCACCAGGTCCACTATAGATCATTGTCACCATGTGGGTGCTAGGAATTGAACTCAGGACCTCTGAAAGAACAGCTCTTAGCCACTGAGCCATCTCTCCAGGCTAGAATGAAAAGCTAGGTGAGGAGGCTGGAGAGATTGTCAAACACATTTGCTGCTCTTAAGAGAACTGGAACTCGATGGCCAGCATCCATGTCCTTGGGTGACTCCAGCGTCAAAGGATCTGATGACATCTTCTGGCCTCTATGGGTACCATGAAAGTGCACACACACCACAAAACACACACATAGCGCTTACACACTCTGGATTAAGTGTTGGGGAAAAAAAGGAACACATAGGTGAGAGTCTTTAAGATTTTGGAGTAAAGAGAAAATTACATGTGTAAACCTTGAGAGGTAAAAAACTAATAAACACAGGTTCAAATTAAGAACCTCTTCTCATCACAGATACCCACAAAGCAAGTGAAAGCATAATATAGGATGGAAATTTTTCATTTTTTAAAAAAGATTTATTTATTTTACTTTATGTGTATATGTGTGTGCATGGGTGTGTGTATACATACTATGGACACACAGGTGCCCTCAAAAGTCAGAAGAGAGCTTTGAATTCTCTAGCACTGGATTTATAGGAGGTGGTAGGCACCATATGTGGGAGCTGGAACAAAACCGAGGTCCTCTTCCAAAGCAGCTTGTTGGACCTCTCTCCAGCTCCCAAAACATTACTTTACACATAACACTATGAGGGAAACATTTAATTTAGAGAACTGGCTATGTGACTGTGAGGACTAACATGTCAGAGACCTAAGGGATAGACCAGCAAGCTAGAAACTCAAGCCAGAGCTGATGTTGTCTTGAGGAAGAATTTCTTGGATAAAGCCTTTTAGCTGATGGATGATGGATGATCTTTTAATGACAATTTCTTCTACTTAAAGTAAATTGACTGTGGATCATAACTGCATTTGAGAAACACCTGGCAGAAAGACAGTGCTTATACAAATAATTGGGCACCCTATTTTAGCCAGGTTGACACATTGTATTCACTATGTATACATTATGAAGCATGTGTCCAGATACTGTTGAAGCTGGAGATAAAATGAAAGCAGCAGCTGAAAAGCTTCCTGGAGGATCGGGAATGCAGCAGAAACGCTTGTCTAGAGTGCCCAAATCCCTGCTTTGATCCCTAGGTCCTTGTAAAGTTTAAAGGCTTTTTGAGACAGGGTTTCTCTGTGTGCAGTTCTGACTGTCTTGAAACTTGCTCTGTAGACCAGGCTGTCTTCAAACTCAGAGATCCACCTGCCTCCCAAGTGCACAGGCCACCACTGCCCAGCCTATGTCATTTTATTTGTAAAGAACAAAGTCAGCCATTTCTCTCACTTAGAGACTTTTGTCTTTTGTATAGTGAAATTTAGTTCACTCAATTTGTTATTAATTCTAAGAATGTACGGATACATTTAAACATATCTTAAATTAAAATTTCTCCTTGCTATAATTTCCTTTCCTTTTCTTAAGAGAGTGATGACCTTTTACTTTATTTTATTTTATGTGTGTAAGTATCTTGTTTGAATGCCTGTGTTCCACACACTTTCCTGTTACTCACTTAGGCTAGAAGAGGGCAATCAGATCCTCTGGAACTGGAGTTACAGATAGTCGTGCGCTATCATGTATGTGCTGGCAATCAAACCTGGATCCTCTGAAAGAGTAAGTGCTCTTGACCACTAAGCTATCTCTCTAGCTCCATCCAGAATATTATCCTGAATGTGTGATCCTCCTGCCTTCACCTTCTGAGGACTAGACTTAAAGGTGTGAACTACCACACCTGGTTTATGTAGTATATTGGGGATCAAACATAGGTCTTCCCAAATGCAAGGCAAACAGTCTAACAATTGAGCTATGCCAGAAAGGATCTCCCCTCCCCCACCCAGTGCTAGCTGCCATATAAGAGCCTTGGGCATGTCAGACAAGCATTCTAGCATCAGCCAAATCTTCCCTCAGTTATTTTTGAGATGGGGTCTTAGTAGTTGTCTTTGCTGGCTTGGAGCACTATGTAGCCTGGGTTAGCCTTGAACCTGTGGTCCTCCGGCTCCAGCAACTCAAGTACTAGGATTATGGATATGCAACCTTGGCTACTAGTCACCTGTTTTGTTTTGTTTTTTTAATTTCACATTACTCTACTTTTCTGACAACCTGCCCTTGTTACTCTTAAATTTTACTAAAATGTAGAGAGCTTTTAAAAAGGTTTTCTCCTTGTCAGCACATGGAGTGCCTTTCTGGGTAAGCTGTTGTAACTTATTCTTCTTTGCGATGGTTTTGCTCCTTAATTAGTGATATATTTTATCTGCTTATATTTGTGAACTCTGTGTTTTATAATTATTGCATTTTCCCTCTAATTATTTTGAAGTTCTACAAACAATTGTAGTTACTATCTTTGAAATTTAAACAGGGGACAAATATATGTTTATAAATACCAGGAAAAAGCCGGGCGGTGGTGGCGCACGCCTTTAATCCCAGCACTCGGGAGGCAGAGGCAGGCGATCTCTGTGAGTTCGAGACCAGCCTGGTCTACAAGAGCTAGTTCCAGGACAGGCTCCAAAGCTACAGAGAAACCCTGCCTCAAAAAACCAAAATAAATAAATAAAATAAATAAATAAATACATACATACCAGGAAAAATTATATTCCTTATGCTTTGTTCTATTTGCCAAATGCTGTGAGACCGAATAGTTTTAATTCCCTTTCCCAGGGACTGATAATATTAATATTTTTCTTTCAAATACACTGTAACTTTTATTGTAATACTTTTTGTATATTCTAGCACTTTCAACATTTATGTTAAATGCTATCAGCCATGCAGTGGTGGTGCACACCTTTTTTCCCAGAACTTGGGAGGCAGAGGCAGGCAGATCTCTGAGTCTGAGACCAGTCTGGTCTACAGATTGAGTCCCAGAACAGCCAAGGGCTACACAGAGAAACCCTGTCTCAAAAAAAAAGTTATTAAAAACAGATAATGATTATACAGAGTTTACTTCAGTGTTTTGTATGTGTTCCTCCTCTTTATCAAGACTTTGGTTTTATGAGTCTCACAAGCCAGGTTGGCACCAAGCTTCTGACCTTTCTGTCTCAGTCTCCCCAGTGTTAGGATCACAAGGGTGTGCCACAGTGCCTGAGTTGGTTTGGGTCTTCTATTATTATTAATAATATTATTTTTAGCATAGTGTCTTACTCTGTAACCTAGGCTGGCCAGAACTTGGGATCATTCTGCTCCTGCCTTCTGTGCTCTAGCATTACATATTTATGCCACCGTTTTTGCTTTGCAATCTCTTCTTTTTAGGGCAGTATTCCTCCTTCATGAATATACGGTTCTAATAATCACACACCTGGGAAAAGCTTCCTCCTCTTAGTCCTGTGGCATTTGGTGATTGTCTCCAATTAATTTAAACCCTAGAAATCTGGTCCAATCTCCAGGACAAAGGTAAGGAGATTACAGTCTTCTCGGAATGGAAGGGTGCTGCCTGCTGGCAGCGGCATTCAGCGGGCTGCTTGGAGGCAGCCATCAGCTTTAGAATTTGAGTTGCTCACCTCTTCCTCCCAACACAGTCCACGCGATGTTGCGGCTGAGATATGCCCTGGTCTGATTATATTTCCTCACACATAAGCTTTTGCGGGGATGTGGGTTGGGGTCAACAGTTTGTGTGATCTTATTCTTTATCTTCAAAATCAGAAAAGTCACAAAAATTTGTTTAAGTGTAATTCATTTGTAAGAAATCTAGCTTTATCATCCTGAATATATAAATTTTTATCTCAGAAAATATTTCTTCTATTATTTATGCCCATATTGTTTCTCCTTAATTCCATTTCCCTCTAGGTATAATTGGCATATAATACAATCTCCCCTTTAAAGAATCCACTCTAATGGTTTCTGTTGTATTTATGGAATGGCACACTTTCACCAAGTCTATTTTAGAACATTTTCACTATCCAAAAAAGAAACCTGCACTCATCCATATTTATTCCTCATTTATTCTGAAACCCCCAAGCCTAAAGCATCAAGCGATCTACTACCTATCTCTAGGAGTGTCTACTCCAGGTGTTTCGTATAAGTAGAATCACAGGTTGCCTGGCCTTTTATTTCATTTGGACAAGATTGTTTTAGATTTCTCCTTACTGGAGCATGTATTTGTATTTTGCTTCTGTTATTGCCAAATGGTTACCTCTCATTTTCTCCATTTATCAGATGGCGAGCCTTGCTGCAACGAAATTTGTGTCTGTGCTTTTTGCATTGGAATAATACTCTGTGGAGAGATTTTTATAGTTTCAGCTTGACATTTCAGTCTGGGATCTAGTTTGGGTTAATTCTTATTCCTACTGTAAGGTAGGTGCCCAACCTCATTCTTTTTATAGGATCATTCAGATGTCCCAGTACCATTTACTGAAAAGACTATTGTTTCTCCACCACATTATTTCAATATCATTGTTGAGACCTAATTGACCACAAATGCGTGGGTTTATTTCTAGACTATTAATTCTGTTCTATTGATCTATAGTTCTCCTTATGCCCCTACTAGGTCTTTATTTCTTGTAATGAGATTTAAAACCACTGTAGTCCACTTTGTTCTTTTTTTTTTCTTTATTTGTTATCTTTTTTTCCAAGGTTATTTTGACTCTTCTGGGTCCCTTATGTTCCTTATGAATTATAAGACCAACTTGTCAGTTTCTACAGAAGCAATGATAGGGACTACATTGACTGTAGATTAGTTAGGGAAGTATTGTCATTGTAGCAATGACAAATCTTTAAATCCAGCAACATAGGCTGTCTTTCCATTTAGGTATCTCCTCTTTAGTGATGCTTTATAGTTTACAGTATATAGCACTTCATTTTACTTTTAAATTTACTTCTCAATACATAAACATTGCCCTCTCTCACTTTTTGTAGTGCTACATTCTGGGAAAATACTCCAACACCGACCCACATTCTCTCTTCATTTCTTTTTAAAGATTTATCTTATGTGTTTGCCTGCATGTATGTCTTGCACCATGTGCATGTCTGGTGCCCAAAGAGGGCAGGAGAGGGCAGATAACCTAGAACTGGAGTTACAGAGGATTGTGAACTACCATGTGGATGGGATTGAATCTGTGTCCTCTGCAAGAGTAACAAGTTTTCTTAACCACTGAGCCAGCTCTCTAACCCTTGTCTCTCCATTTTCTTTTTTGAAATAGATAAGTTTTTTTCTTTTTTTCTTGAGAGCAGGTTTCTCAGTAGCTATGAGCCAGTCCTGGAACTGTAGACCAGGCTGACCTCAACCTCACAGAGATCCACCTGCCTCTGCCTCCCAAGTGCTGGGATTAAAGGCGTGCGTTACCACAGCCCAGCAAGATAGATATCTTACTATGTTGGCCAGACTGGCCTGGATTGCCATATATCTCTTATTTGTCTCACACTTGTGAACTTCCCTGCCATTATTTGGCAGCTGGTGGTCCTTGCAAAAAGCAAAACTTGGGCTATAAATGGTATCCAACATGGGGTGTCAAATGTGGGAAGATTTTTCTGCCCTGCCTGCCAGCTCCCAAGTAACCACGTGGAGAGAGACTTCTTATTAATTATTGTAGTAATGAGGGTGAGCAGGCTGTTCCGCTGCCCAGCTTCCAGCCGCCAGCTAGCTTATACTTGAAATAACCACACGGAAAATTGTATTAATTAAACTACCGCCTGGCCCATTATCTCTAGCCTCTTCTTGGCTAACTCTCACATCTTGATTAATTAACCCATTTCTATTAATCTGTGTTCACCACGAGGATGTGACTTACCGGCATGAGTCTAACC
Organism: Dicrostonyx torquatus; assembly: GCA_028555095.1. NCBI lineage: Eukaryota > Metazoa > Chordata > Mammalia > Rodentia > Cricetidae > Dicrostonyx > Dicrostonyx torquatus. The sequence continues at coordinate 2,208,065 of JAQHUG010000254.1, read as the reverse complement.
AGCGTCCATCTTGGGTAGGAGAAGCGTGGCGTCTGCCACACTTCCCTTCTTTCCAGCCTTCCATTCTGTCTACTCCGCCCACCTAAGTTCTGCCCTATCAAAAGGCCAGGGCAGTTTCTTTATTCAACCAATGAAAGCACCACACAAACAGAAGGACCTCCTACACCAATTATGAAAGCTCAGCCGATAGCTTACGTTTGTTTCTAACCACCTCTTATTACTTAACCCATTTTTATTAATTTACTCTCTGCCTTGCGGCTTCATTAGCTCATCTCCACAGTGCCCATCCTGCTCGCTCTGCATCCCATGGTGTCTCCATCCTGCTTCTTCTTCCCAGCATCCTCTGTGCCTGGAAATCCTGCCTAGCTATTGGCAATTCAACCTTTTATTAAACCAGTCAGAGTGGCGTGCCTTTACACGTGTATCAGATATCTTGTAACAGGTATGCATCAGCACTCCCGGCAGCCATTTGTCTGTTTTTTAGTTCCCAAGGACAGCCTGGTATTCAGATTCCTCCATTTTCATGATAACCTGTCCTCGACACTATTAAATTTCACTAAAGAACATAGAAATCTTAAAATAAATAGATAAATAAAGGTTTTTCTTGGTTCTTGGTTCTTTTCAAATGACAGATTCTTTCTCTAACTAGTGTTATTTTTTGTCTACTCATGTTTGTGAGTAGACTAGTGCTAGTGGGCAACACATCTGGAATTAGATCACTATTCAGTTCTCCACAGCAGTGTTAACTGCTGAAAACAATGGTATTAGCTCAGAAGGTGGATTTGTTTTCTTGCAACAAATAAACTCTGTGTAGAAATTTGTATCTTTGCCAGTGGTGGCCCACACCCTTTTAATTCCAGCTCTTGGGAGGCAGAGGCAGGCGAATCTCTGTGAGTTTGAGACCAGCCAAGACAGGCACCAAAGCTACAGAGAAACTTTGTCTCAAAAAACCAAAAAAAAAAAAAGAAAAAGAAAAAGAAAAGAAAAGAAAAGAAAAAAAGAAAGAAAGAAAGAAAAAAGGAAACAAAGAAAAGAAATTTGTATCTTTCTCAGAGGAGGCTAATTGTTATGATGGTGCACAGGGGTGGGGAGTCACCAAGCTTGCCTGAAGAACAGAATGCAAAACAGCCACACTGGTCAACTGTGTTTGAAATTTTGCCAGTTAGCAAACTTTGGATCTGACTGATGAAAAGCACACATATCTCAATGGAAGATCAACTTTCAAAAAAATCAAAAAAACTGTAAAAGAACCCTGAAGCCTCCAAACCTGCAGCATCAATAACGGGCTGTGAAAACTTTGGAGTCTCCCAAGACAGCTTGCCTTCTAATGCCTACCTCTGATGTGCTCACAGAGGGGAATGAACGAGGAAGGATACTCCAGAGGGTGCTGCTAAGGACCAAAGAGACTAACGCAAAGGTGGGCTTCTCCTGGGAGCAGGACCAGGTTGTAATCCCAGAACTTGCCCTGTGGTGAAGCAAAGGGTTTTTACAGTAAACATTTGTAAATATTCTATCATTTCTGTGGATTCTCCTGAAGCATAAGACATTTGGAAATCACTAGGAAGTAGATGAGAGAGTGGAAGAATTCAAAGACAATGACAGAAGAAATGTTTCATGGAGTTCTAGGAGCTAATGCTCCATCTCAGCCAGCCACTCCCTGAAGCATGGACTATTTTACTAACAGGAATGCTGAGAGAGTCAAGAAATTTGACCTAATAGTAGCACTTTTATTTCTAACTTTTTGGGGTTTTTTTTTTTTGAGACAGGGTTTCTTTGTGTAACTGTTCTGGCTGTCCTGGAACTTGATTTGTACACTAGGCTGACCTCAAACTCATAGAGATCCACCTGCCTTTGCCTCCCAAGAGCAAAGAGATTAAAGGCATGCACCACCACTGCTGGCCTAAATTTGTTTTTTGTTTGTTTGTTTTTGTTTTTTTGTTTTTGGATACAGAATCTCTCTGTGTAGCCCTGGCTGTTCTGGAACTATCTCTTTAGATCATATTGGCCTCGAACTCACAGAAATCCACCTGCTTCTGTCTCCTGAGTGTTGGAATTAAAGGCATACACCACCACTGTCTGGTTTTATCATTAACTTTTAACCTTGTTTAATGATTTGTTTAAACTTGTTTAAATTTCATCTTGTTTAATGATGAAGCTTACCTAGTACTATCAGTGTGTTAAGCCAGCTGATTTTCAGTAGGAGTTCAATAAATATTTGTTGAACTATGGAAGAGTTAATACCAGAATCCTGTATCAGACGAAGTCCTTGAACTGTGACATTCTTGTGGAGTCTAGGGTGTTAGTACTAACAACAGTCCTTGAACTAAACTGAGCAGAGTGTGCATTGTGGTTGCACTTTCAGATCCTTTGTTAGTGGATGGTGTTCCTCTCCCTCAATTCCACAGGCTTTGTAAAGGCTCAGAAGGACTGAGTTTCCCAAAGTTTTCCATTTGCTTTGACTATTTCTTGCTTCTTTTTGTTGTTGAGACAGGTAACTTGCTCTGCAGCCAGGTCAGTCTGAAGCTCACTATGTAGCTCAGGCTGGCCTGAAACTTACAGTCTTGCTTCAGCCTCCCGAGTGCTTGAATTCTAGACATGTACAACTGAAGGTGGTTTTTTTCCTGTTTAACTTTGTATGAACTTAGTTTACATGACATAACTTGGTCTCTCATGGTCCTGCCTTTTCCACACATGTGATCATTGTTTTAATGTGATCAATTAAACTGCTAACCATGCACCTTCTATGCTGTAGTTATTTAGGAACTCTGATTTTATTTAAGTCTGTATAATGTACAAGACAGTCTGAGCTGCAAACACATCTCTTCCTTCACTACTCATACTCACCCATGCTATGAGTTGTCTCTGGTTCTCTGGCAATTCCTTGTGCCACAACAAGAAGAGGAAAAAAGGGGAATTTATTTTGGCTTGAGAGGAAAGTTTAAGAAGCAAGAGAAATGTGTTTAGAAATTATGCTGGTTTAATAAAATGGTGGTAGTAAGTTCACCTTCAATACCATGCTGTCAGCCTGAGAGCAGACATAGAGGCTACATTATACAGACTGAGGAAGTTTTGTTTATGTGTTTAGTACTCACGCATATATGCAACAACAATTAAAAAGAGGGCATGAATTTGAGATAGAGAAAGGGTGTGCAAGAAAAAAAGGGGTGGGAGACTTAATTGCAAAAATAACAAACCATTAAAAAGTAAGAGTGCTGACTTACAGATCATATGTGATAGTTTAATTAACATTGTCTTCAACTGTGATTGAGAATGATACCACAACACTTGTCAACAATGTCAACATACCTACTGGCGGCTTATAGATGCTGCCGTCTCAAAGGCATGAAAATGGCTCAACTTTTCTGTGTTTTGATGCTTCAACTCATCCAGGATGAAGCTGCTTTTATTGGAAGGTGTGGTCATGATGTCTCTGGCAAGTTTCAGAAGTTCAAGAAAATGAGATTCAGCTTTGAATACAAGAGGCCTTGAACTGTGAAAACTGGAGCGACATCTGTCACAACCGGCCACAGAATCCCTCCAGAATTTTTGTCCTTGTAGTAACCTTTAAGGACCAGGGCCTGCTGGAAGTGGCTGCCCTTGGTGAAACTTTCCTGTGGTCTCTCTAGGAGGTTTTGCAGGAGCAGGGCAAGCCTGAAGGTCTAGGAACCGCAACAGGAGAGTGGGGGGCCAGTGTATTGGAACTCCAGGAAGTGCTCATCAGAGAGGTACAGACATATGTTCTGGCTTGGAACCCACTTGAAGTGAGTTTGGTTTTGTCTGTGTCCCGTTATCCGCCTCATGCAAAGGACAAGGGCTTTTGACCAATCACTGCCCATGCAAAGGGACTTTTAATCGTTATCTAGTGACAAAGAAGTCACACAGTGACTTGAAAGCACTCTGAATGAACTAGGATCCAGAGGGGAAAAAAAAAACCAATTGTGCTTCTTGATCACAGTCTTCAGCAGCACTAGGGGGCGATCCTTCTTCCCAGAAGACCCCCAGCACACTACCACCTCCACAGTGGCCACACACATCAAATCCTTCTTCCCAGAAGACCCCCAGCACACTACCANGACCCCCAGCACACTACCACCTCCACAGTGGCCACACACATCAAATCCTTCTTCCCAGAAGACCCCCAGCACACTACCACCTCCACAGTGGCCACGCACATCAAATTTGCGCTAAAGTTCGCAAACCCAGGCATGAAGACTTCACGAAGGACTCCACAGCACACGTGGGAGCGCATTTGGCACCGTGCACTTCCGACCCTCTAGGGCCCGAAGGCTCGGAGGCCCAAAAGGACACCGGGCGCTCAGGCCAGGAGGGTCCAGTGAGGAGGAGGGAGAGCGGGAGGGGCAGCACCTGAGGAATCCGCCTCTGGCCGCTGTGGCGCCTCGCTCCGCCCCCGGGAACTGAGCGCGTAGCCCGCGGCCTGTCGCAGAGACGCCAGCCACCGGCGGCGCTAGCACCTCGGAGCAGAGCGCAGCGCGGAGCCGCCCGGGGCTGCAGAGACCACCCGGGCCCTCTGTCCTTGCTCCCGTCGGGGCCAGGTGAGCTGCTGCCGGGACTCGCGGGTACTGGGAGGCGAGGACACTCGGTGGCGGCCAAGGCCTGTCCTCTGGCGGGCTGGACACCTTGCAGGCTCAGGGCAGCGTCGCCTGGACTTTCTCCTGACGACCTAGGAGGCGGCGCGGGAGTGTGGAGTGAGTCGTGCGGCCGGGCAGGCGCCTGTGCCAGCAGGAAACCCTATCCCGGCCCCTGTCCCTGGCTGCCTAGCTTCGCCACCCGCGGTCACAGGCCTGTCACCCGGGCTCCGCTGCTGCCTTTGTGGCGGGAGGGAGGTGGCCGGTGAGCTGCGGGGCAAGGGAGGCTGCGGCGAGGGGGCGCGTCCCGGCCGCTCCCCGAGCACGAGGGGACCGCTAGCGGGTCCCCGAGCTCTGGGTGGACGGCGTGTAGCAAGCCGGGGAGGTGTCCGCGCAGAGGATGGGTAGAGTTGGGCTTGGGAAAGTTGAGAGTGGTCAGACGTGGTCAAGCGTTTGCTGGGGTCCACGCCAAATGTCACTTCGTCACACGTGCGTCTTCCGGTCATCATTTTCATTTCTCTGAGAGCGCTTCCGAACAGCTCTTATTCTGAATGAGACACAAAGGGTTGCGTTGACAGCTGACCGTGAAAATAGACAGCAAGGTGAGGTGTGCCCTGATTAGGCAGGGTGAAGGTGGGCGGTGTGTGAAGTTGGTGGATTCCTGGAGTCCTCCTGCGTTTCATTAAAAGGAGATTATCTGTATAGGTTCACCGCTTGACTTTCTCATTGAAGCCAAGCCCGGGAAACGGGACGGGGCTCTGTGCCGGAAGGCTGCTTCGTCAACTGAGTCGTGATGCGACTCCTCCAGCGTGTTCCTTTCTTTTATAGAAACCCTAGTCCAGAACCGTGTTCCTGGCTAAAATAAAAAACAAATTTTGTTTTCTACTTTTGAAACCGTGAGATTCTCCATCCCGCCTCCCTTAAGAAATCCCCCTCAAGTCGTGTTTCAAAAGTGCCCTTGCGGTCTGAGGCAGTTCAAAAGAGGTTGGCTGAATTTTTCACTTAAGAAACGCTCGCTCCTCTGTCGTGTTCTGGTGAAGGCCGACATCCTGCTTTAGTTTAGTCACTGTTGTGATTATTTTATTTCTTTCTGAAAACTTTGGTGAAAATGCAGTATGGAAAACTCACTAAAAAGAGAACCCTTAAAAATAATAATACTTTCGCTCATATAATAAAGTTACATGCATATAAGTATGAATTTTAAAAGGAAATGTAAACTTTAATAAATACTGAGAGCTAAATAGAAATTAGAAAACAATTTCAAGCAACATCAAAGAGTATACAGTGGAGATTAAACTCTTCCTTCCATATGAGGTAGCCACAGTTGTCAATTTATATGTATAAATTTCTGTTAAAATGAAAATGTTCTGGAAATAGAGGAGGAGAGAAATGGAATATAAGATTGCTCACATCTAGATGGATATGCATATTAATGATAACAATTACCAATTTGAGGTCTTCTTGTGGTGACATAAAGTTTTATTTGGTGGTGGACACTTACTACCTTGACAATCAGTTAGAAAAGCTAAGTCTTGGAACAAGTGTTGAGTGCAAAGCAGAACCTTCCAGCTAAGCTTTTGTAACCTCATCTCCCTCCGACTTGAACCTCTAGGAAGCAGAGCAAACAGTAGTTACTTTGTTCACCACAATTTTTTTTTTCTGAAAACACCAAGTAAACTTTTGTGTTCTCCCATTGACACAACATAAATAACAACATTTAAAGGGGTGGAGATACAGCTCAGAAATAGGGCGCTTGGTCTGAGCCCTTAGACGGGATCTCCTCACACCACACACGCGCACACACACACTCTAAAGACAGATGTCACCAGGGATGTGGAGGCCAAGTTTAAGATTTCTTTATCTCAGATAGGCCTAGATTTGCCATGAACTAACCACACCATACTTTCCTTGGGAATGCTTTCCTGCTCCTGCCCCCTTAGTTAAATAAAGAAACTGCTACGTGGTTTTTCGAGGGTCCTTCTGACTCGTCTAAGTCTATTGTCTTAAGTTCCAAGTTCTGTTGGCTCCTAAACTCTACTAAAGGAGTCAAGGTGCTCTAAGCCTAGCTAGTTATTTGGACCGCAGATAACAAAACAGTGGAATGATAAAGCTATTCTGGAGGGAGACTTTCGAAGAGCCTAGAGATGCCTGAAGTAGGCTTCTGGACCAGTGGCCTGACTTTCCACAAATACCTGTCTTTGCTGTTGGTGGAGGCTGACTCTGGGCTGAGGAGACTTTGCATGTCACCTTGGAGAGAGATTTCTCTTCACAATTCATGGTGTTATTTTAAGGAAAACCACTCTTCCCAAAGTGGAAGTAAAGACCATTTACCTCAGAGTCTTGACGATTTAATTAGCAACTCTGAAGAATATTTAGACTACAGCTACTCCTTGCAGCTATGATACTTTATTACCATGTAAGTATACACTCATATTTTTAGCAGGAAAATCTTCTGGTCACCCTGAAAGACCTCAGTTAAGAGATTTAAAATATATACTACACGTAGTAATTGCCAAAATCGTTGCTATTAGGATGAAGGTCTATTCTACAAATGAATTACAGCAAAATCTTAAAAATGCTTGACCGGTGTGCTAAAATTATAAATAAGAAGAATATGTTTGCAAAGACACTTAAATAACCTTGATTTACTAACAAAATTCCCCCATAACTTAAGTAACAAAACCAAAATTATTCTAAAATGGCAGTAGCCATCTCAGTTTCTTCCAAGTCTTGATGTGTTCACAGATCTTTTTATAGATAAATTTTAATCTGGATTTTATAAACATTTAAAAACAGTTCATTATTTATAATAATTTTGTAAATTTTTATGCAGCACATGCCCCATAATTAATGTTCTCTTTGGGGATTTTAAAGTAATTTAAAAAATATGACCATCCTTATGAATGTAAACACTCTCCTTCTTTCCCTCTCAGCCTTTCCTTCTTTTACCTCCTTTTTTTCCCTTCTCAACATACTTAGGATTTTTTTCCCAGTGTGGTTGTAAATGGGTGGATTCAAAGTTAGAAATTTTCTAATCATTTAGCTTTCTAATCTATAAAATGGGTTATAATGGTAGTTCTCTAAAAGGTTAAAATAAAAAAGAAGTAACAGATAAAAATGCCTGTGAATGTTCCCTCTTTATTGATAAAGTTTCAAATTTCTGATGATTTGTAGCAATTAAATTATCAGTATTTGGTCAGAGTAAAATTGCACCCATTTCCCTTGATTTGTTTCTTTGGTCTTGCGCATGGGAAGAATAGTTTCCCTTTACAATATTTCTGTAATTTTCTAATGGAGTTATGGAAGCATCGGTGCTTCCATGATTTTGCACTGATTATATGATGAATGTATAGAAGTCAGTTACAACATTTGTGAAGAGTGCATTAAGTCTTTCAAGATAACCTTTTTCAGATCAATTATAGGTTTTCTTTTTCTGTTTTTGTCCTATGCTTACCAACTATTATGGGGTTTAATCTTGGGAAAGTTGCTATTAAAGTTAATGTCTAATATCATATATATATACATCTTATTAAAGTGATATATATCTTATTAAAGTGATATATATATTATTATTAAAGTGAAAACAATACTCTCCTTTTCTTTGAAGGGTTGTTTCATAAGTAGTGAATTGTGATCACAATTTATGGTCTTTTTTCTTTCAATTAGAAATACTTCTAAAAAATCAGGCCAAGAAAATTTTTGACCTAATTGGGTTATCTTTAGGCAACAGATGGATCACGAGGCTGTGGCCCTGACTAGAGTTCTTACGTAGTCAAGGCAGCTCCGTCTCCATGCTCTTGTAAGGTCTGGAGCCCCAGTAGCCCTGATATTTTTGGCAAACCCACACCCCGTGTGGATAAAGCTGCTCTTTGTGCCTTGAGCTCCAGGAGGGTTCTATTGTGTGCTCCTCCTTTTCTCTCATTCTTGACTGACTGGCCACTCCTCCAAGTCCAGATGCGAAGCTGCATAATGACTTCACCTCAACCCCATGTTTACCCCGCCATACACTGCTCAGAGTGTGGGTTCTGTCCTGTCCGTACAGGACAGCAGACGCCATAGTGACCAGCAATCAACCTTGGATCATCCTCTCCACTCCTGGACACGGTTCTGTTTTTATGGTTCCAGTTTGGAAGCAGAACCACTGCCTGTGTTGCTGTGTTCTGTTTAGAAGGTTAGGACACTTTTTGTTTTGATTCTTCTAACCTCTTGTGTGAGGAAATTTCTTGCTTTTTGTTCTGGAAAGTGGGGTTAGCAAATACTGCTTTAGTTACTGACATTTTGCATAGGATTTCTGTAAAGATGACATGAGAAAATAAATGTGGACTTGATTTTAGGTTAAAAAAAAAAAGGCCCACGCATCTGTACTAGGTTGTCAAAACTATATAGCATTACAACCCTTTTAGGAGTGTATAACACTCCTCGTAGGCTTTGAGAAAACCTAAAGTACTGAGCTCAGAGTTAGGTGTGAAGTCTAAGCGTGCACTCTGAACTACTGAGTTAGAAGCTCTGGGAAGCAGAGTTACCAATCTGCATTTTAACAATCTGTATAATGCTGGGCGACTATTCTAGGGAGAAAGAAACTTCAATACTCACAAAAAAAGTGTTCTATGAGCTAAATATTAGTTGTAAACTGATCTGAAAAGATCATAAAATCATTTTGCATGCTAAACACAGGATGAAAGGTAGCTATTGCAATTAGCTCCTATTTGTCATTTAATCTCTTAAAACTTCATTCAGAAGGAATTACAAACTAGATGCCTGATGGTAGCAGAACACCTGTAAAATAATAACCCTTATTATTGCTGTAATGATGAACATAGTAGTTAAGAAAGTCTGAATGGAGGTGGCAGAGCCTCGAAAGCTTCTCTTCCTGTTGCTTTTTAGGAATGTGGGCACTGTGGCTACACCATTCGGCAGTCCAGATAAAGCGCAAAGTTCACATTCTTATGTTAACTTTAATATTTTTGATGACAAAAAGCTGACTGGACAAACCAATCTGGATTCTAGATCACTTCCAGCCTGGGTCAAACAATGGGGGAAGACATATTCATAACCAATTGCTCATGGTGACAGAAGAAATCTGCTGTTGGTTACATGATAATGGAAAAGCATAATGAGATTACAGGCATTTTCCAGTGTTAAAATAATAAAACTTCAATAGATTAAAGTCTGGCATTGCCAATTAGGTAAAGAATTGGCTATTATCTTCTACTAAGAGTGAAGGCAAAAATTCAGGTTTTTCTGGAGAGCAATTTGGCATCATGTATTAAGGTTTTATCAAACTGCCTACTGTAAGACAGTAACCCCAGGCCATAGGTAGCCATTTAAACATGAATTAACACCTTCAAGCAAAGACTCCATTTCTCAACTCTGCTAGTCCCATTTTAAGGACTCGAGAGCTACATGTGGTTACTGACTACTTGCTGGGGCATATAAATAAGGACAAGTCCTGTGTAGAACTAAGTTCTGTTGGATGGCACTAAATTCTTCAGAAATTTACCCCCTAGGAGTTTGTTGGAAAGAAATAATTAAGCCTGGTGTGGTGGTGCACAGCTGTAATCTGAGCACTTAGGAGCCTGAGGCAGGAGGATCTGGAACTGGAGGCTGGCCTGGCAAGACTGCATTTCAGAGAAAAAGAAGTTTTTAGCCAAATGCAAAACAAACATATAGCAAAATTATAACATCAAATATTAATTAGATGGGTTAATATAAATTATAAGAGCTAGTAACAAGGCTGAGCTAATGGGCCAATCAGTTTATAACCTAAAAAAATTAATTAGAGTAAAAATTTAGGGCTGGAGAGATGGTCCAGTGGGTCACCTTGCCACCAAGCCTGATGACCTACTTCTATTACCAGAACCCTCATGGAGGAAGAAGTGAGCCAACTCTGGCAAGTTGTTCCCTGACCTTTACACATAAAACGTGGCACACAGGTGTGTGCTGTGCACATACAGTAAATAAATAAATAAATATACAAAGTAGAGTATTAAGTTAGAGAACCAGCCTACAAGTCACAATCTCAGAGAACCTAGACAACAACATACATGGTTCTAATCTACATGGGAAGTAGAAAAAGACAAGATCTCCTGTAAATTGGGAGCATGGGAGAGGACAGAAGCAGAAAGAAAGGGAGGGGAGCAGAGAAAACTATATAACTCAATAAAATCAATTTTTTAAAAAAAAAAGAAAAAAAGGGGAGAGTTATAGCCTCAAAACACAAAACAAAAAATAAAATTTATTTCTCCCAGTAAAAAAAAGTTTAGAAAGAATGTAAACACAAGGTTAAAAGGAAAAAAATCAGTCAGCAGTAAATATTTGTGAAAGTAGTATTAAATATATTAAGTGGAAATATCTCTAATGGAATCCTTTTGCTTATTTAGGTAGATAGCTTAGTTACGAAAGACTATGGAGCCAATTCTTCTGAAAACACATACAGCCTTTCTCTGTGGGTTCTGGTTAGAAATGCACATCCTGCCAGCGATGGTGGCACACACCTTTAATCCCAGCACTCGGGAGGCAGAAGCAGGCGGGTCTACATAAGTGAGTGCCAGGACAGCCAAGGTTGTTACACAGAGAAACTCTGTCTTGATAAACCAAAGGAAAAAGAGAAAAAGAAATCCACATCCCAACCTCCCTCGCTCCTCCCTGTGTCTGTTGAATGAAACTCTATCATGGGCCAGATCTGTGAATTGATAACTCTGCCTCTATCCCTCAAGCTGCATCTGTGTTATTGTGACGGAGTTAAAACTCCTGAGCTTTGTCTAGACCCTGTTCTCACTGTGGGGATACCACTGTGAAGTTAAGTGGCTCTCCACATTTGCTGGATGAGCAAAATGCTTACCCAGGGAAACGGAGTAAAGCATCTGCCTTAGAGAGTGACCCCTTTAGGTTGTGAAGAGCGGATAGTCTCCCTGGGGTTGCATCACAGAGAGTGGCAACCCCTTGGGAGTTTGCAGATTAGGTTGGAGAGGCAGACTTACTTCAATTCCTTATCTTCTCTGCTGTTCATACTCTAAATTTTTTGGAAGGAAATTAAACATCCTAAATTCACCGTGTTTCAGGATCAACGCCTGTCGTATTTGCTTGTGAAATGCAGTCACGCCTTACTGAATAAATGTTTCTGAGATGGAGCCTCTGAGTGTGTGTGTCTTGTACCCAAGCACTTTTTAAGGACATCAAAGTCTTAGAACTATCCCTCAATATAACACCCTACAGACCTAGTTTTGCAGCACGGATAATGGGAAGTTGCCACGGCTGCAGGCTACAGTGTGAAGAGCAGAGCACCTGGTGCATTATTTCTTTTATCTACCGCACTGTTTTCACCGAGTTTATTCAATACATCCTTATAGTGTATTTAGGGGACTGAAAACTATCCTCATTGACTATAATTGGCATCAGAGAGCAAAGGAAATTTCTCTTTTAACACCCCTCCAAGTCTGTTCCCTTTTGTTTTAGTTTAAATTTTTATTTGGTTTATCATCTTTGTGTGTGGGTGAAGAGTGCATGCCTGCCACAGCAGGCTGCGTTAGCAGATCCTTCATCTTTCAGGTATTGCTCTCAGGTCCTCAGCCTTACAGGTTTACACAGCCAACCCTTTATTTACTAAGCTATCTCACCAGTGCAGTCTACATGCCCACCCCACCTTTTAAAGATGAACTTCAGCCTCCCTCCATCTCTCCCTCCCTCACCCCTAGAGAGGCATTGGCTTCCTTGGAGCTGGACTTAAAGGCAGTTGTCAGCTGCCTGATGTGGGTGTTGGGAACTGAATTCAGGTCCTCTGCAAGAGCAGTATATACTCTTAACCTCTGACATCTCTCCTCAGTCCTTAAAATGTTAGTAATACTTTCAGAACATTTTGCAAATAATACGGTTAACTGCTTACAGAATCACAATTTGAAACCGTCAGTAAATATGAAAAATGCTTAGCTCCATTTGTTTGGAAATTCAGTAACAAATCATAATAATCTATACCACTTGATTATTTTAATAGTTAAAATGTTAAAAATATCAGTAAAAATCAAAATGTCAGTTTCCTCACTGAAAAACTAAGGCAGATACTTTATTCTAAAATTTATATTAAAGCTATGAAACAAAAATTTCCCCAGGTTTTCTGTTTGCTGAGAGAACTTGAGAGGAACTGAGTTTTATTCTCTTTTTTATTCTTTTTTGCTTGTTTGTTTGTGGTTTTTTTTGTTTTGTTTTGTTTTTTGTTTTTTTTTTTTTTGAGACAGGGTTTCTCTGTGTAGCCCTGGCTGTCCTGGAACTCACTCTGTAGGCCAAACTGGCCTCGAAATCACAGAGATCCGCCTGCCTCTGCCTCCCAAGTGCTGGGATTAAAGGTGTGTGCCACCACTGTTCAGCTGAGTTTATTCTCTTTTTTGCTTGGGCCAAAAATTAAAAGGTGAGACCAAAGTTTAGAAAATGATTCTTGTTAGGTCACTTCTTTTTCATCAGTGCTGAGGTTTGAAGTAAGAGCCTGACTTATACCAGGCAAGTACTCTACCACTGAAGGACTCTTCGGAAATTATATTTTTTTGCATTTTTAGTAGTACTGAGAATTTTGTACAATGTATTTGATCTTATTTACCCCCTCCCTTGAAAATTAAAATGTGATATAAATTTTGTGGCACTCTGTACTTGAGACGGCTCTCTCCTATTTCTGAGTGGCATGAGTGCATGTCACAAGCCAGAGGCCAGTTCACTCCAAGACACAGACCACTACGGTTTTTCTGTAACTTTCCAGCTCACTCAGACCGTTCAGCTTGCTTTTCTATTTTATTTTGTATGTTCCCCATGTCTTCTCAGGGCCAAAACTACAGCTAATGTCAAAAACAGTGTAGAGCAGCCACAGTACAAGATTCTCCAAAAACATTTGGAGAAATTATGTTTTATTATGTTTAAATTTTAAATAGAATTCTGTTAAAAATTTAAAAGTAGTTTATTTATGAATATTTTGCCTCATGTATGTATATGTAACATGTACATGCCTAGTTCTGGAAAAGGAGAGGTATCAAATCTCCTGGAATTGGAGCCACATGTGGTTGTGAGCCACCATGTGGGTCCTGGGAATCCCACCCAGGTCTTTTGCAAGAGCAGCCTGTCTTTAAACCACCAGGTCATCTCTCCATTTTCTCTTCTTTTCTTTTTTTTTTTTTTTGGTTTTTGTATACAGGGTTTCTCTTTGTAGCCCAGGCTGTCCTGGAACTCACTCTGTAGACCAGTCTGGCCTCAACTTCAAGAAATCCAGCTGCCTCTGCCTCCAGAGTGCTGGGATTACATGCGTGCATCACCACCGCTACTGCCTTGTCTGTACTCAGTTGTAAAATCAAATATTCTAAATGGTTGATACCTCAGTAGAGACTCTTGAGCCAGTAGTATGCTGTATCTGAACTGGTGCCTCAGAGCAGGATTTGCTTAGGAATAGCATAACACATAGCATAGTTGTATATCTGTCATTTTAGAGCATGGGTGTGGGCAGAGGGAGGGAGAAGAGAATATTTGTATATGCACAAAACACAGGTTTTGAAAAATACCTAGAAAGGACTTTGTGACCCCTCTGTTCTTCTCTCCTTAATATTCTCAAAGAATTTAATAATTTTCACCAAGCTTTCATAGTTATGGTTTGATTAATGAGAACCAATGGCCAGTGTCTAACACATTGCACATACATTGTTTATAACCTGTGAAATAGGCTGACTAATTTTGATTTTTAAAGTTATAAAAAAGGAAGTTCACTCCTTGGTAAGCGTTAGTCTGCAGACAGACAGATGCTGTTTGATTTCAAAGCCAGTTTTCTTTCCTTAAGTCATCCTCTTGGCATTTTTGTGACTACTGGGTTCTAAAACCTGAATGTCAGTAACTATGTCTTATAATGTTTTGCTGTGTCCAGGAAGACAAGTTGGAGTAGGTGTATGCTGAGTTGATAAATTAACTCTTCCAGATCTCAGGACAAACAGGCTGTGCAAAGCTGTAATGTGGTTGTGGAGCAGGGACCAAACCTCGGGTTCACTCACCAAGTTTGAACCAAGGCTCCCAAACTGCAGATATCTGTCTCTTTCCCTTATCTCTCCAGCTACAGCTCTTGGAACAAATACATACTTAGCCCTCAATAAATATTTTTTTTTTCGAGACAGGGTTTCTCTGTGGCTTTGGAGCCTGCACTGGAACTAGCTCTTGTAGACCAGGCTGGTCTCGAACTCACAAAGATCCACCTGCCTCTGCCTCCCGAGTGCTGGGATTAAAGGCGTGCGCCACCACCGCCCGACAATAAATATTTCTTAATAAGCGAATAAACACCACCTGTTGAGAACTGCTGGCTTTAGTCTATGACTGTGTATCTTCCCGACCTGAACCAAACTTCGTTCAGACCTAAGCCATTGTCCACAGAACTCTCTAGGGAAAGGAGGGATGGTAGATGGACAGCAAAATCTTGTCACCTTCACCAGAATATCAGGGCAAGGCTCATGCCCTTTGAAAGACATTATTTTTTGAATAAAGGTTGGTAGCAAGAAAAATAAATCCAAAGCAATTCTGTGGATGAGATTGAAGGGAGATAGATTAATTTTATTTCTCTCCTTTTTTAAGTTTGCAAAATTATTTCTGTAATTCTTATACATATTTAATTTATTCTCAAGCTTATTTAGTGACTTGCTTATCTGCTTTAAGTAATATAGACTTTAAGTTTATCAGCAAATATCTTTTTTAAAAAAATAATAATTGAAAGCCGGGTGGTGGTGATGCATTCCTTTAATCCTAGTACTCAGGAGGCAGAGGCAGGTAGATCTCTGAGTTCTAGGCCAGTCTGGTCTACATAGTGAGTTCCAGGACAGCCAGGGCTACACAGAGAGACCCTGTCTCAAAAACAAAAATAAAAAAATTAAAGCCATGTGTTTCTAGGATAATACCACATAGTGAAGTAGAACCAAGGAAGGGAGAGTTTCAGACAGAAATGCTCTGTAAAATGTGAATATATATGTGTATATATATATATAGAGAGAGACTACATATATAGAGAGTCACATGCTATGTAAAATGTGACTATATATAATCATATATAGTCAATATATAGTCTCTATATATATTGTCAATATATATATTAAACGAGTGCTGCAATTCATATTGCTGATTGGATTTTAATTGACAAAACTTCCTAAATTAAATCATTGTGGGCTTGTTTCAGATATCCTTTCCAGTAGATTATCTGAGTCCGTACCTAGCTGAAGTTCATATGTTATAGACACCATAATTCTGTCTTAAAGGCTGTGTATAGTGTGTACTGATTTTTTAAGCCAACAATAATTATAATATCAAACTAATTGTCTCTTAGTTTTTCTTTGAGTATGAAATAATTATTTTCTCAAATGAATTTATCACTTCCTAAAAAATGATTTTATCTTTGTAGTTTTCTGACTGAGCAAGAGGTTGTTATTTAGTGGTGATAATACAATTCTCCACTGGGCAGGAAACTGTGCCAAACTTATGTTAATAAGACTTTATTAGGCTCCTGTGACTGGACTGGATGCTATAAGAGAGAGAGAGAGACACACACACACAGAGTAGTTCTTTCCCTGAGAAAATGACAGCCAGTTACAAGATGGTACTGGGACTTGTGGTTCTGTAGATTCAGATTTATTCTATATGAAGTATGTTCCTCAAGCCACCACAAATGCAATAAAAACTACACAGCATAATATGTAAGGGTATTTGTTCTGTTTTCCAACATCAAAATCATAAAAGAATCTAATTAAAGCTGGAACCTAATGGAGTTTAAATGTCTGTTTCCATTCTTTTCTTATTTAAGCCAAATGATGCTTTAATCTTGTTTCTGAGGGATCATTTGTGAAATCTGAAGCTGCTGGGGTGATGCTGAGGAGGAGGAGACAATGTTCCAGTCGTGCCTTCAACTATGACATGCATTGTTTGGGAGGGGTAGGAACATGTGTGTGTGTACATGTGTAGGTGTGTACATGTGTAGGTGTGTACATGTGTAGGTGTGTACATGTGTAGGTGTGTACATGTGTAGGTGTGTACATGTGTAGGTGTGTACATGTGTAGGTGTGTACATGTGTAGGTGTGTACATGTGTAGGTGTGTACATGTGTAGGTGTGCACACATACGATGGAGCGGGTTTGGAGGTCAGAAGACAACTTTCAGAAGTGGGTTCCTTTCTTCTACCATGCGGGCCTAGGAATTGAATTCAGAGTTTAAGGCTCCATCTTAAGGCTAATTCACTTTATCATCCATCCATCCATCCATCCTTACATCTGTCTGTCTGTCTATCTGGAGGCAGGATCTTTCACTGAACCTTGAACTCATCAGTCTTATAGACTGGCTGACTAGTGACCTCCAGGGATCTATCTGCCTCTGCCTCCCAGTGCCAGGATTAGGGGCACACACTACTGTGCCTGGCTGTTCTGTGAATGCTGGAGTCTCAACCCAGTTCCTTATACTTTTCACACTGAGTCACCTCTTCAACCCAGATGGGATGGAGGAGAAATGGAATATCGGTATGAACAACATTCAGTTTATATCCTTCTCTTATAGAAACGAAACAAATTCTAATAAATGTATTCCTGCTGAGATGCCATTTCTGTAGCAAGTTTAAGGCATATGGAATCATCAATTAGAAAGAAAATGAATGAAAGCTCATTTTAGCCTTCAGAACAGTAGAATAGTGACTCCATATGTCAGTATTCTAATGATACAAACAGATTATGAGGAAAATAGTGAGCTTTTATAGTTCTTTTTGAAATTTTTCATCTTATGTGTGCTGGTATTTTGTCTGCATTCATGACTATGTGAGGGTGTTGAACCCCCTGGAACTGTAGTTACAGACAGTTGTGAGCTGCCATGTGGGCTCCCTGGAAGAACAGCCAGTGCTCCTAAACCACTAAGCCACCTCTCCAGCCCCAAAATATATGTTACTTTTATTTATATATTTAGGAGACAAGGTTTCTTTGTGTAACAGTCCCGGCTATCCTGGAACTTGCTTTGTAGACCAGATTTGGTCTTAAACTCACAGAGATCATCCTGTCTCTACCTCCTGAGTGCTGGGATTAATGGTGTATGCCACACCTGACCCCAAAATATAATTCTTACAGCATCTTAAAATTATTTATAAAAAGCAGAGGCAGGTGGATCTCTGAGTTTGAGGCCTGGTTTACAAAGTGAGCTTCAGGACAACCAGGGTAACACAGAGAAATCCTGTCTTAAAAAACCACAAAGACAAAAAAAAAAAAAAAGAAAGAAAGAAGAAAAGGAAATAAAAAGATTAGATTAGAGGTTAGTGTACAAGACTTTATCTTATATAGTTATTTTTGTATAGTTTGATTTGTTAAAACTTGGGTTTGTACACAGGAAGTCTGAGTTGGGTTTTGTAAGTAGAATTCTCTTTTGGCTTAGATGCTTAGATTTAATTTTTTTCTTAATTTGTAAAGCATTGCCACATAAATCCCAAGAAATTGGTGTATGAAGTTGTCTAGTTAGAAATAGTTATGTGATCACCAATTTTCTCCCCCTAAGGACTGAGATTTGAGTCTTGAATGCGTTGGTGTGTCTGTGATGGTCAGGGCTGCTTTTGTGTATGCTTCATTTAAATGTAAATTTATCTGAGGAACCCCAATGATGATTTCAAAAAATAAAGAGAATTTTAACATGAATAGTCATTTTTTCATAAGTACTGAAATCCTGCCTTATACTAAAGAAAGAGAAAGGAAAGAAAGAAGGATGAAAGAAATTAAGAAAGAGAGAGAGAGAAAGGAAGAAAGAAACATTAAACGGCCAACACTGAACAAGGTTATTTTTAAAGATTCTTAATTGGTTATCAATTTTCTCTCATTAATAGTATTTCTAAGAATTAAATGAAAAAATTAATTGGTATGTTTTAAAAGAAATATACCAATAGCTAAGGATGATGCTGGATATGATTTTGTAGTATTATATAAAGAAAAATAGTAATGTTTCAAGCAGAAATCAAATGGTAGAAATACATCTTAAAAATTATATCAGAGACACTCAAAGATAGCTGCTACTGCAGACAGCATACGCACACTGATATAATGTATGACACCCACATCTATGAGCTATATATATGTATATATATGTATCTAGGATATAATTTATCCAATAAATAAAGCTTAGTCTCATCCTGTGATTATAAATTACACACTTTTTAAAGAATACCTGGTCGTTTTTTCCCACTGAGACAAATAATCAAGATTGCAAATTGTGTGATTTGCTTTTACCCATCGCCACGAATGTCCTCTCATGGAAGAGTACTGTCTGTATCTCAAAATCTTCTCTGTTTTCCTACAATAAAAGAAGACATTTCTCAGGGAGCTGTTGATTGCATATTTTGAAGTCATTTTTGTCTTCAGTCATTATCCTTCTAGCATGTGATTATCTTGTGTTAGAAAAACAAACAAATAGACCAAAAACCTCTTTGATCTACCCCAACCTTTCTATATGTTAATTTGGGGAGAGTGACACTACAGTATGCCAATACAATGTACTCCTGCACTGATGTTTTCAAAATAATTATAAAAAGGATTATAAAGTTTACTGAAGGAATTATTTGTTGGTTGATAAAATTTACTTTAGCCCAATAAATGTAAATATTTCCCAAGCCAAACCCCTAAAGAGCCAAGGATTCCTTTCAAAGAAAAGAATTTATTTATTCTAAACCTAATTTTAGCATAAAGGAACGGGTTGGACATTTTTAAAAACCAGGTTTCCATTGAATGTTTACAGATTTGAGGCCAATTCCTCAGTTTACTCTAATCATTACTGTTTTGAGTTCAAGACTCAGCTTTCTAGTAACCAATATGTGTGTATAGTAGAATTCTCAGTTACAGATTCTTTTGGATAAAAGTCAGATGCATTATTTTGTAAGCAAAGCCAGTGAGCAT
Source organism: Dicrostonyx torquatus (assembly GCA_028555095.1). Taxonomy (NCBI): domain Eukaryota; kingdom Metazoa; phylum Chordata; class Mammalia; order Rodentia; family Cricetidae; genus Dicrostonyx; species Dicrostonyx torquatus. Next base: position 2,188,573 of record JAQHUG010000254.1, on the reverse strand, counting down.
GTTTTTGTCCGTTTTCCCCGAGCTGCCGTGGCATATGCTGAGGTATTTCCTTGCGAGTAAACATATTAGCACCATCCTTACATGTACTGCTCCCTTCTGACACAAACCTTTTTCTTGCTTCTACAGCTTTTTCTCCTCCAATCTTAGGCGTAGAGGGAGTGAATTTACATTCATTCTCTTCTCTATTTGCAGGACAGCACTGGTGGAGGAGACGTCCTTGTCCCAGGTACACACAAGACACAAATAGTACCTGTTCATGTCCTGTGCTGTGCTTTTACTCTTACTTTTTCGTGTAGTTGCATATTTTTTAGATAAGGAAACAAACAAACAAATGAACAAAATGACAGCCTGTTCCACTCTGCAGTGTGGAACGAAGCCTGCCTAGTTTAATGTGTACTTTGTAACACAATTTTTATGTTTCGTAATTAGATTTAAAATTAGCATTTATACCTATTATAATGATTTTTATTGGTAGCTTGTTATTGGTCATTGTAGTAAGTATTTTTGGGTTACAAACCACAACCCCTTTGCAATGTGCTGGTCCAGTGCTGAGTCCCTGCTGCAAACATTGATGGACCTGTGCTCTGCAGTTTTTTCTTTCTATTTTGTATTGAGAAGAACAGATTACTGTGGACACTTTTAGTTATTACATCGGTGGAACTTCATGGCATGTGTAGGAAACAGAGAATGGCTTGTTAGTGGCGTTTCATTTTCAGTCACTGTGGCCTGGCCACTTTCTCAACTTATAAGGGCATTCTGTTTCAAGCATTAGATACCACTGAGGTGGAGGATGTGGGTAATTGGGAAGATGTCACCTGGTAAGTGAAATGCTATCTGAATTCATTTCTGGAGTGTCAAGGCAAGTGGGGGATGGGAGAATGAAACTTGAATCAGTGACCATCTGGCCTAGATTTGGCTGATTTCCTGTGCATGGCTCTTTGTTCCAGGCACACAATAGGTTGTTCCTTTTAAAGATAAGAATTCTGCTCTGTTACTTTGTGCTGAATCAGCAGGTTTGGTTAGGGATTGCAAAGCAGGTTTGGGGTCCTTTCTGTTGTTCTGAAGTTTCCATCCTGTCTTCATCAATTGTAACAATGTTCCAAAGGTTTTCTGTAGAGAGGTGGTTTCTAGAGACACATTGAATAAAATAATCGGGAATGAAGCTTTCTAGTTCGGCATTATTTGTTTTAAGAAATGAAAAATTTCCTCATCTCTAGTTTTCAATGATACGTGGATTTTAGCAAGCTTTTCTAATCAAATCTTCTGTCTGAACTTGAACTTTCCATTTGGTGGTTTAAAGAGCTACATTACATCTGAGTAAGGTTCTCATGCTGTGACCGTGCATTTCTCTGTGGCCTCCACTGTCATGTCTTCAAGTCAGACTTTAGAAAGTTGAAGCTAAATCATCGTAAGTCTTTTATAAAGAGGTGGCTATTGACTACAAGTAGGGATTTGTTTGCCTAGGATTTCAAGTAAGCCAGGCAACAGTTTTCGTGGCTTGTCTCATATATAGCAGAGATCTAGTTAATGATCGCTTTCCAGAAGACGAGGCTAACTTCAGTGCTATCATCTTGCTGTGTAGCCACGAAATAAAAAAATTCATGACTTTTCCCTTCTGAAGTGATAGGATGGCTGGTAGATTTTAAGTCAGTCATTTAGTTTACCTCTCCCTTCCTTGCAGCTGAACTGGCTCCTCACACTCCAGTGCAGGTATCTCCAGCCTTCTCTGTGATGCCTATAACTTTAGAAACTGAGCATCCAATTGGAGTCGACTGCCTTGAAATCTAATCTTGAATTCTTTTGTGTGGATAAAGTACTTTTTTAAGTATTGCAGGATCTATGGGCCTGATCTTCAGAAGGAAGCTTACTAGTTAGTTCCTTGGAGATCTAATTATGTAGCAGATGGGACCCCATGCAACAGTTCAGTGTCCTTTGGTGCAATTAATTTTAGGTCCACATCTAGCAAAAGTGAATGAAAAGAAACGAAACAGCAAAATTGTTTTGTCCACTTGAAGCATTGTCCATTCATATGTTGTCCCCTTCTTTCCTGGAGTATCTTTAATTGATTATTGACTCTCTGATCTGAGTCTAAGAAGGCTCAGAATTGCTTGCTGGTTAAATACATTACTGGTTTGGAAGCACAGATGCTATGGATATCACAAATGTTAATTAGAGTAGAATATTCTGGATTAAAGAATCGGTTACATAGAATAAGTCAGAGTTAGAAACAGCAGCAGCATGGCAACAATTTCTCTTTATTTCTCCCCTGCTTTAATTTGGGGAGCTAGTTCGAGGGGAAGGTCTGATCCTTTTCACCCATCCCCCTCCTAGCTACCCTTCACCCCCAACCTCTAACAGTCCTTCAAGTCTCACTGAGGAATTGCAGTCTCTCCAGAGGCTTGGTTGCAGATGCCTGGAAAGTTTACACTGCAGAGAGTTGTTTTGTTTGGCATAGCTAATCAGGAACCAGGCTGGAATTGCTCATAGCTGTCATTCAGGTTTTGTTTCAAAGTCCAAGGACCTGCTGGGAAAAACAAAAAGCTAATGAAAGCTGACTGTATTTAGGCCTCAAATCTATGGAATCCGAAATGATGCCCTGACAGTGTATTCTTATTCTTTCACATTCTTGCTGTTGCTACGGTAACAGATTTTTAGAGGCTTTTCATTTTCATTGTCAAGTATTTGCTACACTTATTGTTTTTCAGATTAGAGCAACTCAGATTATCTTCTTTTGAGATGAAGTAAAAAGAGAAAATAATGGGAATAAAATGTCTGAATCAATCACCCTGAATTCTAGTAAGATCAGGGTTTTGTTGTTTGTTTGTTTTGTTTTGTTTTTACGTCTTAAAGTCCTTAGCTTCATAACACAAGTTAAAATTTAGGACAAGATCCAAAGTTTAGAGATGCTAAATATGTGAAATCCCCACTCCTGTAAAGTGCTCTAGTAAACATTCTATGATCTATGAAGAAGCATCCTAAAAGAAAAAGGTTTGTAGTGTCTTTAAAAATTGCTCCTCTTGACTGAAAAACCAAATAAGGTAAAGGAACGATGTGCTTGCATTTGTAGATGGGAAATTCAAGTAGTGTGGTCTCCTAGTATTGGCTCTCGCAGATGTGTTGCCCTAATGCATGAACTTCATTTCCTTGAAAATGCTGTTAATTTTACAGTCCAAGCAGGGTGCTCATTACCTGTAGTTTGCTAACTAGTAAAGGAAAGATTACTTTTCTGCAGATGTGGTGTCCTTTGGGTGGTCTAGATTTGAAAGCCCACAGGGATGGGCTTCATGTGGTGGCTATTGTTAAGATGTTGACTCATTGAGAGAGAATTCTTTTTCAGATTTATCTAACATCTTCATCCAGTGCGGTTTCCCCTATGGCAATGTCTAGAATATGGAAATGATGCAGTTTTAGTACTGATTGGATCACACCACTAATTTGGTCCCAACCAAAAACCCTATACTCATAGAGATAAGATCTGGCTTAAAATTAGAAGGGAGTATCTGCCAAGTAGAACAGAAGCTGTGGGTCTGGAAGAGAAGTGGCCAAGTGAGTCAGAAGGACCTCATCTTCCTTCTGTGCCCCAGCCCAGAACATTATCTTCTCTCATCTCTGCCTCTCTGCATCCTATGACCTCAAAGGCCCCACTAAGCTCCCCTTTTCACTATTGCTTACTAGGTCTGGTGTCCAGGTAGTTAGAGAAGCTGTATTCTTAGCCTGTTAAAATTGTGTTCAGATATAATTTTGCTTAAGAAATTTCTTTTTGAGGAGAATGATTAGATTGGGTAATCTGACGGGAAAGAACATGAAGTGAATGGAAACGGAGAAAGTTAAGCAGGCAACATTCCCAAGGAGGTAAGACAACCATCTTTAAGGGATGCTTGTGCAGCTGGAAAGGTTTATTCAAATTACCTTTAAAGCAGTGCTTTTCAAATTGTGCTTTGCAGAGAGCTCCATGCATCTTGTGCTGTAGCCTTCTGCTTACTGGGGTAGGGAGGGCCTGGCAGACATGTTGAGTGGCACTCTAGCTGCCTAGGAACAGGTTTACTTTGGCTTCTATGTTACATTTGTGCCTGGTCTTTTAAAAAAGAATATACATATTACACTTCTTAAAAAGTCTTGATAATTTTTACCATATAGTCTAACAGATCAGAGTTTTAGTTCCAGTCAAAAACAAAATGATTCAGTCACAAGAAACTTAGAAAATTTAAATAGACTGTTTGGTGAGTTGCTGTTTCCACAAGGTTATTGGAAGATTTATGCTTGGAATAAAGGTTGGGTTGGATATCATTCAAATTACTAATAGTTTATATAGTTGACTTTTTTCTCTTATTATTGGGCTAGTTTGGCACCTAGCTGTTCTCTATTGGGGCTGGGAGTAAAGCCATCTCCTCACTGAACCGCAGCTCCAGAGAAGGGGAATGCTTTTGGATTCTTCAGATCTCAGCACAGATGAGGGGCCAAGAAGGGCCTGTTTGTAGAAGCCCTTGCTTGACTGCCTGATTGCTCCATCTAGTCCTGGAGGTGATAAGGGAGGTATTCACAGGAATTTTCTCCAGCTTCCCTCTCTGCCCTTCAGGGACAGCAGTAACCACAAAGGAGATGGAAGATAACCCACTCCTCTTTTTTTTTTTTTTTTTGCCAGGAGACCAGAATATGACTGTGTCTGGAAAAGTGGCGAGGCTCCTGGAGCCTAAGAGATAACTTGATTGTAGAAATCTTGACTCTTTCTATGAATTGAGAAACTGAGGCACAACGGAAGGGAGGAAACTTACTAGTCTTACACAGCTATGGAAATGCATTAGGAGAGAGTCGTGTCAGCAGTCAGGACTTTAGGATCTTTTCCCTGTTTTCTGTTGGTTTTAACATATTGAAAACTAGAAGTAAAAGTCTGAGTCACAAGGTTTCCCAGACGTAAGACTGGAATCCAGTAGCGACTGAACTTATGGGGCAGATAGGTGCTTGGTAATTATTCTACTCACAGGTCTTCCATAGTCTTCTTCGTATTTGGTGAAAAGGGGAAAAGAATTTCCCAACTCCTGGCATGATACTTTTTACCCAGAAGTCATTGGTGGTGAGCTTATGGAACTGAACTAACAGGACTTTTCGAAGCAATTAGAAACCTCAGTGTTCATTGTTGCTGGTGATCTTTGTCATTGCTGCTTGAAGTTACCTGTACTTATAAAATTCAGATGAGTTTAGGAATAAGTTTCATGATGTTAACATCTTATAGCTCAAATGGGAGGCTGCTCACACAGAGGCCTGAGAATATTTCTCTGGTCAGGTTTGTGTTGATGAGTGTAACGAATGCCTAGAGCCAGTATTGATTCCATCGTTTAGGAAACCTTGGAGGCTGGAGAGATGGCTTAGTAGGTAAGAGTGCTTGCCTGGAAAGATGAAAACCTCAGTTCAGATTCCCAGAACTCACCTAAGAAGTCAAGCATGGTTTCACATGGCTATAACCCCAATAATGGGGAGGCAAAGATGGGCAGGCAGTCCCGAACACTCTAGCTAGCCAGCCTACTCAAAAGGCAAGCTGCTAATGCAGTGAGAGACCTGTGTCAAGGCAATAATGTGGAAGGTAATACAGGAAGACACCTATCATCTTAGTCTAGCCTCTGAATGTACACACATGGGCACATTCCTACATACCATCACACACATGCAATGCTTCTTACAGTTCTAAGGAAAAGGGGTGTTTTATCTTCTCTTTCTCTGTTTCAACTGGTTCCACTTAGGGTGTTTTTCATTAAGTAAATCTTTACAATCTGATTATGTATTCATGGTAATGTTCTACTATATTCTGGGGCAAAGATGTCATGAGCAGATTAGATTGGAAAGGACTCTCAATTAGTGTATAATATCTGTGTATAGTTTATTGATGGAAGAGAAATTGGAAGGATGGAAATATTTACAGAGCACAGGAAATACCTATTCACAATGGGAGGAAGGGCATCTCCATTCATCTTGTAAAATTTTCATAGGACCTAGAAATGTCCTTTTCCCTAAGGCTGCTTTGTAATTAGGAGATTATTAAAGCAACTAAGCATACCTTAGGATTTTATATAAGAGGGTACTACAGACTTAAAGCTTGTCCTGTAGCATAGGTGACACATAAGCTTTAGGTGACAAGTGTCATGTACCAGTAGAAACAAAATAGAATATAAGGCAAATGGAGAAAAGTAAGATATATAATTCAGAAACAGTGTTCCTATTTCTTAGAAGATTTTTAGAGCGTGTTAAGGCTCTAAAAGAATATATATTGTGTGTGTGTGTGTGTGTGTGTGTGTGTGTGTGGTCATGGTTATGGTGTAAGTGGTCACACATGGGACCTTCCATGTGCTCAGCTCTATCGTGAACAATACTGCTACCCCAAAGGTTACTTCAGAAACCTTTGATAGCCCTCAGGTCTGTGTCTGCACGATTCTTTGTAGTAGTTCATTGATATGTTAATTAATTGCTTAATAAGCATGTTTAAGTTGTGCTGGGCAGCTCTGGAGATGAGAATGAAGATCAGGGTGAAAGTTTGACAGGAGATTTAAGCATATGGTGAGAAAGAACTTAAGACATGTTTTGCTTTATTACTAAGCACACCAACAAGCTTACTAATGAAGATGATGCATTTTTCAAGCCTCGTCTTCCAGTCACTCAAATCCTCCTTAGGAAAGATAACTTCAGCTTCCACTTGTGCATAATATGTAAAGGGTCTAAAAGTGCACTGTCTTGCACTGGCACTGTCACTTCACTGTATTCTGGCGACTAAAGGGACTTCTCTAAGGATGGAACGGAATGTCTGACATGGGTGAGAGGTTCCAGAGTGTTCCACAGAGGCTGGATGATGGGCTGTTGCAGGTGGGGAAAGGAATCTCATGATGAGTGAAAACTGGAAGCCTCCCTTTCAGATTGTGTGACATATTAAAGTGCTCATTAGCTGATAAACACTTTAGGGACAAAGAAGTAGGACAGAGACTTACCGCTCCGTTGGGAAGCTAAGGTGTTTAACCACAGGTGCCCTCAGAGTAAGTGTAGAAAGTTACTTGAGGATCATAGTGTACAAAAGCTGAGGAATGAGCTGTGCAGAGGACAGGAAGTTCTCAAGTGAAGCAAAGGGTGACCAAGTCACTGAACCTAAGCCTAGAAAAACTGAATTTGAGTTAAAGGAAAAGTCCTGAAAATGGAGGCAACAAGAGGTTGATAGTGAGAAAGCTGTGGTTTGAGACCGTCTGATGCAGAGTCCAGGTTCTGGGGTTAAGCATACCTTTAGTGAGAACTTAGGGCCCATTGAAAGTTCCTGAAAAACAACACGGCAGCTTTGTTTTAGAAAGTGACTAAGCTGTTACATAAATCTGGATGTAGGGTGATGGAACCTGGGCATTAGTGTTGGAAATGAAAGACAAAAGTAAAGTCAAGAATTAAAAGAAAAGAGGTAGGTGATTGCTGATCAAACCTTAGTATCATGGGGGTAGGATAAGGGTTAATGATTTCATAATCCAAGCCCAATCACCAAGAGAACTCCAGCAATAGGAAATGGGAAGACAAATTAATGTTTTGGGGAAAGAGATGACATATTTGACTTTAGATTGAGGTTGAGAGGAAAACAGTCAAATAAAAGTGTGTGGGTAAGCTGGGCATGATGATACACACTTTTAATCTTGGAGGCAGGTAGATCTCTGTGAATTTAAGGCCAGTCTGGTCTACATAGTGAATTCCAGGGTTACATAGCAAGACCCTGTCTTCAAAAATTAAAATAAAGTATGTAGTTAGAGGTGGGTCTAAAATTACTGAAGGAGGTTAGGATTGTGCATGGTGTCACACAGCCTTATTGCTATTATACCAGATGGCCCCTGAGTATATCATCTTCTGTCCAAAGAGGGAAGGCAGGTGGTTTTCTGTTAGATAACTCCCACCAAACCTAATTTAAATGAGAGAGAATTGTTTCTAACGACAATGTAACGTCCCATATAAGGCTGGAGAGGTAAAGGTAATTTTATTATTTGACTGAAAAATTTCATGTCTATGTGTAGTGTGTTTTGTTGTAGTATGATTAACTAAATGTATTGCTGTTTTGGCTCTTTAATGCTGGGGAGGAAAACAGAGTACCATGATGATGTTTTGGAAACTGTCCCTCCAGTACAGTATCGTTGCTTTGTTGTCATTAAAAATGTCATATGCTTATGAAGTCTGAAATTTAGTGGACTAGTTTGTATCCTACAGACATATTGTACATGTCTCTGACTTAGCAGTTTTTGATTGTTTTGGTGGCAAAATGGTCAACAAATGCAGTATGTTGTCTCCTGTGAGAGAAGTTGATGCTTTATTGGATAACTAACCAACATAACTACTGGCTGAAGCCACTTGGTACAGACAAGAGAAGACTCCATCTCTGGAACTCTTCCTTTTTGGACAATCTCAATGATCTCTTCCTTCTTGATGTGTGTTCCCCTGTTCTCAGATAGCTGAGCTTGCTTAGCTTGTAGCCTCGTGCAGGCCTCCTCTTTAGGTATGTTCTCTGGAAATCTGTTTGTTCTTTGACAATATGCCTCTTGGCGTATGGCTGTGATACCAGTGGCAGTCAGCTTTCTTAGATAGGCCACTGAAGGGATTTCTTCAGACACGCAAATATTGGAGGCACCCTTTCACTTCTTGCTACTCACATGCCTGCTTGGCTGGTAGGACACTGTATTGTCCTGACATGGAGGCTGAAGATGGACAATCAAAGGTTTGCAAAAATAATCAACATATCTCTTATCATTTCGAGAGCTTGATTTGAGCTTCTAGTAGGGGAGCATAGCCATTTATCTACCTTCTCTACCAGGCAAGATCATCCTTTTCAACTGAATGTGTAGCTTTGGAAGGGATTGGTACAGAGGTGGGTGGAAGGAAGTCGGTCTCGGTATCATCTGTGGTTATTATTTGCCTTTTGTCATCTTGTGTGGAGTGAGCAGAGTCCATAAGACCAGAGCATAAGAGTTCACATGGACAAGATAGGGCACATACCCTACCCCTTGAGTGTCCTTTCCCAATTCTGCCTGTCTTAGTTAGGGCTTCTAGTGCTGCGGCAAAACACCATGAAAAAGCAAGTTGGGGAGGAAAGGGTTTTTTTTTTTTTTTTTTTTGGCTTATACTTTTGTGTCCCTATTCATCATTGAAGGAAGTCAGGACCGGAATCCAAGCAGGGCAGGATCCTGGAGTCAGGAGCTGATGCAGAGGCCGTGGAGGAGTGTCAGTCTGCTGGGCCTTACCCTGTCAATCAGTAATTAAGAAAATGCCTTACCTACCTTTGTATTCTCTCCTGTACCTCTTGAGCCTTGAGCTTTGACCACTGCAGCAATAAGGCAGCATTTCTACACATACAAATTCATTTTTTAAAGAAAAAGAACGCACATTTTTAAGTGCTGCATTTAAAAGTTATTCTAGTTTGATTAAATTCTTGCAAAGTATCCCTTCTGTAAAAATTTTGATACAATACTGTGCCCTAAAGTGTATTTTTTAAATTAATAGATTGTTTATTACAGCAGCACATCAGCATAATTTCTGTTTAGAGGACACACCACTACTTTCTGTTAATAGTCAGTAATCATTAGGTATGAAAGAATTCCTTTTGTGGTTATTTAAAATAAAATCTCAAATTTCTTACTCTTTAAGAATAAAACTTTTTTATTTTGTTTTGGTTTTTTTTTTTGTATGTTTTTTTAAGACAGGATTTCTCTGCTCAGCTTTGGAGCCTGTCCTGGAACTTGCTCTCTAGATCAAATTGGTTTCAAACTCAGAGAGACCCACCTGCCTTTGCCTCCTGAGTCCTGGGATTAAAGGCGTGTACCACCACTGCCCGTCAAGAATAAAACTTTTTAAAAATACAAACGAACAAGCCGGGCGGTGGTGGCGCACGCCTTTAATCCCAGCACTCGGGAGACAGAGGCAGGCGGATCTTTGTGAGTTCGAAACCAGTCTACAAGAGCTAGTTCCAGGACTGACTCCAAAGCTGCAGAGAAACCCTGTCTCGAAAAAAAAAAAATGACCAAAAATGCCTTATAATTGGACCTTATGGAGACCTTTTTTTTTTCAATTGAGGTCCCTTCCTTTCAGATAACTCTAGTTTGTTTCAAGTTGACACAGACTAGCCACACTGCTCCTGACTGTGAGCAGTTGTGTAATCCTTTACTTAAGACAATTGAAAAGTCATGTGTTTTAACCTTACTTAAAACCCAAGCAGTCCAAAGGTTTTCAGGTAACCTTAATTATTCATCCTTCAGTCTGTTCACCAGAAGGCCTAAGGCATAAAGCATTCTTAGGCACATGGGAAGCAAGATTCCCTGCTCACACAATGGATTATTTTCCTACTTGAATCTATATACTAACATTTGGAAGTATTTTTTAAAAAGCTCATATTTATTAAACATTATGTTCCAAGACTCTACTAAATACCTTATGTTATTTTTTTTGGCATTTTATCTTTATCACTGTCTTTAGAAGTATGTGCTACCGTTGTCTCCATCTTAGTAATTATTAGAGTTGTAATACTATGGATGTTTATATAGTAAATGCTACAGACGGGATTAGAATCAAGGAAATCTGACTCCAAGACCTGAACTCTTACCACTGTATTATCTCAATTTAAAGAAAGCACATCAATAAGATGGGAGAGAAATGGCTTGCTGCTTACCGCCAGCTTAGGGTTCAATCCCTAAGAATACACACACACACACACTTTTAGCTCAGTGTATGTTTGTAATACCCAGTACCAGGGGAAACAAAGACTAGAAGATCTCAACTTTAAGGCCAGTTTGGACTACATAATGAGACCGTGTTTTTAAAAAAGAAAGAAAAAAGGAAACTGAAAGATAGGTCTGTTGTGTTTAGTAGATGTTGACAAGAGTTTAAGGGTTAAATTAATAGGCATTTATATTTTAGATTTTATAAATGGAATGGGTTTGTCTGGGCCCATTCAGACTTTTGTTCCCTCATTTCATTACTTAAATTTTAAAAAATGTTGAGTACCGTTAGATGGGCAATGTGCTTTTTCTACACATGTTCCATGTTAACCCCAAAATGTACAACACTGGAAATATGTGAAGCACATTGGAAATGCATTTATTTTCTTCAAAATGCAGCCCTCATTGTGAGGGAAGGATGATGTCTATCATGCCAGCCTCCATCCCCCAGGAAAGGAAGACACCCCCAATCCCTGGAACCTAGCCACATGGCCATCCCTCATTATAGAGGAAACTAGGAAGGTGGGGAGCAGAATTTTCATCAGCTTAGATGAACCAAAATCCTTTATGTGGTGCTGTGTGCCAAAGGAGTCCTGTCAGAAAAAGGAAGGGAAGATAAATATTTATTTATTTATTTGGTTTTTCGAGACAGGGTTTCTCTGTAGCTTTGGAGCCTGTCCTGGAACTAGCTCTTTGGGAGCCGAGCCATCTCTCCAGCACCCAATGCTCTCTTTTTAAATACTTATCTCGAGCCGGGCGGTGGTGGCGCACACCTTTAATCCCAGTACTCGGGAGGCAGACGCAGGCGGATCTTTGTGAGTTCGAGACTAGGCTGGTCTACAAGAGCTAGTTCCAGCGCAGGCTCCAAAGCCACAGAGAAACCGTCTCGAAAAAACCAAAAAGAAAAAAAAAGAAGAGATTATGAATATCTGCTATCCTATATTGTTCTTTAAAACATCATTCCATTGTCAGGGTAATAAGTAGTCGATCTGAATTTTAAAATATTTATTTAATCTTTTATATGTGTGTGAAAGTGTATGTATGTGCAACATATCCATGCAGGAGCCCGTGGAGGTTACAGGAGGTATTTGACCCCCTGAAGTGCTGTTACAGATGGTTATGTTACAATTCCCATATGGGTGCGTCTTCAGCTAGGGCCGTTAGCTCCCAACACATCTTTCCAGATTCCAAAGGCTTACTTTTTATGACAATATTTTTCTTTTAATTAATTGATTAACTAATTAATTAATTTTTTAACAAAACAACCCCAGTTCCCCTCCTCTCCTCCTGCTCTTCCTTTTTCCTCCACCCCACCTCCCATCCACTCCTCAGAGAGGTTAAGGCCTTTCTTGGGAGGTCAACTATGACCATCTCATCCCCTCATTGAGATAGGACCAAGGTCCTTAACCCACCTTTCCATGCCTAAACCTAGCAAGGTATTTCTACATAGAGAATGGGTTCATGCATTAGAGATAGATCCTGGCCCATATACTGCCAGTGGCCCATATACTGCCCAAGCCACACCCTTGTCACCTGTATTCAGGGGGCTTAGTTTGATCCTGTGAAGGTTCCCCAGTTGTCAGTCAGGAGTCAGTGATCGTCTACAAATTTGGGTCAGCTGATTCTGTGTTTGTTCATATTCTCACTTGTCTCTCTCTTCTCCTGGAGCTCTGCCCAGCGGTTAGCTGTGGATCTCTGCATCTGCTTCCATCTGTTTCTGGAAGAGATTCCAGCTTCTCTAGGGTTGTGGACTGTGGGCTGCTTATCCTTTGCTTTATGTCTGGTATCCTATATTTTTGAGGGAGTATGTATTTGTCTTTCTGAGTCTGGGTTATCTAACTTGGGATTTTTTTTCTAGTTTCGTCTATTTAGCTGCAAATTTAAAGATGTCATTTTTTTAAAAAAATATTTATTTATTTATTATGTATACAATATTCTTTCTGTGTGTATGCCTGAAGGCCAGAAGAGGGCACCAGATCTCATTACAGATGGTTGTGAGCTGCCATGTGGTTGCTGGGAATTGAACTCAGGACCTTTGGAAGAGCAGGCAATGCTCTTAACCGCTGAGCCATCTCTCCAGCCCCAAGATGTCATTGGTTTTTGCCACTGAGTAGTACTCTGTCATGTAAATGGACCATATTTTTTTCATCTGTTCTTAGGTTGAGAAGCATCTAGGTTGTTTCCAGGTTTTGACTTTAACAAATAATGCTGCTAAGAACATAGTTGAGCAAATGTCTGTAGATGTAAGTTTCTGTCCTGCCTGGTTCCACAGCTGTTCGGTCCCAAATAAACACAGAGAGGCTTATATTAATTGTAAATTAATATAGCTCAGACTCATTATTAACTAGCCCTTATAACTTAACCCATAATTCTTGTCTGTGTTAAGTCATGTGGCTTGGTACCTTTTCTCAGTGTGGTATTCTCATCTTGCTTCCTCTGTATCTGGCTGGTGACTGTGTCTCTGCCTTTCCTGTTCCCAGAATTCTCTTAGTCTGGTCACCCCACATATACCAATATAAGTGACAAATCTTTACAGTGTACAAGAGCATTATCCCACAGCAAATGTCCTTCTGTTGTGTTTGTACCTCTTTGGGGTATATGCTCAAAAGTGGTATTGCTGGGTCTTGAGGTAGACTGATTCCTAATTTTCTAAGAAATTGTCATACTGATTTCCACAGTGACTGCACAAGTTTGCACTTCCACCAGCAATGGAGGAGTGTTCCCCTTACTCCACATCCTCTCCAGCATAGGCCGTCATCAGTGGTTTTGATCTTAGCTGTTCTGTAACTTGGTATCTCATAGTCATTTTGATTTGCTTTTCCCTGATGACTAAGTATGCTAAGCAATTCCTTAAGTGTCTTTTGGCCATTTGAGATTCTTCTCTTGATAATTTTCTTTTTAGATCTGTTCCCAATTTAATTGGATTCCTTTGTAGTTTGATGTCTAGTTTCTTAAATTCTTTGTATATTTTGGATATCAGTCCTCTGTCTGATGTGGGGTTGGTGAAGATCTTTTCCCATTCCGTAGGCTGTCGTTTTGTGTTGTTAATCCTGCCCTTTGCCTTACAGAAGCTTTTCAGTTTCAGAAGGTTCCATTTATTAATTGTTGATCTCAATGTCTGTGCTACTGGTGCTCAATTCAGGAAGTTGGCTCCTATGCCAATGCATTCAAGGCTACTTCCCACTTTCTCTTCTATGAGATTTAGTGTGCGTGGATTTATGTTGAGGGCTGTGATCTGTTTGGACTTGAGTTTTGTGTATGGTGACAGATATGGATCTATTTGTATTCTTCTATATGTTGACATCCAGTTATACCAGCACCATTTGTTGAAGATGCCTTCTTTTTTCCATTTATAGTTTTAGCTTGTCAAAAATCAGGTATTCATAGGTGTGTGGGTTAATATCCGGGTCTTCGATTCAATTCCTTTGGTCCTCCTGTCTGTTTTTATGCCAGTATCACACTGTTTTCATTACTGTAGCTCAAACAGAACTTGACGTCAGGGATGGTGATGCTTCCAGACATTCCTTTATTGTACAGGGATGTTTTGGCTATCCTGGGTTTTTTGTTATTGTTATTGTTTTGTTTTGTTTCTGTTTCTCCATATGATTTTAGTATTGTTCTTTTGAGGCCTGGGATTTTGATGGGGATTGCATTGAATCTATAGATTGCTTTTGGTAGGATTACCATTTTTACTATGTTAATTCTACCTGTCCAAGAACATGTCTCCTTCAATTTTATTTTTCAAAGACGTAAAGTTCTTGTCATACAGGTATTTCATATGTTTGGTTAGAGTTACCCCATGAAATTTTATGTTGTTTGTGATTATTTTAGAGGGTGATGTCTCTCTGATTTCCTTCTAGCCTGTTTATCATCTGTATATAGGGGGATTACTGATTTATTTTGAGTTAATCTTATACTACATTACTGAATGTGTTTATCAGCTGTAGGAGTTTCCTGGTAGAATTTTTGGGGTCAGTTATGTAAACTCATATCATCAGCAAATAGCACAAGTTTGACTTCTTCCTTTCCAATTTGTATCCCCTTGATCTTTTTTTGTTGTCTTATTGCTCTAGCAAGGACTTCAAGTATTATATTGACTAGATATGGAGAGAGTGGACATCCTTGTCTTGTTCCTGATTTTAGTGGAATCCCTGGGAGTTTCTCTCCATTTAGTTTGATGTTGGCTGTTGGCTTGCTGTATATTGCCTTTACAATGTGTAAGTGTATCCTTATATCCTTATATGTTCCTTGTATCCCTGTTCTCTCCAAGACCTTTATCATGAAGGGATGTTGGATTTTGTTGAAGACTTTTTCAGCATATAATGAGATGATCATATGTTTTTTTCTTTCAGTTTTATTTATATGGTGGATTGCACTGTTGAATTATTTGTTCAACTATTCCTGCACCTCAGGTATGAAGCCTACTTAATCATAATGGATGATGTTTCTGATGTGCTTTTGGATTCAGTTTGCCAGTATTTTATTGAGTATTTTTGCATCGATGTTCATGAGGGAGATTGGTCTGTAATTCTCTTTCTAGGTTGGGTCTTTGTGTGGTTTGGGTATCAGGGTAATTGTAGTCTCGTAAAAAGAGTTCTGGCAGTGTTCTTTCTGCTTCTGTTGTGTGGAACAATTTGAGGAGTATTGGTATTAGCTCTTCTTTGAAGTTCTATTAGAATTCTGCGCTGAAACCATCTGGTTCGGGGCTTTTTTTGATTGGGAGGGTTTTGATGACTATTTTTATTTCCTTATGAGTTATATATCTATTTAATTCGTTTATATGGTCTTGATTTAATTTTAGTATGTGGTATTTACCAGAAAATTGTCCATTTCCTTTAAATTTTCCAATTTTGTGGAGTAGAAGTTTTTGAAGTATAACCTGATGATTCTCTGAATTTCTTCAGTGTCTGTTGTTATGTCCCCCTTTTCAATCCTTATTTTGTTAATTTGGATATTGCCTCTCTGCCTTTTGGTTAGTTTGTCAATCTTGTTGATTTTCTCAAAGCAGCTCTTTGTTTCATTGATTCTTTGTATTTTTTTTATGGTTTTTTTGAGAGAGGGTTTCTCTGTGGTTTTGGAGCCTGTTCTGGAACTAGTTCTTGTAGATCAGGCTGGCTTCATACTCACAGAGATCCTGCCTCTGCCTCCCAAGTGCTGGGATTAAAGGCGTCTGCCACCACCGCCTGGCTTTGTTTTCTTTTTTAAATTTTGATTTCAATTTGACTATTTCCTGCCATCTGCTTCTTCTGGATGAGTTTGCTTCTTTTTGTTCTAGATCTTTCAGGTGTTCTGTCAATTTGCTAGTATGGGATTTACCCAGCTCCTTTTTTTTTTTTTTTTTGGTTTTTCGAGACAGGGTTTCTCTGTGGCTTTGGAGCCTGTCCTGGAACTAGCTCTTGTAGACCAGGCTGGTCTCGAACTCACAGAGATCTGCCTGCCTCTGCCTTCCGAGTGCTGGG